>JAGFZM010000042.1:676907-689842 GCA_017657215.1 Limnothrissa miodon
GAGAGAGAGAGAGAGAGAGAGAGAGAGAGAGAGAGAGAGAGAGAGCACAGGAGAAGGGAGAGATGTTTGATGAGGACAGCCTGAAAGCGTGTCTCGGATCAAAGGCCTGGGTAAAGAGAACAGAGAGGATGAAGAGGAGTAGGAGGAAAAGGCGGAAGAGGAGGAAGAGCCAGGCTGACTCATGCATAGGCTCCATCACCCCCCTATGAGGAAGTGTACAAGGCAGACTGGGACTAAGGCCGTTGGAGCGCTTACTCTCTTTCTTTCACCCTCTCTTCCCCATTCACATGGAAGAGATTAGGGCCAATCTCAGACCCCTACAAGCACACAACAATCATGATAGGCAAAGCGGATGGCCACTACTTCAGGCACAGCCCAAGGATGGCAGATGAGACTTGTTTCTCTGCATGTGTAAGAGGCAAAGAGAGAGACGTGTAAATACACAAAAAATGTGGGGTGGAATCATCGTGATGACTCACTGTGCGGAATTTAGGACAATTTCATTCATTCTGATAATGTTAGTAAGATATGATTCATGCGAAAAAGAGAGAGGAAATTCTTGTGTCAAAGCTTAAGTATATCCGTTTTCAAAAACACTTTCATTTTATATTTTTCACCTCAGTGCTCCTCAAATGAAATTCACTCAATGCAGCAAAACAAGAAAAAAATTTATAATTTTAATATTAAAAAAATATATAATTTGTAGCTTGAATAACTGTTCGGGGAGGGAAAACTGGGAAAGTGATTCAAATTAAAGCCATTGTTACAGATGCTGCATTATATCCTTTTTATTTTATGTTTGCCAGTCTGCCTCCACAGAGATCATCTTGAATTACTAAGCCAGTCAACTAAGCCAGTCAGCTGTACTGTTAAGAGTAGGCTAACTTATACACGAGAGAGGCCCAAAGCTACACGCTCTCAACCACGATGAAAAGTGAAGGTAAACTTGGCATACTGTAGATGGGTAAGCCTGCTCTTTTTCCCATTCACACAGAGAGCAATTCAATTCATATATCTATTTCTAGTTCTAATTCAGATTTGAGAACATATGACAAAGCGCTTCAAACTGAATTGTGGCTCAATAGGTTGTACTATATTATTGTGCATTACAGGCTACAGGTTATAAGAAAACGCCTTACTTTCCACTCTTATGCAGATGACACCCAGCTGTGCCTCTCAATGAAGCTTACTTCGCCAGTAACAACATTTAAATCCTGCCTACAGGGTATCAACAACTAGATGACTATTAATTTCTTATATTTAAACTGATAATAGTCACAATGTTATTGGGAAGGGCGGTATCTGCCGTTACCTCCTGTTTAAGGCTTGTGGCCATTCACCATCACTGTGGTGGTGTTTGTTTGCCATACACCATACCTTAGTTATGCTGCCATAGCTTAGTGCCACCACAAAACCTCTCATATGTCATGCTGTATAACCCACTCATTCTCTATATGGCTTATCCAGTATATACATGCACATGCAGTATAACACATACGGTCACTGCAATAAGACGTAGACTGGCCTAACTCATGTCCTTTTTCTGTCCATCAATGCCACAACCACCTTTGCTGTGAGTCATCCCTGCCTCAGACAGACAGACAGACAGACATTAGTCAGAGCTCAGCACAGATAGATATAGATAGAGAGATATAGACAGACAGACAGACAGTCAGTCAGTCAGTCAAAAATCAGAGCTCAGATCTGGTGAACCCTGGCTGACCCATTGTTCCCACTGTGTCTGGGGCTAAGACAGTAAGGAACAGCTCAAAAAAACTGATCCTTTTACAGTGCTGCCAGAGAGGCTCTTGCCTCTCCTACTCCTTTTAGAAGCGACACAGAAGGCGAGGTGTGTGAAGTGGTGCTCACCGAGTGTTTCTTTCTTTTCTTTCTTTCTTTTTTGTCAGGAAGAAAACAGTAATTATTTTTATAAGTGACAAAGGATGGATGGAAGGGGGTTATCTGGGGATAGTGGATAGAGGAGAGAGAGAGAGAGAGAGAGAGAGAGAGAGAGAGAATGTGTGTGTGTGTGTGTGTGTGTGTGTGTGAGTGAGTGAGTGAGTGAGGCAGAGAGAGCATGCAATAAGCAGGAGATCAAAGGTTATTTCAGCCATGGCTACTTTATTTACCAAAGTGAAACTGCTCTCTCTGTTTTACAGTCTAGAAGAGAAACATACATGAGTTCCGTGTGTGTAGAAGGCTACTGTAACTTATGTAAAATGCACGATACACAATCAAAAAGCTTTCATCCTGTTGTTACTCCTATCTTCCATTTCTGCACTGACATTACACAAACGACCTGGTGGGCTAGTTCTGGAACTGTCCTCTGCCATCCATCATGCTGTATGGTCTACCAAGGAGGTTGCATATAAATGTTCCTGTGTGTGTGTGTGTGTGTGTGTGTGTGTGTGTGAGCGTTAATGTGGATGAAGGCGTGTGCATGTAGCATAGAAGCATGTGTGCATGCATGTGTGTTTGGAGCAACTCTATTGCTAGAGTTTATTTTAGTTAGTTTATTTTATTTATTTCAGAGGTTCGGAATTTGATGGCTACACAGTAGATTCATTAGAAATGATAACCTTTGAGATGTTTGACAGATGGAAGGGTAGAGAGAGAGAGAAAGTGAAGAAAAAAATACATGGTGTAATGATGGAGAAGAATGAAAGAAGTAAATGGAGGGAAGGGAGAGAGGCACGAGTGGTAAATGTTTGTGTTTGTGTGTGTGTGTGTGTGTGTGAGTGAGTGTGTGTGCGCGTGTGTGAGCGTTAATGTGGATGAAGGCGTGTGCATTAGAGTGAGTGAGTAAGTGCTGAGTTGGACAGAGTGTGTGTACGAGGGAGAGATGGGGCAGAGGTACACCTCACACCAATCATTGAGTTTAGGAGTCTACTGGTTAAATGACTGATGGCTTATATAGACATGAAAAACACACATGCCTGACTGTTTGCCCACACACACATTTTTCTCTACCCCTTACACACACATGTATAACTTACCAGTCAAACTGTCACTTTGTTAAATACCCATCAGCCAAGAAATACAGGCTTACTACTGCTATTTACATATCAATTTCTCTCTTTTTACATGTCATCAAAGAAAATTGGACCCTTTGGGAGGAAGTAGGAGAGAAAGTGCCTGAGAGAGAGAGAGAGAGAGAGATTCTTTTCTTTTCTTTCCACAGCAATATTTTATGGATGATGGACCATTCACTTTTCTACTTCCACAGGCAACAATCTTGCTTACTGGGCGACAATCAATAATTTAAAGCCTCTTAAAGACAGGAATACCTCCAGACGATTTGACTCAGTTCCTTTTCTTACACAGGAATAAAAGGTGCTGGTAAGCTCTGTTTACCACTGTTCTTAATTTAACACGAGTATAAATGTGCACAGTACAAAACTAATGAATGTCAATTCTGCTGTGTTTCAAAGGTAACAGAACGCTTAACCTTTAGGTTTACACCCCACAATATAATGTGCCACTGAAAAAGTGTTGCTATGAACAGCAAATATACATGCTCTTTCCAGATTCTCTTGCAATTTAAGATTGGGAAACATTCTTAATTGGAGTTTATTTCGGATTTCGGACCATCATTAGAGAAGGCCGTATTAATAGGCCCACCTGAGGCCAGTAATGTGTCTCGTGAAATCAGATCCTGTGCAGAGTTAGAGGAGATAGCATGCACTATTCACAAGCTGTCTGTAAGTATAGTCGGTCAATCAAACTGATTCTGGTTCAGACCCGTCACCGCCGTGGAAAGAAGCGGAAAGTTGGACGAGACAGGTATATATGAGAAATATAAGATATGAGGATGGATAGAGGAATACAGAGAGGGAAAAAGAGAGAAGAAAATAGTGTGAAGAACAAGAATGAGAGAAAATGACAGAATGAGAATGCATACAAGAAAGAACACTCAAAACCCAATTTTTGAAAAACATTTTTCCATTTAAAAAAAAAACAATAATCCCGCACCTAACTTTAAAGCATTTTAAATATAAATGATATTCCTCTTCTCAGTCACCTAGGGGTGCCTGTATCCCAGCATGCTCCATTGTAACAGCTTTATTAATTTGCGCAAGATTGACACCTGACTGAGGCTTGCTGGAACGGAAACAGGGGAACATTCCATAGCGTTTGCTGCCGTCTCATGCGTCTGACTGTGGGTATTTGCATAATCACACTAATATCCCCAACGGCCGGCGTGATTCCAGCACTGAGAACCGCCAATCACCATCAGCAGGAACCTGTAGCTCAGTCGGGGGTGTTCCAACGTGGAAGAGACACCACTGCCACACATGAGCTGCTGATGACACCAACCACTGGAAACGTAGCGGCTGCATTTAAATGTGGATACGCACACACACACGGAAAGTTTCTCTCTGGTACTGTTTTCAGGAGGGCCAGCCTGATGTTGGGCCAGAGTTCTCACACCAGTTACATTGGAAACTCAGCTTGTTGCCCATGATCTGCTGGCGTTAATACAATTATGCAAGCCCTCACTGACAGAAGGTGTTGCTTTGCCAGCAAGAAAAGAAATTTCCACATCCAAATTTCCACTGTTATATATACAGTATATAAAAACCTTTATTGTGTCAATAGTCTTTCTTGAGCTTTTTTAGTTTGTTGGTAAATTATTTGCGGTGGAGCCCAGCCTTACCAACTCCTCTGACAGTTTTCTTTCTGTGGTGCTGCTGTCTAGCTTCTGCTGCAAGCAAATATTTAGTCTCCTCCACAATTTTCTCACTGGGTTTCTCTCACATTTGTACACACTCGCATTTTCTTGGTTTGTTTAT
Source organism: Limnothrissa miodon (assembly GCA_017657215.1). Lineage (NCBI taxonomy): Eukaryota > Metazoa > Chordata > Actinopteri > Clupeiformes > Clupeidae > Limnothrissa > Limnothrissa miodon. Next base: position 681,701 of record JAGFZM010000042.1, read on the forward strand.
TTTTCTGTTTCTGACCCGGATTAACCTGGCGACGTCCTTTAATGTATTTAATTTTTTAGATTTTTTTTTTCCTTGGTGCCCAGTGGAAACCACATTTTTGTTTCCTTTGACTTCAGTGGAAACCACATTTTTGGTTCCTGACCACTCAAATGGCAAGATTCTCTGTAAGTCTAAAAAACAACTTGTGGGTACATTTTAACATGAATGAGTGCAGTGGAGTGAATGTCACACAAACAAATCTGTCTAGCAAACAATCTGTCTCACATTTAAATATACAAAACACACACACACACGCACACACACAAATAAGGCACAACTCATTATTCAAAAGTTCTACCATCCCAAGAAATCCTCCATCACTGGCCTGAATGACTAAAGACCAGTGGCCCTGAAGTCTTTTGAATGCCTACGGGTCACCCACCTTAAAATATCACATATCACCAACTACCACACGTGCAGTTTGCCTACAGGTCAGTGTATGATGCATTAAAAATTGAGCTTTACTTTGTCCTGCAACACCTTGACTATACCACCTATGCCAGAATCCTGCTTGTAGACTTTTGCTCACCCTTCAACACTGACATTCCTTGTATGTATTGTATGTATTGTATGTATTATGTGTACATTACGTTGATTTGTATATTATAAGTGGATGTGCCTGTGTATACACTCTAAGAAAAACTGGCTCTTTGCAAGTGCTCTGAGGCACTTTAGGTGCTCTGGAGAACCTTTTTATGCTAAAGAACCTTTTCTTGCTGTTTAAGGTTCTTTGGGGAACTGAATTAAAGAAAAAGGGTTCTAAGTCATACCTTGTTGTACTTTTAGTGCCTTGAGGAACCTTTTTGGCTATTGACTGACTAACTTGTGGCTGTGTGGAGGAATGATTGTAATGGGGTCATTTTTTTTATTGTAAAGGGCGATAAATGCAACTACTTTTTATATAGAGCAGTCATAAAGTAATGTAATTATAAATCATATTAAGTAAGAATTTGTGGCTACTTGATTACTTTGTAATGACCCAATGCTGAATTAGAAAAAATTATTAGAACCTAACCCCAGGGGTGTGAGGATCCTCTTGAAATTGCAATTACATATTTAGCCTAACCATGAATGCACAAAGGTATACAAACAAGCCAGATATTATATAGGCCTACACTAAATTCTAGGAGGCAGGGCTTCTGCGTGGCTTACCTTGTTGGTAGTAGGATACTATCCCCACAGTTAACTCTACTATTTATTTTATTTAATAACCTACATTTTTTTTAACATCACCTGTCAAGTAAGTAGAAGTAAAATAGATAGACTGTCTGTAACATAACTCTCCACCACAATGCAAAAACAGATGTGTCAAAAAACAACACATGCTGATGTGTAGACAGCCTGACACTATTTGTGTAGAATTTTAACTCACTATGTGCATAATCTCTCATGCCTGAAAAGTTGACTGTGACGTGTCGGGAAGGACGTTAAAAATAATTACTTTAATAATAAAAAATAAAACACATTTTGGTAGGCCTAGTAAATAACACAGAAGGAGGGAAGTTTATTTAAAAAATTCTGCATTTCATTAGGCCCATGTAACTTTGTCCAACTGTGGCAAATAACGGCAAATAACAATTGCCCCTCAACTGTGTATTTGAACTGATAGTTTCGCCCGCCGTTTATCATTCTTCTGTGGTTCGGGAACAACTTGCTGCTGACGGCAAAGATGCTACTCTCATCTCCAAGCAAACATATCAAGTAAGTTTTTCTTAAATTCGTTTCGTTTGAATTGAAAATTTTAATCACACGAAAAATAACCTAGTTTTTTCATGGTGTAGTTATGTCTGCTACGATTTAACCTGTCTATGACATTAACAGTCCACCTAGCTAGCCATATTAACTAGCTAGTTCTTTCAGGCTGTGACTATTGACCACGAATTTGAAATTAATGCTTGGGTTATCTCATGGCTTTAAAACCACAATTTCATGACTACAGTTGTATAGTTGTATAGCTTCTAAATGAGTTTACTGACATCCCATATCTGCTCGCAAACAATTCAAGGATCTCTTGCTATCGTAGGCTAACAACTGGTTGGGTAATGGCATGGAAGGCGGCTAATCTACCGCTTTATTTTTCGTGTTTCGTGCCCGAGGACTCGGAGCTTGTATCCATGGTAGCTATGAATCTCACGTGTGTCATGAATATGCCTAATCCAGTGTTACTGTAGGCCAATATTCTGCCCAGTAGTCTCCCCTGTATATTTTTTTTAACCAAACCCATTCTCAAATGCAGAAATCTCTACAGATCTAGTTTTCATTTCACTTACTCAGTTAAACTCAGTTCAGGTTGACATTTGTTCATTTGTTTAACAAAATCCACTTAAAGCTAAAACATATATATCTTAAAGCTAAAGCATCTATTATACTGGAAGTCTTTGTTGTTTTTTTTCCCCAGATGAAAAATGCTACATCATGGTCCACAGCCTCACACATCATCTGCCACCTATGCCAGGGTGTTGTTAAGTGTGGAATCTGCAATATTCTATTCAGTTGATTTGAGTAGGTATGTTTCACAAGGACTGTTGTAATGTACTTTGTGTTAGTAATAATTAGCAAAATTATTATTTTCATTCAAATGATTGAAAATGAAATAATGAAGTCATTGTAACCTAATTGTGTGTGTTTGTGTGTTTTAAATCACTCATTAATATTGTATTGTAAAGATTGCACACATTTCCACAAAAATAATACATTTGACCTATTGCACCACATCGAACTTAATCTAACAAAGAAACACTGCATATCTATCCCTTTCTCTCTTCTTCAAAGCTGGGAACCAGTACCGCGACCCTCTCTACCATCCCTGAGATGGAATCAAGAATGCAACTCGTCTGCATTGGGAGCCTGAAAAGCCCAATGCGAAAGTACATCATCACTTCCAGAAATGACCAGGTCACTATTCGATTGAATGATAGCTTTACGTGTGTTGTCCAGAAGCTTTTTAAGCTTAATTGGGTTTGCAATTAGGCATACCCAGCACAGATCAGCTCTGTCGCCATCTATGTTTTTAAAGGATTCTGAATTTTTTTTTTCTTTCTTTGCATATGCCATTGAAAAAAAGGAATACGAAATGATATGAATGTTACTGATGCTGATTATTTCCGACCTTTAGACACAATACAAAATCATTGCCTCACATGTCAAGTAAATTATACTAGTCTGTTTCAAGTTATGCTACAGTGTTAAAAAGCTTACTTGAATATTAGGGGGAAACTTGTTGCCTAAAACGAGTTAAGTAAATATACTGTTTAATAATGCGTATTTAACTCACCCTAGCATGATTTAATTAAATAGACTAGAAACATTGACTTGACTTATTTGATTCAATGCATTACAGAAGCTGAAGCATCTATTATACTGAAAGTCTTTGTTCTTTTGTTCTTTTTTTTCCAGATGAAAAATGCTACATCATGGTCCACAGCCTCACACATCTGCCACCTATGCAAGGGTGTTGATAACAGTGTGGAATCTGCAATATTCTATTCAGTTGATTTGAGCAGGTATGTTTCACAAGGACTGTTGTAAAGTACTTTGTGTTAGTAATCATTTGCAAAATTATTATTTTCATTCAAATTATTGAAAATGAAATAATGAAGTCATTGTAACCCAATTGTGTGTGTGTGTGTGTGTGTGTGTGTTTTAAATCACTCATAAATATTGTATACATTTGACCTATTGCACCATATCAAACTTAATCTAACAAAGAATCACTGCATATCTATCCCTTTCTCCCTTCTTCAAAGCTGGTAACCAGTATCACGACCCTCTCTACCAGCCCTGAGATGGAATCAAGAATGCAACTCGTCTGCATCAGGAGCCTGAAAAGCCCAATGCGAAAGTACATCATCAGTTCCAGAAATGACCAGGTCACTATTCGATAGAATGATGGCTTTACGTGTGTTGTCAAGAAGCTTTTTAAGCTTAATTAACATTATCAATTGCTATCAAATGTAGCAAAATGCAGTGTCAAAGTGCTGTGTGTTTGTGATGAGCAATTATTTTGAGGAATAATTTTATATTTTGAAGAGAAATATAAAATTCATATATTGCAAAGAACTGCATTTGTGTCTTTTTTTTCCTCTAGCAGCACATCAATCTATTGCATGCTATAGCTGAGGCATCCCTTCATAACATCTAAAACAAAATTTTGTCTGGGGGTTGATGAAAACAGCTTTGACAGGTATTGTTCAGTAATGTAATGTTTTCCAGAGGAACAGGATTTTGGTTTAAGGTGATGGGTTTCAAAGTAACCGTTAACAGTTCTCTAAAAAAACAGTTACTAGATATGCAAAGAACCTTTCATGAAAGGTTCCTGATGGAACCAGTAAAGGCTCTGTCAGGAACATGGCTAAAAACCTGTATTGGTTTTCTAAAGCACCAAACTGAACTGGTTCTTCAGAGAACCCTTCAATAAAAAGTTCCTTGTGGAACCTTAAAAGGTTATTCTTTTAAGGTTCCACAAAAAACCTAATAAGGTTCCTTAAAGAACTTGGTTATAAATGGTTCCTTGAAGAACCATCCAGGAATAGGTTCCTTGTAGAACCAAAGAAGGTTCCCCTATGGCATCACTGTGAAGAACCACTTTTGGTTCTAACTTGAACCTTTATTTTTAAGGGTGTATGCTGTCAATATTGTACAGCGTGTGTCTAAATTACTTTTTTACCACTGAATGTATATGTGATAATTTGATATATAAATATATATGATATATGAAGTATAGCGTTAACAACTGAAGTCAAATTCCTTGTGCATAAATGTGCATACATGCAGACGCACAGTCACACACAAAAAGACCAAATAAACAGTACACAGTAAATAAACAGCTGATTGTAACAAAGCTTCAGGAGAGCAGCCGCCGGCGTACCTGTCGGAGGGTGCGAGCCACCAAGCTCTCCAGCACAGGCCCTCTGTCCTCATGGAGCAGGTGCACCTCGTCCAGGATGAGCAGTCGCACCACCTGCGAGAGCGCCACGTCGCCCACACTTTTGCGGGTCACCACGTCCCACTTCTCTGGCGTGGTCACCAACATCTACACACACACACACAGGGAATAATAAGATTGGCTGAAATGGTAAAGAAGACAAAAACACAGAATACTAACATACAAAGTGAATGAAACTGTTTTTTTTTGTCCTAACACCACCAATCTAATCTTTAATCTTGATGTCAATGCCTAATGCCAATGTGATGGCTTGCTTACTTAACAACACAAGACACATACTGTACATTCTGAATGAGGCTGTCGTGCTGTGGCAAACACAATTTCCCCAACAACCAAAGGGCATTATTTTACAACAGATGCCAGATGCTCAAGGACAGTAGCATGACCTGTGATGGCCCTGACCACCCATGTCTCACTGAATCTCCCCACACCTGACTCCGATCCAATCCCTTTTTCACTGTAAACAAGTCAATGACACACTGCCGGGCGGTGACCCTTTCGGAGGCCACGTCAATATGCTATCGATAACCCAAGCTATCTGCCGATCATCTGTGTTTCCCCGTCAATAGCACGACTAGCCCAGCCACCGCCTGTCGATGGTCACCGTTGCATGGCCAGATCCCGTACACATACAGCATTTGTCTTGCCACATCATTAACTGCCCATCAAACATCATGCTCGGGTTGGGCAACCCTTGTGTGTTGGATTTGTCTCCACAGGACCTTATCTTGACCTGTCAGGTCTGACTTGTACTTTCTAACCTTGAGCAAGACAACAGTAGGCATGTGTAATACCTATATGGAAATAGTCCTACTTATACCACGCCATGACCCGTATGTCCTAATAGTGAGAGTGAGGATATTAATAGGCCCCATCCTATACTGTAAATTACAGCTGAGGCGGTGAAGGCACCCCTTCAGTGGTGCTATATTCACAGCATAGAATGAACTTAAGGGGCTTATAACCCATTTATAACTTGATGGTACAGGAACTGGTTAAAAAAAAACACAGTAAAGAGTAATGACATTAGTAAATTTAATCTCCAAAGACATTATTTTGGATCCTGACTAGTTCCACAACAAGCAGATTTTTTTTTTCAGAATGGTAAAGAATCACCAAGTCAGGATCCATCAAATAAAGCTCAAAAATAATATAAATTTGAAAACTTATTAAAGAAGACAAACAGGACTAAATACATAACGAAGCCAAGCTATGATTTTATTTTTTGTTTTGCTTTGGCTCTTGTGTAAACTTGGTAAAATGTCATTTACGCTAATATGGTTCTTAGTACTTGATTAAGTAATATAAGGATCATTCAACCCTCCAATAGAACTTGCATAAACCCAGCCAACTTTTTTACATGTGTGCACACCAAGAGGCAGTCAAGGCAGTAAAATATTTCAGTGTTGAACCCTGTTTGATCTGTGGTGCTTGCAAATGCTGTTATTTTAATGTGGTGAGGAAACACTTTCTAAAGGTGATTAAAAAACAACAGCACAAATACAAAGACACAAACAACAACGGGGGGGAAAAGGACCCTTCGAGATGTTTGCCAACCTGTCAGGAAGTGAGGAAATTCCTTTTAAACACTCAGTAAAACAGGGAAGGAGAGAAAGGGAGAGAGAGAATGGGAGAAAGAGAGAGAGAGAATGCAGAGAGCAAGCAGTTCATTAAATCCTCTCTAGTTTGCATTTAAATCAATCTGGCCAGCCATTAGAGACTGGCACTGGAAGAGGGAAGAAGCTTGTGCTTAATTAGACTGCGGCTAATCTAAATGGAAGCTCTGGCACACCGGTAGTGGGCCAAAGTGCTCTGTTTAATTACCCGACAAAAGCAGCTAGAAATGTATTTAATTGTCTAGGAATCAGCTTTCTGTATGTGTATGGTGTATGTAAGTTGTGTTAAGTTGTGGTGTAAGAGTGTGTGTGTCATGGAGTGGTCTGGTGCAGTGTGGGTGTGTTCATGGGGGGTGGGGGTGTCATTGTGAATGCTTTCACTGCTTGGTTTCCACTAGCATCTCAAGGAATGGAGGAACAGAGTGAGTTTTTGATTTCCAGCCTTCAAAATCTAAAATGGAAGGGGTCATGTAAAGCTGGCATGCAAGTGTTAGTTAATACTTTACCTGCTATTAGTTAATACGTTCTTTCAGCCTATGATGAGATGTGCACATGAGAGCACCACAAGCATTAATAGCATGTCCGTCTACCCATCCCACACGGCTATTCTGGTAGTCTGCTATCATGAGATTCTGTGTGCGCAAAGACCATGCGCTTGTGACCACATCGACCTGGTGCGCGCAGGCCTGCTGACCGTCACCCTGGCAACCAGCTTGGGGTGTGTGACCTGAGAGCTTCTCCTCCTTCTGCTCTACTCTTTCTCCCATATCCTGAAATGACCCTTCTCCTCAGGTTTCATCACAGCACTTTGTGCTCTCCTCCAGTCTGGTGCTTTCCGCCTGCAATCCTAATGGACATGTTCCTGACTAATACCTTCTTGGGCTGCCGAGCTGTGAAAATCGACAGCGCCTGTAATCTCAGGCTTCCCCACCCTTCAACGCCTTCAATCTGAGGCTGTTTGGTGCTTTCTTTGCTGCCTGTTAGTACTGCTGAATCAATGTTCATTCGGCTAGACTCAGCCCCGACTGGGCATCAGTCTGTCGGTGTGTGTGAGGTGGAACAGTGTCTGTCTTTGTGTTACCGACTTCTGTAGAGTTTCTTAAAAATGCTTTTGGAAAGAGTGGGCAGCAATGTCGGGAGCCCGACATCCAGTGGGTGCAACAGGTGGAGAAATTAAAGATCTGGAGTCAATCAAACCGTATCCCTGTTGTTTGAGGTTGCTGAGTGCAGTCTAAACATTCTGAAAGCAAACTGAAATTCCTAGAGGGATAAAATTCATTGCAGTCCAATGTGAATTTAGTCTGTCAAGTTCATGTTCAGCTAAATGCTGCATGATAGCTGCCTTTTCAGTTATCTAGTTGCTTAGTTAGTTAGCTTGCATGAACCAGCATGGTCACTTTTTTGCCACTGTTACTAACGGCTTTTTTTAGGGTGAGTTTTTTAGGCAGGCATGCGATTCCACGGCCACCTTTCACAGCCATTATAGAAAATGTCCTTGTCTTTATGTACTGTATGTGTTTGTGCACTGTGCTGTGTGAGTGT
>JAGFZM010000042.1:696877-723144 GCA_017657215.1 Limnothrissa miodon
GTGTGTGTGTGTGTGTGTGTGTGTGTGTGTGTGTGTGTGTGTGTGTGAGAGAGAGAGAGAGAGAGAGAGAGAGAGAGAGAGAGAGAAAAAAAAAGTATGAATTGGTTCTTTATTGTGTGTCACGTTCATTTCCTATTTTATTGTTGCGCCCACCCCCCCCCCCACAAACAGTGCCTAAAACACACCCACTGACTAAGACAGCCAAGACAGCACTCATGTGTGTGCAAACATACAAACACACACAATCAGAAATTTCCACCTATAAACAATAACTATAAACAACTCTGTGAGACCATTTTTTTTATCTCTTCATATCTATCCTGCACACAAACATACACAAACACACACACACACCATTAAACCAGCTCTTCCTTTTCTATGCTGACACCATATTTCAATCATACTCATGATACATATACTGTAGCCAGGCTCTTTTCTCACAGACACACACATACATACAGTAAACACACACACACACTCGCAATGGTGGCTGTTTTCAACCTTACCTTCTAGGCCAACCTCCATTACCTACTTGTTGCCTCTCATCCATTTGCTCTCTGATGCCCACCTTCATCCTTACCCTAGATGGCCTTAGAACTCATCACACACATCACTGTGTATGTGTGTGAGTGTGTGTGTGTGTGTGTGTGTATGTGTGTGAAACAGTGTGTACAGCCCAATTACAATACGAGACACTTAATGGCACCAGGGAGAGAGCTGGGAAGAGAAGGAGCTAACATTTTTCCAAGGTTCTCTGATGTGCATGAGTGAAAGTGTGTGTGTGTGTGTGTGTGTGTGTGTGTGTGTGCGTACTGGGGGGCACGCACAGGCACACACAGACACGCACACACACACATACAGCAGTAGCAGCAGCAGCAGCAATCAGACAGTTGATCATGGCCCTGGGACGCAACCTGGCACCTCAGCAGAGCCGACTCTGTCTGGTTTTATCTGGTGCCCCACACACACTTCTCTCATTACCTCCCAAACTGAGCCTGACAGCATAGCCCCAGCAGGAGGGTGCAAAAACACACACACACACACAAAACCTCTACCTTCACTAATACACAGAGTCACTCTCTCATACTTTCAATAATCTTATACCTTTCAAGAGCAACACACACAGACACACACACAGAAGCATAGACACACACACTTTTGGCGAGTCTAGGACTCAAACACACAACCTGAGTACACACATACCTCATTCAAAAGTCACCATCACAAATGTACAAACACAAACACAGCAACTAACTAACATTAGTTAACAGATGCATCCACACAAACAGAAAAGTTTAGCAACTTTCACAATACCATAAAATAAGAGTTAAATTTAAAACCCTAGGTAGTGTCTTTCTCTCATGTATGCGCGCATAAACACACAAACAAAAACCACTAGGGGGTGCTGACACCACACATCGATAAAACAACTGAAGTTTGGACTGACAAATGTGAATCTGTGTGTGCTTCTTTTTGTGTGTGTATGCATGTGTGTGTGTATATACAATTGTGTGTGTGTGTGTGTCTGCATGCATGCTGCCTGCGCCATATTGCCTGTTTTAGCAAATCCATATAAGTATGAGAGTGTGTGTGTGTGTGTGTGTGTGTGTGTGTGTGGTGTGTGTGTGCCAACAGATTTCTCTGTTAGTGAGTTCTTCTTTTTATTTGACATTGCATTTCCATTGTAAAAGCATAATGGACATTAGAGATATAAATGCATAGTAAACACAATAAATGTTCTTTTCAGACGTTCCTAGTTTTGCAATGTACTAAGAAAAATAAATGTGAAGAAAATGACAAAAACAATATTATTTATTATAACTATCTCAGCCATTTGGCAGTGTATGCTTGCAGGCAGTGTGCACAGGTGTGCATGTATGTGTGAGATTTTACCTGAGTGCGTAGGATTTCTCCCTTGGTCAGTTGCATGTCTCCAGTGAGCTCTTTGACTGAGATGCCCAGTGGTTCCAGACGCTTACTGAAGTAATTTGTCATCTCTGCTGCCAGGGCCTTCATTGGAGCCACATACACTATCTGCGGAAAAGGAATCGAGGGAAAAGGGAGAGAAAGGCCAGAGTGATTAAAAAAATAATTAATAGGAGATAATATATACTGTAGCTCGTGGAGACAAGAAAGCAAATTATCATCAAAATAGCAACACTGAGGGCAAGGAGGAGGAAGAGAAGCACATAAAACACACAACAATAAGAAAGAATATGACAAAGAAAGAAAGAGACAAAAAACATAGAGAGAGGGAGAGGGTGAGAGAAAGAGAGAGGAAGACAGAGAAAGAAAAAAGAGAAAAAAGAGACAGAGAGAGAGAGAGAAAGATGTGGACATAGAGGAGGTCATGATTAATGAGAAAACACCACTGTATCATTTGTTCCTTGGCAACCTGCACAAATCACAATTTATTGTGAAATATGAAGGAGGCCACTTACATTGCGAAAGTTTAATAGTGATGAATGAGGACTGGTTATCATAGAAGTGTATGTGCATATGTGTATGTATGTGTATGTGTGTGTGTGTATGTGTGTGTTTGTGTGTGTGTGTGTGTGTGTGTGTGTTTATTTAGAGGACAAGGGACTTGTTTCCACCTGTTCTGAGATGGAGCCAGAATAAGGTACTATTGCATCCATGATACAAGATGGTGTTGGTATATAGGTCATAAAGCAGATTCAATTGCTCTTGGTTGGCGTTACACATTTTTGAGTTTGTCGAGTATGTGAAACACTCTATTGTGTGCAGTGCTCTGAGGAGGGCAATTCACACACCATAAACCAACAGGAAAAATACAGACTGAGAAGAAAGTGCTAAAAATGACATGAGAACCATGTAACAAGTGTAAAGGCAAAAACAATCAAAAATAAAAATCTTAATAGGTTAAAAACAATGGTTTGAAAACCTTAAATTGAGAGATCCAAACCTATCTGAAACCATCCACATCCTAAACCCTGACACCCAACTCTTAATCTAAGTAGCAGTTAATCTGATTTTAAGTTATCTCATCTCATCACATCTGTCATCAACACATCACCTGCCCTACCAACTCCTATTCCCCTTCAGGGGAATGAAGGGATGCCTTTCTCAATGGCACTTCAGCCATGGATGCTGGGAATGGGAGGCCAATGTTCAATCACTTCCCCTGCCCACATTTTCCATTTTTAACAGAAAAACTTATGTTACTTGAAAATAATGAAAGGCAAACATTGTTAGTTGAGTAACTATAGGCCACATGTGTCTTGTCCAGCCAGCTGTAGCACTTGCCTTGAACTGGTCTTTGCGAATGACGCCCCCTGGCTGCAGGTGCTGACGGATCTCGTGCAGTACAGTCAGCATGGCGATGTTGGTCTTGCCTGCACCGGTAGGGGCGCAAATGAGCAGGTTCTCATTGGTATTGTAGGCCGTCTCAAAGACAATAGACTGGATACGATTCAGCCGTTTCATTCCTTTAAACACCAACTGGCCAATCTGTGAGTGTACGTGAGAGAGACATAGTAGGAGAAAAAAAAAAGGAATAGTTAGAACCAAATTACTTGAAAAAAATGTGGATATGTTTACATGCCTATGTGCACGTGAGTGTAACATGCATATAATGTGGTAATAACATAGTTATAACACAATCTCAATTCTATTACTATATACACAATGCATTCCCTGATTAGTGATTACTCTACTGTAGAAAGTATCTTAAATGTGCCAGTCCTGAAGAATTCCATCAAATAAAGAGCTCCTCCAACTCAAGTCCACACTAACTCAAAATCCAATCAGCATTGGTTCAAATTGGTCATTAGGCTACTTCAAAACGGAGGACTCTTCACAGCCAGGCCCATCTTAAAAGCTCTTCTATGCTTTTACACGCTTTCTGCCCAGCTGGCTTTTTTTTATATCACACCGCCCACCCCCGCCCCCCATTCTTTAAGCCCAGAGAAGTGATGAGTCCCGAGCTGCAGAAGCCAACAGCCACATTAGGCTCTGCTGGTCCAGTGCATGGGTCCGGCGCCAGCCAAGAGCTAATCATGCTCTCATCTGACAAGGCCCCGGAGCAGCGCCAGCTGAAGCTGGTGACACAGGAGCAGGCTGCCTGGCTGGCTCGCCAAAGGCCCGGCAACCAATCAAGACATCACACGGGATGAATGTGCCGATGCAGATACGGCTCTGCTCTCTGCTGTAGCTACCGAGACACAGAGAGAGAAGGGGAGAGAGGAGAGAGAGGGGAGAGAGGGGAGGAATAAGCAAACAAGTCGAAGGGGAAAGGAAAAGAAGGGCAGGCGGGAAGGAGAGGAAAAAAAAAGAAAGACAGAGACTGAGCCCAAGTGTGATAGAGAGAGAAAGCACGAGCACGAGAGAAAGAGAGAAAGGAAAACAAGTCAAAGAGGTAGAAAGAGAGAGAGGTGTCAACGACTGTCAATCAATCCTCCCCTAATGCCCAGCGCTGCCGTGACAGCGGACTGGGGATGACAGCGCTCCGTCTCCCCGGGAATTCTGATAAGGAATGAAAGGACCTATGTGCCACTCTGAGGCGGTGCACTTGTCAACACTGACTCTCTGTGTTTGTGTGTGTGTGTTGGCCAGCCGCTCTTCTTTAGAACTCACTGCTCAACTTTCGACTCTCTCAGCACAGGCAACAGAGTTCAAAAATCAAAGATCTCACAAGGTGTGATGAACAAGCTGTGTGCATAACGAAAGAGGGAAAAACAGTGGTTTGGCACCATCGAAAAAGGAAAAAAGAAATCTGCTTGTTTGCTTTTCACTTTTCTCTCATCACCCTCTATCTCTCTCTGTCTCTCTCTCTCTCTTCCTGGTCAAGGCTTGCCTACGGCACAGACAGGCTGTATAATTTATTCAAAGATTCATTAAAAATATGTCACCGTACTTCTCTCATCTATTTTGTGCAGACTGTCCTATAAAAGAAATAATTAAAGGAATTATCCGAAGTAAAATACACTTCAAATCAATTTACGGATGATTGGGAGTACATACGTTGAGTTGACATCAAAATCACAACATTTGGATGTGTTTTGAGAAATTTATATTTTTGAGCCAAAACTCGTTAGCCTGGAAGTGACCAGGGCATATCATTTCCGCCACTACAAAACACTATTTTTATACCTCTTCTACAGTTCCAAACAACATTACACTTATGTGGTAGTATGTAGAGGGTCCCTAAAGCCAAACCGTAGTATCCCAAGGTCTTCATGTGGTCGGATAGAGTCTCCAGAATGAATTTAACAAGCCAGTACCTTTCCGGAAACTTTGCTGCTTTAGCTGCCATCTCTAGGGGAAAGTCCGTAGGAGTCGAGCAAGGCCTATTTTGAAATGTCACGTGACATGATGTCTCACGTGAGGTAGCCTCCTGTTGACGGAAGACGGCTTTTGCTGTTGCATAAAACTTTTTTTTTTGTTTTGTTTTTTTTTAACTGCGAAAATTGTGAATTTCCAGAGTGTGTTACTCCACACTCGGAAATCGACTCCTACGGACTTTCCCCTAAAGATGGCAGCTAAAGCAGCAACATTTCCGGAAAGGTGCTGGCTTGTTAAAATTCATTCTGGACTCTCTATCCGACCACATGAACACCTCGGGATACTTCGGTTTGGCTTTAGGGACCCACTACTCACTACCACGTAAGTGTAATGTTGTTTGGAACTGTAGAAGAGGTATAAAAATAGCGTTTTGTTGTGGCGGAAATTATATGCCCTAATCACTTCCAGGCTAACGAGTTTTGGCTCAAAACGTTAAAATATAACTTTCTCAAAACACATCCGAATGACGTGATTTTGATGTCAACTCAACGTATGTACTCCCAATCATCCTTAAATTGATCTAAAGTGTATTTTACTCCGGATAATTCCTTTAAGAGCGGGGTAAAAGCTGTGTGAGTGTGGTGTGTGTACTGTATGTGTGTCAGTGTGAAGTCAGGCTGCTTTGGGAGTCATCCAGGGGGGTCGAACCAGAGCTGGCACTGAATGGAAGAGGTTATTAATGCATCAAAGAACAACTTTATTAGGGCCCACTTAAGTGTGTGTGTGTGTGTGTGTGTGTGTGTGTGTGCGCAAGCGCCCGTGTGTGAGCTGTGTTTGAAGGACACACCACCATGATGGGCAGACCAGCCTCAAATCAGCAGGCATAAAGACAGTGAGAAAACACATCAGATACATAACACAGGTAAGAGCAGAGACAAAGGGGAAGAAAAATCTAGGAGGGAGGAAGGATGCACAGTAGAGGGAGAGAGAGTGAGAGGGGTGTGGGGAAAGGAGAGAGTGTCACAGGGGAAGAGTAAGACAGGACACAAAAAGGCAAAACGACAAGCAATCTGAAAAATAAAAACAAGATGATTTGCAATCTGCTAGAGTATTTGCATGCGAACAAAAGTGTGAGAGAATACGAAAAAAAAAAACAATGAAATGAAAAGTGAGCCAATGAAAAGTGAGCCCTTTTTCAGTTGTTTCAACAAAGGCTAAATTCCATCCATATTCCACTTTTACCCCCATTTTCACTCCACTGTCACTTCTGCTTTTCAATGCCTATTCCTAAAGTAGACTAAAAACAAAAGTGGCCTAAAAAAAACCCAACAACATTGTGATGCGAGAAGCCTGCACTTCAAACCCTTGATCAGATAGAGGGAAGGATGAGAGCTGCTGTTAGACTACTAGAATACGGCAGCACATCCGTGCCTTTGGAGAGGTGCTGTTCGACAGAGGCGATCCAAAGGCCTTGCTAGTGCCCAAACCGTTCAAGAGGGAAATCTGGAATTTTCTAATAACCTACATCAGCTGAATTAAAAAAAAAATAGGCTTAGTAATTGAGTACTACTCGAGACCAAATTATTTGTTAATTTTATGAAACGGAATTGCTTACTGGTGACTCGTTGGAACTTGAGGAAGGACTCAGAATTTCTCTGGTTTCAGGCTTTTCCTATATTCATATATCCATATATCGAGACTTTCCTACATAAAAAATTATGCAGACAGACATATTTGACAATAATGAACAGGAGGGCCAGATAAATGTGTTGGGGGAGGTGGAGGGGCAAAAATGTGTGTGGGAAGGGTGGGTGGTCATGTTAGGTAAGGGATTCGGAAGTGGATGATTGGGATTTAGAGACCAGAGATACAATTCTTAAAAGAATTAAAAGTACATATACTATTATAAGCAATGTCTTCCTTACCTTTGAAACGTAATATTTCAACAGTTTTTATTTTTCGTTCAGTGTAATTCTGAAATTACTCTACATGCCTGCATGTTATAGTGTTAAGATCTCCTTGGACCATTTTAATCCCAACTTGCATACCATCTTCAGAGACCTCTGAGAACAACTAGATACCAAATAGATAGTATAGATAGAGTATAGCAGGGCTTTAACCTTTAGTGGAGGCCACTCCACCAAACCACAAAAACAGAGGAAAGTGCTGAGAACATTCTACACAGACGAATGAGAGAGTGATTTAGTGAGTGAGGTAGGAAGTGAAGATAGGAAGTGAAAAGTGAGGGTGGAATGGGGGAAGTGGAAGTGTTGTGGAAATGGGAGAGGAGACAAATGTGAAATTGTATGTGAGGGGGGGGGGATCACAGATGAGAAAGCAGCTGATAAGAGTATCTCCGTCCACCCAACCAATTACTCCCCCCCTTCCAGTTCCTGAAAGCATTCAGACTTATAAATATTCATGTGCAAATTAGACAGGACAGGCACACACCCTCAACACTGTGAATCTGTGTCACTGTGGCGACCAAGATCGCTACTGCGCTACTTTTTAACAGCGACTGGCGTTTTTGATTTATCGACTTTGTCTGTTGGTAATGAAGCACTGCTGTGCCCTGCACTCCTGAACATGCAAATGTATGCAAATGAACATCTGACCCATTGTTCACCTTCAGCTAATGCATGAATGTAGTAAATATGAAGTTGCCACCATTTAATGATCTCTGAACAAGAACCCCACCAACGGCCAACGCCACCCTCCACTAACACATACACACACACATACACACACACACACACAGTTCACAGGCTCAAGATACCTACTTGGTGCATTTTATGCAAATCTTTGCATCAGGTGGCCAGTGGATTGGCTACTCGGCAGGCCGTGTGAGGAAGCTCACTCTAACTCAAAGGGGTCATGTTCCCCCCCAGGTGATCCATCTGCTGCAGCTAACACTCAGCACACACTGAGGAAGCCAACCAACCAGCTTAATGCCTGCTTTGCCACCCTGGCCTACATATATATATGAGTGCATTCACACATGTACACACAAACACAAACACACACACACAGACTTTAAGAGCAAATACCCACACTCAACCACACACACGCTTGGAAGACCATCATAATGCTTCCATATTTGCCGTGTCACATTGCTACAAGCTACCACACAATATGCAAACGACCTGTGTAAAATAATAAATCATGTGGCAAAGATGGGGGTATGCAGTGCTTGCGTTCCTTACTGGCGATCAGTCTCCAGAGCAGGTCTTTGAGGCTTTCAAGCCCGACTGGGTGAGAACGTGAACGGAGAGTCATATCCACTGCCTGCTCAAATCTGTTCAGCTTTTGGGCTTAGAAAACACATCTAACATTGCCAGGCACCAGTCCAACTCAATTACGGCAACGCAAGGAGAAAATAATTTCAATCCATGTGTTAGCAGAAAGCTTACCTCCACTACAAGGATACAAGATTTATTTATGCAATAAATTAATTTTCCAAACAACATCAAAATGTAAACGTATATGTACTCGCTTTAGGTTTGCATGTGTGCTGATTCATACATAGAGGTACAAACTTTAACATGCTCAGATGCACCGGGACAAATTCATTTATGTCTGCCTTTTGAAATAGTCTCAATATCTTCCTCATCCGCATGCAATTCACTAGGAGCTAGCGGGGCTTAAAGGAACACAATATCAAACAATGGTGGTGAAGTTGATTTTATTTCCTTAAGATTGGTTGATACATACCTCTCTCGTCTCAGTGCATGCACTCAATCTCTCTAGTGCACGGTGCATTTAGCTTAGCCCAGTTCCTTCATTGGGATATAAACAGTATGGTATAGTGACACAAAATAAAACAAGGAAATTCGGTAACACTTTATTTGAAGGGGTCTACATAAGGGTGACATGAGCCTGTCACAAACATGACATGACACGTATCATAAACATTAATGACACTTCATTTATGTTTAAGACTGCTGTCATTAAGTGTCATTCGGTTTTTGTAAAGTCTACATCCCAGTCTGCATTTCAAAAACCGAATGAGACTTAATGACAACAGTCATGAACATGAATAAAGGGTCATTAATGGTCATGATAAGTGTCATGTCATGTTCATAACATACTTATGTCACCCTTATGTAGACCCTTTCAAATAAAGTGTTACCGTTAATTCATTGGATAATGAGAATAACTATAATGTATGGCAGAAAAACACTTGGGAGCCCTTCGTCATCACCGTGAAACATGATGCCAATATACATTCTGCTCGTCATCACTGTCCACTGTTCACATTGATTTTTTTTTTCACAACAGTTAGGATATATGTGGATGTGTTCTGTCTGTTTGGATCCCAATAACAGAACTGTGGTAAGGTAAGTCTGCCATGCACCAGAGTGATTGAGGGAAGAACATACTTTAATTTCTAGAATTATCTAGAATTAATGAACCAATAGTCCCGGTGTTAAACATTGCGAAGTGCTATTGACCAGTAGGGGAATGGCAGAATTTCGTACAACATAGACAACAAACATTAACTGATGAGGGCATGGAAGTTGTGTTTTCTTATGTCCCCATCTGTTAGTGTTGGCTGTCAGTTTAAATTGCAGTCGTTGTTGTGATTCCTACAGAGAGCACTCAGCCATCTTAAAAAAAAAAAAAAAAAAAAAAAACAGGAATATAGGCTGATTGACACCAAATTTTCACTTATCTCCTGCAAGCCAAGCAACCACAGGTGATAATTAAAACCTCAATACAGCTCCCTCTTCTTTTACATGTCTACAGCATTTGGTTGTGCCAATTTGTGAATGAGAAGAAGCTTAAAATAATAGATATTTGAGAATATTTTTTCTGAACAAAGAGACTGCTGCTATTATCCCTGTTGCACTGGCAGGCATTATCGACTTGGGTGAATCACAAACTGAGATAAACAAGCCTATTAAAAACATCTGAGCCATTGGGAGGCAGCAGGCAGAGTGGCAGCAGAGGCGCTAAGGAGCGTGTGCCGCCAAGCGACACTCTGGAGAGGTGAGGAGAGGAAAGGAGCTGATCCCAGAACAGTCTTACTGCCTGAGGACTGATCACCACCAACAGCAGCAAAGTAGCAGCTGTAGTAGTAACATTCACGTCCACAGTCTAGTCTCAGAGCCATGAAGGACAGGCATCAACATTTTTAACAGACAATAAAGAAAACGCAACTGTAAGTAACAGAAGCTAAGGTAGTGGGAAAAGTTTAGGCAGCAGGTGCAAGTTCAGTAATGCCAAGACAGTACCTACGTCACCTACTGCAGCAGCCATGTCAACAGCAGTCGAAACTAGCATAGCAGCCACAGCAATAGCAGTTAAGCAACCTACTCACCTACTCCACTAAATTACTGTAGGCCCTCAGATGAGGTGGAAAGCTGCTGTGCTCAGCCTGAACAATTGGTTACATGTGGAGAGACAGCAGAGGATTGTATATCCTTGTGTGTTTTGCTGTGAGAGAGTGTGCATGCATATGATGTGTTGGTCATGGCAAACTGGCCTGTACAAAAGGCACAAAGTATGTGGGAACTTAATGTTTTGAGTGTATGTGTACAGTGAGTGTGTGTGTGTGTGTGTGTGTGTGTGTGTGAGCATAAAAGAGAGAGAGAGAGAGATAGAGAGAGACGTAAGCAGCCTGGGTTTCTCTCAGTCCAGTATGATGGCGATGGAAGCTGACAAGACTAATTAACGGTGCGGCCGTGCAGCCTGCGGCCATATGGGCAGACTGGGGACGCTGGGAGTTCAGCATCCATCCACCAGTGGCTTTAAACACACTAATTGGACCCGGCTAGATCCCAGTAATGATTTTACAGCAAACAACCAAACAGCCGGTCGAAACGCAGCCCATAGACCACCTCCTTTTCCACCCAGACCCGGTCTTAATGCACAAACATGGAGACTCCCGCTCATTCCCACTGGCACACACACACACACACGGGTCATGCCAACACTGCATGAGACTGAGTGTGTTTTTAGAATTGAGTACGGTAAATCTTTTGGATAGCAAGATGAGATGAGACTGCATTGTCCTGGGCTGTAGTTCTGTTAATAAATATTAAAATGATTAATGAAGGCATAATACCTGTACCCATTCTACCAGCATTGTTGAAATGTAAATCTTCATATGTGTTTGTGTGTAAATGTTAATGATGGTGTATACATTTAACAGCAAATGCTTCTACCCAACATAACCATTATACTACAGTGTTTTCTTGCAGAAAATTAGTTAGTTCTAGGTGGGGGTGGGATATGCGAGTTGTTGGAAAGTCTGGAAAGTGTTCCCACAGAACTTATTGTATTATTAGTCGCTGTTCCAGGTGCCTAAAACCCACATTGTCTGAAAATTTCATCCAAATCTGTGCATAGTATTTTGAGTTATACTGCAAACAGATAGACACAAACCAACACCGGTGAAAACATAACATTTTTGATGAAGGACACAAACATTGGCGAACACATAACGTTACGGATACTAACGTATCCTCGGTTCTCTGAGTGAGAAGCCGAAACGTACGAGTGGATGATGCCTATCATCTCCTACTTTTCTGTAATTTTTAACCAACCCTTTGAAAAAAGGGCAGTAAGCGCACTGACGCGCGCAGGCAACTACTTAGACAGACCTGCGTGACGTCAGAAAGTCTATATATTGACTGCGCTTACGCTTCAGGTCCTCTTTGCCAAGCTCGCCAGCGTCGGCGATTGAGGCCCGAAGCGTACGTTTCGGCTTCTCACTCAGAGAACCGAGGATACGTTAGTATCCGTAACGTTCTCTTTCGTTTCGAAGCCGAAACATAAGAGTGGATCACTACAACCAAGCCTCAAGAGCCCTACACCGAGGAGCCCGAGGTGGGAAGATCCATGGGACCGCCGCCGGGCCCAGAGAGAACACTCTCTGCTACACCCAGCCTGGTGACGTCCAATGCGTAAAAACGCGCGAAGGTGTTGCCTGAGGCCCACGAAGCGCTCAAGCAGATATCCTTCATGGGGACGCCTTTCCAGAAGGCCCAAGAAGCCGCCACTCCACAGGTGGAGTGCGCCCTGACATGAGCAGGCGGAGGAACACCCGCCGCCTCGTATGCCAGACGTATGGCTTCCGTAAGCCAATGGAGGGTCCACGGCTGGCCGTCCAACAGTGAGACCAGATCTGAGAACCAGCTCTGAGATGGCCAATTGGGGGCGATCAGAATCACCCTGTGAGCCCCCGCTCTGATCCTGGCCAATACCTGACGCATCAGAGGAAGGGGGGGAAAAGCGTAGAGCAGACCGCGCGGCCACGGATGCGCCAGCGCGTCTGACCCTAGCGGCACATCTCGTTCCAGCGAAAACCACGCTGGGCAGTGAGCGTTCTCTCTCGAGGCGAAAAGATCGACTCGTGCCCGCCCGAAGCGGGACCAGAGGCTGTGCACCACGGCTGGGCAGAGGCGCCAGTCGGTTGCATGCGGAACACCCCTGGAGAGGAGGTCCGCGCCTGTGTTGCGAACACCTGGCAAGTGCGCCACCCTGATCGACAGGAAGTGGCGGGAGGCCCAGGTGAGCAGCTTGTACACCAGGCGAAACAGGTCCGGAGAGCGCGTGCCGCCCTGGCGATTGATATACGCCACAACAGTGGTGTTGTCTGTACGCACAAGAACGTGTTCTCCTCCGAGAAGAGGGAGAAACTCCTTCAGAGCGCAGAAGACAGCAAGGAGTTCTAACACATTGATGTGTAATCTC
Source organism: Limnothrissa miodon (assembly GCA_017657215.1). NCBI lineage: Eukaryota > Metazoa > Chordata > Actinopteri > Clupeiformes > Clupeidae > Limnothrissa > Limnothrissa miodon. The sequence continues at coordinate 709,820 of JAGFZM010000042.1, forward strand.
CTGGAGGCTGTGCCCCATGTTCCCCTGGCGGGGCGACCGCAGCAAACGGCGCCCCAGCCGCTCTTGGACGCATCGGTGGTCACCGTCATGCGTCTGGCTATAGCGCCCAGAGCGCCGCCTTTGGTGAAGGACGACAGCCTGCGCCAATGCGCGAGGGCTAGCCACATGCGTCTGGACACTAAGATCTGACGGGCGGGGTTCGACCTGGAGGATACACCTAGTTCCGCTAAGGCAAGCTGCAGCGGGCGTAAGAGTAAGAGGCCGAGTGGGACAGCGCCGCCTGCGGCGCATAAGAGGCCCGTCAGTCTGAGACACAGCCTGGCCGAAACGCAGGCACCTAGTCTGAAGTGGCGTAGACACGCCCTGACGTCCTGAAGCCTCTTCGGCGTGAGCGTCGCTCTCATCGAGCGTGAGTTCAGCCTCACGCCCAAGAACTCGACCTCCTGAGAGGGAGAGAGCATGCACTTGCTTAGGTTCACTAAGAAACCCAGACTGTGCAGGTGACGCAAAACAGTGTGAGCCTGTGACGTTAGGAGCTGTCTGGAACCCGCCAGCAGCATCCAGTCGTCCAAGTAATTGAGGAGTCTGATACCCTGAGCGCGTAGAGGAGCGAACGCCGCCTCCACACACTTGGAGAAGCTCCGAGGTGCCAGAGACAGACCGAAGGGGAGGGCTGTGTACTCGTAAGCTCTGCCCTCGAAGGCAAAGCGTAGAAAACGCCTGTGCCTCAGGACTATGCCTATGTGAAAATAGCGGATGTAACCATGTAATCCCCCTGGCGGACTGCTCCGCCACCATGTGCCCCGTGAGCATGCGAAAGGTGAGAGGTTTGAGCGAAGCATTAAGCGCTCTGAGGTACGCGCTGAATAGCGCTCTTTCTCAAGAGATCGCGAAGCTCTCTCTGCACAGAGAGACATTCTGCACTCGCGACGCCCCGTGGGGCGGTCGACTTGGAGCGCGCGTCAGCGAAGTTCGTGGTCGGTGAGCTGCGCACTTCACTCGCGACGCTCAGTCTGGCAGAGGTGTCAGACTGAGCAGACAGCTCTGCCCGTACTTGGGCGATAAGTCGACCGACCGAAGCGGCGAGAGAGGTTGGGGAGGGCATCTCGACCGTGAACGACTCCGATGCGTCACACGTCCACTGCTCGGAGGCGAGTGAGACAGAGGACGCGGGGGCCGTGCACATCGCCCAATTCTGCCTGAGCAGAGAGGCGCGATGAGGAGGCAGCAAGACAAACGAAGTGCTATGCTGCCCCCCAGTGGTACTAAGGGAGCCGAGGTCAGTGACTGAGGCTGTCTGGGAAGCTGAAGAGCATTCGACTGACAGGGCAGACACTCGTCGTAGTGCGGAGGCTGAGGACCAGCCGACCGTGTGTGAGACCCACTGGCGCTCACGCGTGGCTGGCGAGCCGCGCACATCACCCGCACGTCCACCTGGAGTGCGCGTCAGCGACGTCCGTGTAGAAGGGGGAGAAGTTTCTCGACCGTGCGATGGCAGATGCGTCTGACTGAGCAGACAGCTCCGCCCGTACCTGGGTGATAAACTGACCGACAGAGGCGGCGAGGGCGGCGAAAGAGGCTGAGCACCTCTCGACCGCGAACGCCTCTAACGAGCCGCATGCCCACTGCTCAGGGGCGAGTGGGTCAGAGGACGCGGAGGTCGCAAAGTCAGTAGTAGCCCTGGCGCCACCTGGGCGCCGCTGGGGCGTGACGTCACGCAAGGCGCAGAGCGCACGGTGTGCGTAAGCTGAGTGTGCGGCGGGGAAAAATGTTTTTCAGGTCGGCAGCCAACCTGGAACGCACGTCAGCGACACATTCACCGACTGAGGAGAGACCCTGCTCCTCTGTACGTGCGTTAGCAGAAGCGTCCGAGTGGGCGGACAGTTCTGCTCGCACCTAGGCGATGAAAAAACTGACCGAGGCGGCGAGGGCGGCGAGAGAGGCTGAGGAGCGCTCTCTGTTCGCGGCCGTCTCAGATGCGGCGCTCGTCCATTGCCCGCGGGCGAATGGGCTGGGCGACGCGCAAGCCTGTGCGGAGTGCTGAAGAATAATGCAAACTCAGCGCCCCACGAGGGCGCGAGGTCTAGAGGCTTGCCGAAGCGGGGGAAGCGTTATGAGCTGAGGGCTGCAGAACGAGAACCCGTGCCTCTTAGGCACTCAAGGCAGAGCGGACAACGGGCAGGAGCCGCGTGACATAGCCTGCCGCACGTCCGCGATCGCTTCAGGATCGCTGCTGACGTCAGCGTCGCTCCTGGCTCGACGGGCGCGTGGCTGAAAGCGCACGTCCACCTGAGCGTGAGCCTTGCCAAGGCTGTTGTTGACCCGATGCTGGCGCTGGCGCCGGCCTGGGTGTATCAGCCCTCTTCCTGGACTGCTGCGCGCAGGCGCGCGAAGCGAGGGAAACGTTCTGAGGAGAGAGCTGCAGAACGAAAACCCGTGCCCATGAAAGCACTCAGAGGCAGAGCGGACAGCGGGCAGGAGCCGTGCGTCAAGCCTGCCCCACACCAGCGCTCGCTTCAGGATCGCTGCTGACATCTGCGTCGCTCCTGGCTCGACGGGCGCGTGGCTGAGAGCGCACGTCCACACGAGCGTGAGCGTTGCCGAGGCTGAGTGGCACAGAGCTAGCTCGCTAGCAAGCTGAGCGGCAAGAGTCTTCTGGCCGGGCGGCGGCGAGTCAAAGGCGGCTAGCCTCCTAGGGGAGGGTTGAGCCGTGGCTAGCTGGCTAGGGACTAGCAGCTAGGTAGCTGGCTGCCGGCCGCGTTGTCGTCGAGAGGAGGGAGGTAACCCCATCTTCGTCGACGGCTTCGATGGCGGGATCATCCGCCTCTTCAGCGTGGTGGAGAACCAGCCGCACGGGCAAGGAGGCGGGCTGAGCTCGGCTGAGAGAACACCAGTGGCGTGTTCCATCCTAAGGCAGAAGCAGACAGCATGGCGGTCGGCAGCCACCATTAGCCGTTTCCAGTCGGGACATCTAAGCGTTGCCATCCAGCAACTCTTGGTACCAAAATTAGGGACCGACGTGAGTGACTTTGAGAAGGATGGATTCCGGAAGTTTTGAAAAAACTGTTGAGGTGGGCTTTCAAAAAAGCCGTTGGTTTTAGGAATATTTGCGATAGCAAACGAAAGGCGACTCAGAAACACACGCAGTAGGCGAGGTGAAAGAGGCAAAGAGGACCTGAAGCATAAGCGCAGTCAATATATAGACTTTCTGACGTCACGCAGGGCTGACTAAGTAGTTGCCTGCGCGCGTCAGTGCGCTTACTGCCCTTTTTTCAAAGGGTTGTTTAAAAATGACTTCAGAAAAGTAGGAGATGATAGGCATCATCCACTCGTACGTTTCGGCTTCGAAACGAAAGAGAACTTACTTGGCAGAGGTCATAATTAGACAGATCAAAAGCATAACAGATTCTGAAAAGTCAAAAGATCTACTGTATATGTTGCCCGCATTGGATGATGTTGAAACTCAGAATCACAAACATGGCATGCATCGTGAGCAAGGGCAAAACATACACAGCACAGTGTAGTTAGAAACAGTTATGTCCAAACTTTTTTGTCAAACGGGAAAGAACGGGGAGCCCCTGAACTCAAAGGGTCTTCAAATCATAGAGACATTCTGATGTCATTGGAACTGGTATATGCAGTACTTCTTTTTTGAGTGAAGAGATCACAAAACACTGTACAGAGAAGAAGGGTATGATATAAACTAGGGTTGGGTATCGAAACCCGGTTCCATCTTGGAACCGGTTTGAACTTGTCAATTCCATTGACATCGTACGTCATTTTTGTTAACGATTCCCTTAACAATTCCCTCAGCCTGCCCTGCATGACGTCAGATATTATCAAGACGACTATTAGGACTCCCAGTCTAGAGTGCTAGAGTGTTAGTCAGTTCATAAATTTAAGGATGTAGCCTGGCTACGATTCATCAGGCAGTAATATAATGTTAGTTTGTTTAGTTCACGTCCACCAAAATTATAAACACGTATATAAACAATTGTCATTCAATGAATGCTGCCCTCAGGCGCAACACTGTCTGCAATCTGCCTACTGCTAAGCTTTCGGCGGCTGATATTGCTAGGCAAGAAAGCAGTGGCAGCGATTGATGACTGTGATGTTCTACAGGAAGGTAAACGATGAATAAACAGCAAGAGTTTTAAACACAGACCTTTTTTCATAGCGAACTTTTTGTTTTTAATGTAACTTTGGCAAGCCCTAATAATATTTTCCACTGAAAATACCCTAATGCCAGCAATATGTTAAAACGTGTCCGTGAAGCATGGGATTAAGCTTCAAGAGTGTCATGTGTTCGACAGTCTGAGAGGGGTGCTAACGTTGCAGGTCAAAAAAGCTCCACTGTGACCTCCGTTGACGATGGTAATGCTCAAATTAAATGTCATGCATTAGACTAGAACATTATCGCTTTGCAACTGCGAGCATGCTTTTACACTACCTCTTGTCAAGTTCAGTATGTTTGTATCAAGTAGCCTATGTTCAGTCTTGTGCAGAAAATAATTTTGAGAAAAAATAAATGTTTGCTTTTGTTGCAAAAGACTGTGTAGAACTACTTTATTAGCACCCACAGATTTGTTTGGGAATCGATAAGAGAATTGATTAGGAATTGGATTGATAGGCAGAATCGATAATGCCATTGATATTGATAAAAACTTATCAATACCCATACCTAATATAAACGCAGAGTTTTGGTAACATTGGTATTTTTTAAATAATCCAAGCTAATTATTTCAATTACCATTTATCACTAGCCACTGCCACTGTTGGAAAACTGAGTGCTAACAAAATCTCTGGGAGTAATGCAATAGAGAGGAATGGGTGTACAATTTCATGCATTTTGTGTCTCGGGTTAAACTTAGCTATTTGAGGGCCACTAGTAGGTGAGACAGGACACATTTCTCTGTCTACAGTACACGGCAAAGTGATGTGCCAAAACAGGGGTTGGTAAGCAGTAATAATTAGTCCTAGGTAAGCAGTCAATATTTTTGATGCCATATTTCACAAAAACATTATCAAGGAAAGCATGCGTATCAGTGCTTCAAAAGGTCAAATGCTATTTCACTGAACAGTTGTTTAAACATTGTTAAAACAGGCTTTTGTTACTTTTATCCCACCCACTGAAACAGTTGGAGCAGTTTAACGTTCTCTGGCGCAGATGAACACACTCACTCAGTGAAGCTGGCCGCTCCACTGCACTTAATTTTATGCATCCACTGGTATTTTCTGGTAGTGAAAATATTGTTTCTTTTTCTACAAGTCTATTGAGAAACAATGCCTTATCAGGTAGTAGAATAATTTTGCACATAACAGATAGCCTAACAACAAACTTACATAATGAACGTTCACAGATTCCACAGATTAGTGGTTTGCTATATGGGGTTTTATAAATGTAATTTTGAAAAAGAGTGTTTTTAATACTTATATCAGCATTCAGAAAATCTGCAAATTCTTTGCTTTCCTGTGTAAAAAGGACAATTCCATTTTTATGTCTAAATTATGGGACCCTACTTTTGTGTGGTTGTATATTTCAGTGTGTGATTTTCTGTATTTGTGTGTGTGTGTGTGTTCACCTCCTTATGCATGCATGTACCTGTGTGTGCTGGTGCGCACGTTTGCGTTAAGCTGCTTCCGTAATTAAATTCTATGCGTCGGTAGCAAAAAGCTAAGAGATATAACTGTTGTTGTTTGTGCGCTATCCTTTTAATTACTTTCTGGTTCCATTTCATTTCGTCTCAATTGACAGCTTGATCAAGTTTTAATTGCCAGTTTCCCCCAAACGGCTTATCAGCCAGCTCCAAACCAGTCCCACACAAAATGACCTGGCCAGAAGGCACACACACACACATACATTCACGGACATCCACTCACTCACACACACACACACACACACACACGCGTAAATGCACAGACACACGCACACACTCACTCACACAGGTTCTGACAGCCTAGAGATGCAGATGCAGCAAACAAGAGGCCCATTCATTTCCCCCAGGCAAAACCACAGGAAGTAAGAGAGAGAGATAAAGAGAGGGGGTAGGGGGATTGCAGAAAAGACAGAAAACATGTAAAAAAAAAAGATAGAAGAAACGAGAAGAGAGAAATGGAGATACACAGACAGACAAAAGAAAAATAGAAGATAGGGAGAAGGATGTACTGTAGAAAGATGGAGACTAGAAAGAAAAAGATATAAACAGGAAATAAGAAATCCATCACTGCATCTTCAGGCACGTTTTAATGCAGCCATGGAACTATCAACCATCTTCATCATCACTGCCACGTACCAACCCCTAAACCCACATACCTGACCACCAAATCCACACTGCAGAACATATATGGGTCCACCATGAGTGGGCTACACTGTGCCTAAAATGGATCAGGAGCTCACAAGATACACTGGAAAAAAGTCTAGGTGCATGAGTGAGTGAGTGAGCATGTGAGTTAGTGTGTGTGCATATAAGTTCAGTTTAGTAGGATGAGAAGGTAATTAATGTCCAATTATTCTATGCCATATATGTTCGTGTGGGCACATGTATGCGAGTACATGCATGAGGGAGAGAAAAAGAGAGAGCGAAAGAGAGGGAGGAGATTGTGAGAAAGAATCGTTTTTTTATATCTATGTTGCGAGGTTGGGTGGGGGGGGGGGGGGGGTGTATCTCAACAGCAGAGTGGGCGACATTATTGGGAAATGCAATGGGGTAGAATTAATTACGGGAGCAGCAGGGCTTGCTTTCGAGCCCAGCATCACGCCTGCACACCAGCGGAGCTGATGGGGAAAATCAGTGTGGGCAGTGGCATTCAGGGGTGGTCAGAGAGAAAGATGGGCTGATACAGCTGTCCCAGTAGGAGAAACAGTGAAAGAATCTGGCCAGCCGCGGTTACCAGACGTGCTTTCTAGCTAAGGGAGCTCAAAATCCGTATTTTAACCTTTAAATTTCAGCTGACATTAAAAAGAAATCCAGAAGTCTTTACTGTTGTTGTTAAGTCTTTAACATTGGGAAATATACAGGAGCAAAAATATGCAGGGGGCGAGAGAAGAGCATGGGGGGTTCCAAAATCAGATCCAAAATCAGATGGTATGAAGAGAGGGGGAGAGCAGAGTTTCGGTGCACTGAGCGGATGGGAGATTCAAGGTGATAGTTTACGGAGCATTTTAGCATGAAAGAGAGAGAGTGGGAGGTGGTGAGGACAAGCGGAGGAGGAGAGAGAGTGATGGAGAGAGAGAGACAGAGAGCAACTAAGAACGAGTGAGAAGCTGAGCGAGTAAAGAGGAGGGGAGCAGCAACAAGTGAAGCGGAGCCGCCGCTGCCGCCGCTTCCCTGCATCTCTGTATTCGCAGGAATTAGGAGGGCTTTTACCAGAGTGACGCCAGCTCTCGACGCCAGCACTCGTGATTCATTAGTTAAAAGGGCTGCCTAATAAATCCCCCCACTTTTAATGTTTCACAGTGCTATTAAAGGCACGCCGAGACACCCAGTCCCTGTGACCCATTAGGCCTTTCAATAAATGACAATCAACCAACGCTCCAAAAAACAAAAAATGCAGGCCTTTCCTGCCAGGCCGCCATTCAAGGTGCTCATAATAGTACGTAAGGACTTATTAGCCGTTGGGCAATGCTGTTTTTATAAGAACAGGGCACTTTGTCGTGGAGTGGCCTCAGCTTTACTTAATGAATGCTCCTGGGTGCTGCTGTTAAGGCTTCTGTGTGGGCTTTTTCACTGTGCTAGACTGAAGAGCTGATATCAATCTAAATCAGTCACTAGTAGTTTTCTGAGGGGGCGGGGGTGTAGTAGGTGTTCAGCAGTCAGGGGACTCATGCTTGATGCATGTTTAATGCATGTTCGCTAAGCCTGGAATGATGACTCGTGATTGGTGGTTTAAGATTAGATTTTGTTCAGCCGTGTTTTGCAGTACGTTTGCAAAATTTCTAGATCAATTCTGTAAGCACCACAAACACACACACACACACACACACACACACAAATCTGCTCATTGGTTTAATTGATGGTTTCCTTGGTGGACAGAAGGAAGGAAAAATAACATGCAGGGGAAAATAGGCCCCCTGGGGTGTATAAATCTACCGCAACCGTTTTACCTCTTCTAGAAGAGACAGCAGAGAGCAAAGATGGATAAGATGCTTCGTGTTCCTTCGTGTTTCTTCAACACTCAACCCTACAGAATATTGTGTCTAATATTTACAGTAAAATCTAGCATAGGATAAAAAAAATAATGTTCTGTTCATGGAGAGACTGAGAAAAAGTAAGAGAAAAGAGAGAGAGAGAAATAATGATAAAAAACTGAAGAAAGAAATTAATTTGATTGAAGAAAAACAGATAGAAAGAATGAAAGAACACTTGGGCGTGGTGAGAAGTAACATTCTCAAATTCTCCACCCCACCCTATCTCCTCTAGGTCATCATAGGACGCGTGGATGACCATCACCTCCACAGCAACATAATCAAGGCATTCCAACAGAATTTGTTTTCACTCCGCTTCATTGCCTTTGTTTACAGTTCATACCAAAGGTGATGAGCAGGACAGAGAGTGAGAAAGTGTGTGTGTGTGTGTGCGTAAGTGTGCTTGTGCATCTGCCACAGAGGACAAACAGCAAGGCAGAACAAGAGAAAGACGAGACAACAGTGGTTGCAACGTGGTGTGCATGTGTGTACAAAAGCTGAGGGAGAGGACAGTGAGAGCCAAAATAAAGATACAAAGGGAAGGACATACTGACAAAGATAAGGAGATACAGTGTGTGTTTGGAGTGGGGGTGGGTATGTGTATTTGAGAGAGAGAGTGAGAGAGAGAGGGGGGGGGGGGGTCTAGAGTGATTGTGGCCTGTAACACCCACGAACGTAATAACTTCCCACAAATGTAATAAACCACAAACGTAATAAAAATATGCACTTTTAAAATGTAATAATCCTGCAAACGTAATAATTTCCCATAAATGTAATAAAAGTCGCCTACTGTTAACGTAATAAAAATTTCCTACAAACGTAATAATTATTACGTTTGCAGGAAATTATTACATTGGTGGGAACATTGAAAAAACTTATTACATTACCCTCCCATAAACGTAATAAATCACAGATTTGGTGAAATTGTTACTGTTTTTATCAGATGTAGGAGTTTATTTGTCCATCATCTCATCTCAAGCCCCTCCTTTTCCAGCTCAGTCTGTGACACCCATGCGCACTGAGACAGGGGCTCAGGGGACTAAAACACCTAAGAATAAGTCTTAGGGGAGGGGACGCTATTCTCTCACTTAGAAGGACGGTGACACTGGTGACACACGTACGGTTAGTTAGTTCAGGTGATGAATTGGGTGATGAATTGGTTAGTTAGTTCAGGTGATGAATTGGTCAACAAAGGTCTACAAACTGAGGGTGAAACTCTAAATCTACAACTGATGGAAAGCTTCCTGAGATAGGGGTCTATAAATATCATGACATGGAAAATGTGGGTATAACCACAAAACCCAGACATTTTCTATGAGGGTATCGTACGCAAGCCTAAAATCCAAAAAGGCCATGGTGAGAAGCATGGACCTCATGGACCAGTGGTGAGGAGGTGAAGGGCGAGGAGATTTACAGCTACAGGTTCTTCACCCTCACTTTCATTGTATGAATTTAGTTTGAAGTTCGCTCCACTTGTGCCTGGTTTAAAAAAAGATACCTCATGAAGAAATGATCAAGGTTTAGCTCTGACTATGGTATTCTGTAATGCTTATACATTGGAGTTAATTACTTACTAAACACTTGTGTTTTTGGTATTTTTTTGCAATCTCTGGAAGTGGGTACCTAGACTGGGTTTGAGTCATGGATGGTCATAGGTGTTTCAGCTGTACAAAAATATTTTAGAACACAGCACTTGCTTGTCCATTGTAAGTCCTCCCCCAGAATGACAGAGCACCTACAGACCAGCACACTCTTCTAGGCCTTGTTGCCAGGCAGCGGGTCACATCATGGCATCAAGCTATGCAACACTATGCACATTCAGGCGTCACCAATCAATTTGCCATGCGTGTGGACCACCGCAAATCCATCTGTCACACAACAGTGCAGGTAGAGAGGCAGGGGAGCTGGACTGGCCACGAGCATCCTGCTACTTGACCTACGTCTGCACATCTGTCGGCCTGACAGATTGTTGAAGATGGAGAAGAGGGGAAAGGTGGAACAATGGCAAAGAGTCAAGAAAGATAAGAAAAACACAATGAAGTAGAAGAGGAAAAGAAACTTTAGAAGCTAGCAAAATAAAAGTACTGACAATGACATTTAAAAGACAGATATCTCAGAAGAGGGATTATATCTCAAAAAGAGGAAGAATATATCAAGAGCCTATCTCAGAAAAGAGTGATGTCAGAAGAATGATATCTCAGATGTGTGAGGATATCTCTGCACAAGATGAGAAGAGGCTGAGAATAAGGAAGACACTAAGAAGTCCCTCTTCCAGAAGGTGGAACAGCTGACATAGAATATAGGACACATACAGGATAGATACAAAGGATATACAGGACATATAAAAACATAGGGGTGAATGTCTCCAGTTTAGGCACTGGTGCTGAAATGGACCATTTCAATTCCTTGCCTAAACAAAAGGCTATATATTGACAATTTTTGATCAATCCAAATTTTTATACCACCATTCTATGTCCATATTAAGGTTTTAAATTAGAAAACCAGTGTCAATTTTAGAAACAGCAGCTAATGCCCCGAACATTCAGCATAAGCAGGCATTTCACAAACTTGGTTTTCAAATTTGGTGCACCAAATTATCTTGTTTTCATACCTACCAAAAAGTGTAATACAGCAATACTGATCGATTTTTACCAAATTGCTCTTTTAGGCCAATACAACTGCTATTGCTTTGAAAATTGTTTATTATTGGCATACATATTTAGCCACAGTTCTCGCACACATCTGGTACAGGATCACAGTGTGGCAGTAAATTCTTGTTGCCATCACTGTCACTTTTATTTTTCTAAGCCCATTACGAGCCCATAACTTCGCTGACTTCTCTGACATTGCCATTACTGGTCAGCAGAAATATGGCAGCAAACAGAACCAGTGCCTAGCATCTGGTGTTTGACATGATAAAATAGCACAACCAAGGACACTAGAGTGTGCCTTTGTATTTAATATAACCACCAATTTAAGCCAAAAAAGACCTAATGAAAACAGTTTTATTTGTGCCCTTTAAGTACATTCTCTATTAAAGATTTTTGGTTGGAAGGTTAAATGTGCGTAAATCAGTTTGTAAACGTCCACTTTTTCATATCCTTACACTCCTTATAATCTGCAAGCTTTCTATTCGACAAGGATCTTTTTATGATACAAACTCCAAAAAATGAAAACAACCCAACCCACCAGGAGGACTGAAGGCATGAACTACCTCTCTGGCATGTTTTGTTTAGTTTTTGGCTTGTATTAAACATGAACACAAACAAAAACAGAATTTTCACTAGTAAGCTGTGTATGTAAAGACTTAAAAACCTTCATAATAGTTTCTATTTTAGACGTTATAGAAAATCATATATGGCTATTGTTGTTTGTATGGATGAGTTGATGGGTTCTGTTGCTGCAGACATCATTGATACTGCACTTTTTCATATTATAATAAAATTCTGAATATTTTTATTTTTTGTAGCTGACCTGAATACTGTAGAGCCAACATGTCTTACCAGTGTGTGTATATATATATATATATCTACACACACACACACACACACTGTTAAGACATGTTGAACCTGCGGTTCCACTTGTACTGAACACTTCATCAGTAGGGTAAAACTAGCCTGTCTCATGACGGTCTAAACCCAGCTCACGTTCACTATCCCTATATAACCCTAACCCTAACCCTATCCTCTTTGGATAATAAAATGTCCACTGGGGCAATATTTATTGATCTTACTAAGGCGTTTCATCTGTTTGATCATTATATTCTTCTTGATAAATTACATAGCATTGGTCTTTGTGAACAGGCTGTCCTTTTGGTTTAAACAATGTCTTCACCGTAGATGTCAATGTGTACTTTTCAATGGTGTTTCTTCTCAGTTCACGATAATGGAAAAGGGTGTTCCTCAAGGTTCTTGTTTAGGCCCTCTTTTGTTTCATTAATGATCTCCCTCAAATGTGTTCTGATAGTCAAACTCTCCTGTATGCTGATGATACAGTTATTTACTCTTCAAAATATAATATTAATTTGATTCAAGCTTCCCTCCAACTTGATTTTAATGCTGTTCAAAAGTGGTTCTCAGATAATGGACTCGTATTGAACAAAAGAAAGTCTTAAAGCATGCTATTTGCCATAACCATTCGGCATAACCAAGGTAAAATTCTAAATATTTCATTCTAAGATGGCACATTAATGGAGAATGTGGAAGAATTTAAATATCTGGGCTTCTGGCTTGATTCAAACCTCTCTTTCAAGCCTCATATTGATTCCATTGTAAGGAAAATACATTATAACTTACGACCTTTACATCGATCAATAAATTGCTTCACAGATTAGGCTAAGAATTGTTACTCAAGACTTATTTCCGATCATTGATTATGCTGATATAGTTTATATGAATACTACAGCATCCCACCTTAAGTCTTTAAATGTTGTTTACAACAGTATTTGCTGCTTTCTCCTGAGGTGTCCATTTATAGCTCATCATTGCCATATGTATTGTCAGTTGAACCTCTTATCACTGAGGGCCAGACGGCAGCTACACTGGTTTCAGTTTGTTTACGAATGTATTTTTTTTAATTATCCTCTTTATTTGAAAGAATACCTAATCCCATATAGGTCAACCTATGGCCTTAGACACCATGATCATCGTTTCTTTTCTGTCCCAACTATATCTAAAGAAGTGGGAAGGTGTGCTTTCAGTTTTAAAGCTCCCTCTGATTGGAACAGTTTACCTTGCTCTTTAAGGTCTACTTTGTGCAATGGTGCAAACTCAACCACCTACAACTCAACACTGCCAAGACAAAGGAGATGGTGGTGGACTTCAGGAGGTACAAGCCCGCCCTGGTGCCAGTCACTATAGAGGGGGTCAATGTGGAGGTGGTGAAAACATACAAGTACCTGGGAATACACCTGGACGATAAACTGGACTGGTCAGTCAACACAGAAGCACTCTACAAGAAGGGGCAGAGCAGGCTGTACTTCCTGAGGAGGCTGCGGTCCTTCAACGTCTGCAGCAAGCTCCTCTGGATATTTTACCAGTCTGTTGTTGCCAGCGTCCTCTTCTATGCTGTGGCATGCTGGGGAGGAAGCACTAAGAAGAGGGATGCTGGGCGACTAGACAGGCTGGTAAGGAAAGCTGGC
>JAGFZM010000042.1:728144-780285 GCA_017657215.1 Limnothrissa miodon
GCAACCTGGAGCGCACTGTTACAGGCCTTCCATTAGGACACACACACTTGAAAAAGCCAAACACACACTCAAACCTCTCTCTCCAGTGTGGGCGCTAAAACACACACCCCAACATCTAATCCAAAACTCCCCAATGTCAACACACATGCCCACCCACACAGAATCAGTTCAACAGTTAAAAAGCTACGCCCCTCACACTCTTCAGGCTGACCACATGTGAGCCCATTCAACAAGTTGCAGCGGATGAATGAGACTAACTGAAAAGCTCAAAGGGGTGCAGAGAGAGACAAACAGATACATCTAAGTAGATCTTACCTCATCCAGATCCGAGATGTAGACCGGCTTCTCCTCAAATCCAATGGGCATGGGCTCTGTAGGCGGGATCTCCACCTCCTCATACATCTTGTTGTTGTCACGGCGAATCCCATCAGGAAGCAGCATCTAAATGACAGGGAAACACAGACAGACAGGCACCCTGGGTTACAGCTGTGCCAAGGTACTGAAGGCTTATCTGGCTCAGGTCACTAACCTTCCAAACCAAAGCTGGCAACCTCCTACTGCCTGTGACCAGCCTGCATTAGTTTAAAAAGGAAACGCTTAGCAACCCCTTAAACATACACACTCACACACACACAAACACACACACACGTATTGATAAATACTCGTGATCAAGAGCCCTTCCCAACCATTCTCTTCTACACCAACATTTCTGAAAAACACCTTTCCCGTGCGGTATCCAGGACTTGCCCTCAGTCTTTTTAAGTGATACACAAACGAAGGTAAGATATTCTAGCAGGAGGTGATTCACACCAGAACACTTATTTTTCATCATTTTCTTTCTACATCCCTCAAGACAGAGTTGGACTGCTGATTCAGATGTTCAGAGGTGCTGAAACTGAGAGTTAAAGGTATCAAGGGACCTGTTTTTTGACCATCAGAAATAATACCCCAATAAATTCATGAAGCAACAGGGGATTGAACCAGAGACCAGAGACCCGTGATCTCTTGGGGCACTACCCAGACTTAAAAAAAAACCTCAGCATCAAAAATCCAATCATCAAATAAAAACAGCTAAATAAAGTTATCATCTTTCTTTGTCGTCATACTGTCATCATGCCAGAGTATCTTTGTTTCTACCGAGATACAGCAAGGGTTTCTGGGGTGGCTAAGTGCACATTGCAATCATTGTTCCGGTCAAAACAAGTATGTCTGACAACAACAAAAGTTTGCATTTTGATTGATTAGGCTAACCTGCACATTAGGCTGCACATTTATATTGTGAATGGGCTTGCTGAAAACTCGTGATGGATTTTAAACAATGTCTTCTTAATAGATGTAGTTTCCATGGATTTTGACCAGGTCTCAAAAGAAGGTAAGAAGTGATCTAGGATATTTGCTGTTTTTTGTGTGTGTGGTCTTAATTTCTCTTTGCTAGTAAGGGAGATGTTATCATGAAGCGTCCAAAGCTACTCGCATTGTTGCAAGTGCTTGAACTGTCAGTTTGCAGCTAGCCATCCTGTATTGCATAACTTGTAACTAATGTTAGTTAATAGCATACAGGCTTTGATGTTTTATGGTATTGCAGCTGGAACACTATTTTTCATTAAAAATTTTCGTATTTCCCACCCTTTGGCCAGTTTCCCGCCCCGTGGCGCTGATTGGCTAGTTCATTGTGAGGCCTATTGGCTGTTTTTTCGCTGAAGCAGATTGGCTCCCTAGTTTCATTGACACTCTTAACGTTACTGCTTGAAAACAAATTCAACTACGTCTGACCCCAACTGTAGGCTTTACAGACTGTATTCACTTCTCAAGTTCAGAGAACCGAGGACACGATAGTGTCCGTAAACGTTTTATCGCTCCCCTTTTAACATACCGTTCTATTTTATCACGCTACGTTTGCGCCTAAGCAAGAAGCAGGTCAATATGCTGCAACGGTAGCCCCAGATGGAGCCTAACGTCAAATTAGAGCTGCTCAATTTGTAGCATAATGACATTTGTTTTTAAGAACTTAAGGCAGACTAAAGAAGTGAACAGCCACTTGCAAGAACTTTGGCCCAAAGATAAATGATGCTGGCTCAACAACTTCGAACTTCATCAAGGAATCTCAGGACGCACAAGGATAGGTCAGTGAATCTTAGGTGAAGGGGAAATTTAGCTTGAAGGTAGTCTACTGCTACCGCTACAAAAAAATCCAAGTCTGACCCCAACTGTAGGCTATATAGACTGTATGCAGATTACAGTTTTATTGCTCCCCTTACCGTTTTAATTTATATCGCGCTGTGTTTGCGCCATACACTACAAACAGCAGGTCTGTTTCTCAGCAGAAAATCGGTTAACAATCTGAGCTAAATAAACACGCAATAGAATGTCAGCCTTTATGACAACGTAATGCAGAACCATTTACAATTTAATATTATGTAGGCATAGGCTACGTTTTAGTTTCAGCACTAATGTCTGAGGTTATGAAATGCTATGATAGACGGCGATATGCATCTTTACCGGGAAATTAACGTAGGCTATTACGTTTCTATAGTAAACATTCCAAGTTCACCTAAAACCCCGGTGTTAAAACTTGGTAATGGAAATGCAACACTGGGGCTATATAAGCACAGAAGCCTGGGGGAAATGCGACATCAGTATCTGTTGTTATGCTTGCTAGCAACACTTTAGTGACCGAGTGTGCAACAACTTTTCAAGTAGGCAAACTGTTAAGGCCATAGAAATACCAGTCTATAATGCTATGGTTATGGCGACCAAAAAACACTGAATTCTAGAGTGGTTACCTACCGGCAGAATCGGTTGTTGTTGGAGAATAGTTGAAATAGATCCTGGTTTCAGGCGTAGTGTTCATGAAAAGCCGGATTGATACAGTCCGAGGTTGGCAAAACAATATGGGGTGAATTGACCAGAGCAAACGGCCAATCTTGTGGTTGTAGATAAAAATCAACTACTCCCATTGAAAGCGAGGTTCTTGAGGAAGGTAGTGCAAATTCCGGACAACCCTAGCCCAGTACATCCTGGAACGTTACACGTGCGTGCTGACATTTTTTTCGTATGTTCTCCAGTTAAACAGAAATTCAACATGCACTTATTTCAAACAGAAATTCAACATGCACTTATTTTTCTTAGAGCCGTTAGCCGTTCTCAATGTTAGCTAGCTATTACATAGACTACAGTGCGTTTATAGCCTACCTCCGAAGCAACAGGGGACTGGACAAGAGACTGTTACAAACAATTTTGATTGGACCAAAGATTCTAGAGCTAGAGCTTTTTGGATTGGACAATGTAATGGAGGAGGTGTAGCTTTGCGCTGTCTACGTACACCGAGCACTAGTTTCAGATTGGTTTTTTTCAGCCCGGCAAATTCTAGCCTGAAATTTACATATAGAAGGAGGCGGGAGATGGTGTTGGGAGTTTCGGTGTGGTCCGTTGGATAGCTTAAGCTGCCTAAATTCAACAATAACAAGGTAAATGTGGTTTTGCATTCTATGGGCTCTTTAACTGAGGTTATGTTTTTTTGGAAAAGGTGCTTCAGTTAGCCTACATAGGCATAACATAACATAACCTTACAACGTCAACAGGCTATCTTTGTATCAGTTGGGCTACTGATGGTCTCGGCAGCGTAATTTCAGTGAAACTTAGGCAGAGGTTACCTTAACTCAATCTGAACATTCTATAGTGCCGCAAAAAGAAGGCAGAAAATCGTAACTTGTGTTAAGGTGTTCTGCTTAGTTTATCTATGTCTTTGGGGAGTTACGGTACAAACAATATTATGTTTTCTTCACAAAACAGCGAAATTGAGACAAGATATTTATCCACATGATAAAACGCGTCTTTAAAAAAAAAATCATAAAAATACTTTAAATACAATATTTTGAATACAATGTTGTCAGCGTGTTAATGTTGGAGTCCCGCCCGTAGCAAACAAACGATTACACAGCCTTTTATAAAGTTAATTAATCGCAAGTAGCCTATGCAGTAAAATGTAATAGGTTGTTGAGGTCCAAACACTAGGTAACAAAGCAGGTCTCAGTTCAAAGTAACCCCACCCCGGTGTTGTGTGTGGTATGGTCCATTGGATACCTTAAGCTACCTAAATTCAACAATAATGAGGGAAATGTGATTTGACATTCTATAATCCCTTTAAAAGTTTTGCCTATTATCGAAAGTCGAAATTGAAAATTAAACAGGTATATTTGAATAGCAATATCTTCATTTCAGCAAATGCAATGATATGGCTTCATCAAACCACATGTATGTGATGGACCATTATGTTTGCCTACATTGCCATGAACACGTCTCTTTTCCGATCATGTGTGGACACACAAACATACACGCATGCACACAGATGAACAGCTGCCCTCAGTATCAACTTGATCTAGCCACAGTTTCAGATGAAACACCTGCTTCCCACCGGAAAAAACATGCATCCACACAAACACACAAACTCTCTCTCTATCCCCATCCTTCTCTCTCTCTCTCTCTCTCTCTCTCTCACACACACATACACACACACACACACACACACACACACACACAAAGCCACTAATGAGTTTATGCAAATCAGCTCTCAGCCAAACACCAGCAGGAATTAAAATGAAGATATCATAAAAATGGGATTAAAACAAAGGCTTTGGGTAATCTTGTAGTGGATAATGCACAATAATGGCCCAAACTGGCATAACGATGGGTAAATAAGGCTCAGGAGGTTTCCGTGGGGCCCTGAAGACCTCCTATCACTCCCCCACCTTCCTGCACCATAGATTTCTAGATCAAAATCCTTTTTAGATTGACCAAGTTTAAATTAATGTCCCAGCAGAGATTAAATATTTTCAGCAATAATATATTGCAGAACTAAAAAGAGCATCAATTTAAAAACAATATAGAAAAAAAGTGCAAGGTGAGTCTATTGTATAACCTCCATTCTTTCTTGATGAGATTACTGACCTTTTTCTTCAGTGGAAGGTTTCTCCTTACAAGGAGTATTTGTGATATGCCTTACCTTGCATCCTCCAACAAACGCGGATGTTTTGGTGGCCTCGGCGAATGAGTCATATACGTGAGGGTAGCGGATCCTCTCTGGCTCTCGGTGGCGTCCAAACACTGGTTCGTGCCGTGCCGTAAGCAGGGCCTGCTCCCTATGGGCCACACAAGCGCACACACACACACACACACACACACAACCATCACAAAACAGCTCAGACGTGCACAAATCTTGTGTGCATGGTTCACTGTGCTGCTAGGCAGGTCTGATCTGGAGTCGGGCCTCTTGGGGTGTGTGCACTTCCAGCTTTTAGACGGGGGGGGGGGGGGGGGGGGCCTTGGACAAAACAGTGCTTTTCCGCTTAGCACTCCCGGCATGAGAGCCTGCCTAACGTAAGCTGCACACATGGGCAATTTCTGGCTGGGTGCTGACCTCTACCGGCCTCGCCCGCTGACCCTGCGATGGGAGATCTGCATTAAGATACAGGGCTTCGGGTTTCACTGAGTCAACGGAGCAGCGCGGCCGTGGCATGGCACAGCACGCAGAGGTGAGGAGAGGAGAGGAGACTGATCAGGCTCGTCCGTCGGTCTGGACGGCTGTCTGGCGGGTGGTTCCAGCCCGCCTTCTTTCCGCTGTGAAAAGGTCGGCGCTCGAAGTTCGGGGAGGCTAAACTTGATCCGGTCAGAGTCCTCCCTGAGCCAAGGGTGCTCCCGCACCGCTGCTTCCTCCTGACAGAGGATCTGCAGAGCTGTAATCCTGAGCGCAATACGATCACTCGTGTACCGGCCAGATCAGATAGAGGAGCAGCACAGCTACACTAAACACCACTGGTTGTGTGTGTGTGTGTATGTGTGTGTGTGTGTGTCCCAAAAAACACAGAGCATTAAAGGAAAAACATGGAAACACTAATGCAGGACTGCAGATAATACTGTGCAAATGTTATAGGGCCCCCACTTTTGGTTTTAGCAGTGTCATAAGAACCTACATATGTATTGTAGTTCTGATTGTGAATTTGGTCAGTGGTCAGTGGAATCAGTGCCCCAACAGTGTTTCAGTGACTAACTAAGACAAGGGCGAAAATCTGTTGGCTTAGATGATGGCAGTGTCATTGTTCCACACTTAGATCAAGGATGGACATGCCTATCCTGCCATAAGCTTTTGGCAGATCCAGATGTGATAGGGGTCTTGAGATCAGCTGCTGATCTCGCCAAAGGGAAATCTAGCCTGGTCATGGCTTACCGTGCTGGACTGTATTTTATCCCACTGAGCACAATGTCTCAGGAGGCCATTTTTCCGACTCCAATCAGTGAACAGAGAAAGGTGTGGTGAATGCGGAGCTAGGGTACGATCACAGTTGAGGCATCTTTTTATGTCCACCTCCAACAAGCCATTATTTCTCACTACTGAAGGACCAGACTATTTGTATGAAACAAAAAGTAAAAGGTTCTGATTTTATTGACAGGCTAGATGATATCCAAATATAAGTTATTATATGTTTGTAAACACTTTGTGTTTTCTTATTATATCAGAATAAAGCAAGTAAGAGATACATATCTATGGTCTTTACAGCACTGTTGTAATTAGCTGCCTATAATTGCTTGTCTGTCCAGATAGTCACCCTTGGCTTCCCCAACATAGAGGGAAAGAGAAAGGTAAAAACTAAATGGAAGAATAGAGAGCACCGGAAGGATGGAGAAAAGATGTAGGGAAAGGTGGGAGAAGTAAGAAACGAGTGCCGCTTGCAAAACGTGGCTTTACCCCTCGCTGTAATCTCTACTCACGCTCCAGCGAGCTCAGGCCGGCACCACTCTTTTAATTAAACAGGCCGCTGCTCGTTTTTATCCTGTGAAATTAAACTTTCAAAGAGAAAATCCTTCAGGAAAAAAAATCAAATCAAATCAAGAGAGACAGACACTGAGAGGCGGCAAGAATAAGAGTCGCATATTCGTCTTTAGCATCACCCTGTTATTCTCATTTTTCGTTTCACTCATTTCCCCCCAGTCCAATGGTATGATGAAATATGCGGAGGACTGCCTGGTTTTATAGCGATCAAAGACAAGGAAGGAAGGAGGAAGATACCCAGGTCAATGTGCTCTTTCTTGCGTGTGGTCAGTCAGAAAGTCACACAGAACATGTCTGTGAGTGTGAGTGTGTGTGTGTGTGAGTCTTTGCCATCACCTTTGGAGTCTCATGTCCTTGGGGTCGAAAGAGAAGCCGGCTTCGGCAAAGTCCATACCGCCGTCGTCGCCGCGCTTTTCACGCCTCCTCTCACGCTTCTCCTCGCGTCTGTACATCTTCATCATCTGCCGCTCCTGCTCCGACTGGATGGTCACCTGGCAACCATAGGCTGGCCGACCACTTTCTGAACCACCTGCACGACACCGCAACCACACAACACAGTCAGGCAACTGCACACGCTTACTGACTCCTAACAGATAACTTTCCCTCTCATCATTTAGATTCTTCTGAATTTTTTATCCTGCTTTGAGATTGCTCCCTCAATATCAAGGCAACAATCATCTGGACCCAGTGATCATTGTTGCCCATCAACACCAGGGCAATAGCTGGACTCTGATCATAATGACCTATTCAACCCCAATCTCACACATGGACTGTAAGGGTGTGTGGTTCACAGTTCACAGTTTTACCCACACGTCAGGATATGAAATGATATTCCCATCATTAGTTAGAACCAATGAAGCTTCCTGGATATAAAGTGAAACATCTTTCAGCTCCAAAAAGTTGCCGATAACTGAATACTTAAGTGTTTATATTTATATCCAGGGGTTAAATTGGGCCGGGGCTGTCAGGGGCTGAGCCCCGGAACATAAGCTCATGCTGCATTATGACATCAAAAGCAACGGACCTTTTTTCACACTTTTCAGTTAAGTGTAATTAATTAGGCTAAACTACCGTTCTAACTATTAGTAAAACAATGCGTTTTGTGTAACCTGTTTTCCTGATAAAAGGACGACCTATCAAAGTTTAGAAAAGTTGCAAACAGAGATTCTAGAACACTAACGTTACGTGGCTACTTTCCTTTCGGCTACTTTTTCCGGACGTTAGTTGAGGCTGTCAAACAAAGTACCGCACGCTGGTACTCTATGGTTGACACATCGAGACAGAAGCAGACAGACAAGGTATGTGTGAAGAGGTGCTTGAATGAGTAGCTGTCAGTTGAATTCCATTGTGCATTTGGCCAGTTCAGTTTCCATACATGAGCCAGCTAGCATACCTCCAGGTAGCTACGAATGAAATGCTAACGTAATAACATGAAGTTGACATAGGCCTAACATCACCTGAAGTTGGGCTACCTCTGAGGTAAACAAATAAAACTGTTTTCGTCTGCTTCTGTTGACACAGTCTTGGTTTCACTTTATACTAGCCTACGTAGAAGGTTATGCATAATTAGACTTTCTGAAACAATTAAGTGACGTAGTGCTCTACAAATAAGCAGTGGTGGTCTTTGTATTAGGATGCATGTTTTGGTTGCATTCATTGCATAAGTTTGTTGGATTGACATTTTGACGGGCATTTTTTCAACATTTATCCCCAAAAAATAAATCAACTGTTTTGACACCAGATCATGCAAGCCTTGAAAGTTTCTCATAAAGGATCAATATTTAGGCTACACTAACACATTGAGCATTTCTCCTCTGCAAGTGTTTCACATGCTATTTTTTCACTTAAAGTTCTACAGTAGGCTACAGGCATTTGTGGCAAGATTTAAAATGTTCTGACAGCCTTAATATCCCAATAGCAATTTGATTTGGTACTATCATGGTCGTGTAGGCTATCTTGTGTGGTAAAGGTATGACAGGTCTGTGACGTTTATTATATTTCAAGTTATGCATATGCCAGTACAAATTCCGACTCAAATTTGTACTTTAAAAAATCCCAGTATAGTACGCTATTTGAGCGTGTTAAAGAGGCACTCAGTAAGTTTATGCGACCATTTTTGTGGTCATAAAATCGCTTAGAAATCGTTTTTTCTGTCAGACTGGTCTGTTGTGTTGCAAACGGCGATTGAGTGCACCGCTGTACAGCCCTGTATAGTGAATACGGAACTTGCAACTTCTGAGAGAGTGTACACCACAGCAATACAGCTAACTGTAAAGAGCTCCCCCTACAGGTTTGTGGCGTTTAATGCAGGGTTAAAAACAGACTTACTGAGTGCCTCTTTAACAATGCACAAAAACATAGTGTAGTAAAGTGTGTGTGTATTCTGTGCAGTCAAAAAAAAAAAAGATTGTTCGCTCCGACCCCAGACCATAGCCGCCCCACATAGCAAATCCCAATTTAACCCGTTTATATCTGTCTATAGAATGTATACTACTACATTTCTATGTTGAATTGTATAGATAGTTACACTTCTGAAAAGATCTTATGAACATTGTGAACTGATTTGAGAAACACCACAACCACAACCCCTCCACAATACCCTTTCAAAAAATTCTGATAGAGTTTTTTTGTAAAAACATCGGACTCGAATCAGTTAGCTTTAGCTAGTATTTTGCTAGACCTGTTTACGATCTACTGAACCCTCTCTCTAACGACAGCGTAAATCAATGCCTATTCACAAGAATCTCTCCTCTTTACTTACTCGACCCTCAGGACACACACTGCATCCTAAAACATCATTGCAGCCAATGTCAGACCAAAGCATGCAGACAAGACTGAGCACTAGTCTGATCACGCACACAGACATACACACAGTTTTTCAGTTGACACTAATTCATCTAAACACATTGGTTGAGGACTGGATATGGAGCTTGACATCATAAATTATTATAAAAGCAGGCATGACCTTGCCTATATTTTAGGCTTCTGATCCATTATTGAGAAAAAATCATACTGTGAGGCCTGAGATGATAACCATAAAAGAATGTATAACCATAATCAGTCACACATACATTATGCAGTCTACAATTTGTCTACTAACAACTACCTGTCAATGGTATATGACTGGCAAGACAAATTACAAGTCCAGGAGACTGACTTGCACAAACAGTATAGGGAGAGAGTCCACCCTTAACCATCACCTCTTTCCTTCTCCATGATTCATCCAAACAAACACGGTCATTTGCAACCTTCTAAGCAAACTTGTACCAGTCTTTCAGTATGTAGAGCAAAGAGGAAGGCGAGCAACCAGGGCTGTGCTCCACCTCAGGTCAAAGGTGAGTAACTGAGTGTGTGGTGCTAGTTTAACAGGAGAGCATGGAGAGCATGTTAGTAGTTTCAGGTTTGCAGGTTAAAATCTTGGCTTCTACGGTTCTACGGCATTTGGGCAAGGCACAATAATCACAAGATAATCTCTTGCAAAAGCATCTGCTAAATGCTTGTAAATGTGTTGTACACAACTTTACAAAAAAAAAAAAAAAAAAGCTAACATGCCTGATACATAAGCTCTGTTGGGTTGAGAACACCGTTCTTACTGACATACATCTGTCCGTTAGTTCCAGTGAAAAGACATCCTATAAAGACTTTAAAACTCCCAGACCTCTGTGCTTGTCCCCCCACAAATCAATATGGAACACAGAGTTCACCCTGTACAGTATTATGTTCCCCTGACAGTCGAGTGTGTGAGAACAGGCTCAGGGGACGTCTCCAACACTGTCCTTGTGCACACACAAGCGCGCGCGCACACACACGCACGCACAAACACTCTTTCTCTGCATGTGTAGAAGTGTGTCTCTACTCCCTGGTGAGAAAGGAGCCGGTGGAGGGAGAGTGCTTGCAATTTGAATATTTATTGGTTTAAAAGCTGCCAGTAAAAGCTAATTACCAGAGCAAAATTAAAAGCATGACGAGTGCGGTATTATTGCCCCAATAAAATACTTAGAAGTATTGTGTGAATGTAATGCTCGAGACAATATTTTCTAAAATGCACACAGGGGCATTTAGAGAAGTCGTACCTTCACCAGACAGCATGCCTGAAAAGGACCTTGAGAGGACCTCCAATGACAGCAAAACAGTGATGCATCGGTGTTAGCTGGCAAATCCTTTTCAAATTCTGTTCTGGTGCACCTGATGGCCACAGCCTCTGGGGCTGTGGCACAGCGAGGGTTAACCCATCTCTGATAGACCCCCTTCCACCCACCCCTGCAGCACAACAGCTCAATAAAAAGCACAATTGCTCTTGAAAACAGATGAGATTTGATGATTGCACAGGGGCTTCAGCTGATTGTCTGAATGATCTCTTCTTTATCTGGTAAAAAGACTCGATCACCAATGACCCCTCTATCCAACCATCGCACCCCCTCTTCCTCTCCATTCTTCCCCTCACTACCCCATCACGCCTGCATTACCTTCATTCATACTAAATATCTTCTTCCCTCCGGCCGAAAAACAGAAGCTGCATCGATGTGTCTGCATTTGAGCACTGATACTAAAGCTTTCTAACCTGACAATCCAGAATGACATCAAAAGTATAGTCTGACCAAAATCAACAATTGTACTGTACTTCAAACTGCCTCTGCTTGTTGAAGATGTTTATTTAACACATACATTTAAATACCATTTTAAAACTGAGGTAAAACCATAATATCATGTTTGTGATTGGTCCCTCCAAGATTTGGCTTGGCCCCATCACATTCAGCTAGACATGCCAGCTGGGCAAACTGGTGTTCTGGTGTAGGCCAATGACATTTTATTTTGAGTTGGTTTTCAAACAAAATCTGCAGTTTTAGGAGCTCTACCCAAGCCACATTTTATCTGAACATGCATTTACCGTTTACTGTTACTAGCACATCACAACATTATGTCAAGCCTTCAACCTTACCCAAAACAACAGTTTTGCTCACTTATATTTTTAAGATCATGTAGGTGGACCATGCAATCTCCTCATAAGACATGATTCTATTACTAAGAACAAAGCATCACGACTTGGAATCCCTTTGCGTAATGGAAAAAAGACTAGCTTTCTGCAATAAAATTTAATTTAATTCCAAATGATGTAAGAATTTCCTATTTGACGGTATGCATTTGAATAGATGTGTGTGAGGTAGGACTTTGACTCTGAACTTCGTTATTCAAATATAATTTGAATATTTTAAAAATAAAAATAGTTAAACAAATATAAGGCAGCCCTTAAAGGTGCTCTATGAGATTTAGCACAATTTAATTTTTTTGTCTCAAATTGTAGGCATTGCTCTTTGATTGCCATGCTTTTTTCTGAATACACTGTGAAAAATCCTGGTCTCGAAAGATGACATCAAGATGTTTTAAGGAGTTTTAACTACTCCCTGCCTTCATTCTATGTGTGATTGGTTTATATGTGTTGGAACAGTGCCCTCTGTATTGATTCAATTCCTACCATATGACAAAGCGATTCAGTGGTAACTTTGACTATTACAAAAAGGCAGATTTTTGCCACCCCAATTGCCATCCCACACTCTAATTTGAGCTCTTTCTCGAGCTCTGTCCACTTTTTTTCCTCCGAAATCACTCTTTTTTGCAAGATTCGTAATGATGACAATTCAAAAGCTATCCCGTATCTCCCATGGCCGCGTTTCCACTGGCCATGTTCTGGGACTTGCTGGCTGGTAAACACATCATATACATCACCACTATTTTCTGGTTACAAAACCTATGACCTAAACCTAATAGAATAAGGGCAAACCTTTTCGTTTAACACAGAATCAGCCATCGTTAGCTCCGCCATAGTGAATTTCTGGATTTATGTACAAAAGTACCTCATCACACTATGTAATGTCTGCTGTAAAGTAATTTTCGTTTGAACTACAGATCCCCTACTTGAACGGCTTATTGTGGTTATAGCCGATATATGCCTTTCATCATGCTACAAGTAAAGGAACCACTGAAACGATTTTGGAAACATTATTTTAATACTCTCCCTTTACATGCTACCTTTGGGATCTGTTATTAGAAAACATGGCATTACCTTCCACTCTTACGCAGATGATACCCAACTATACCTTTCAATGAAGCCTAATGATTGTACGCCAGTAACAAAACTTGTTGCCTGCCTCAGTGACATCAAAAACTGGATGACTAATAATTTCCTTTGCTTAAACTCTGATAAGACTGAAGTCATGTTGATTGGCCCTAAAAACCTGACCAACACTTTACCCCATCATCAGAGCTTACTTAGTGACCTTTCACTCACACCTAACACAAAGGTCAAGAACCTTGGGGTGTATATTGATCAAGACCTCTCTTTAAATAGTCATGTAAAGCATATCTCCAAAACCTCATTCTTTCATTTACGCAACATTGCTAAGGTCAGAAAATTCCTTTCTTTTGAGGATGCAGAAAAACTAATACATGCATTTGTTACCTCCAGACTTGACTATTGCAATGCACTGTTCTCTGGATGTGGTACTAGCTGCATCAAAAACCTTCAACTAATACAAAATGCTGCAGCACGAGCACTCACAAGGACAAAAAAATATGAACATATCACACCTGTCCTTGCTTCCTTACATTGGCTTCCTGTTAAAAGCCGAATTGATTTTAAAATACTTCTCCTAACATATAAAGCCCTTAATGGCCTTGCTCCAGCATATATTAAAGACTTACTTGTTCCCTACCACCCTTCTAGACCCCTAAGGTCACAGAATGCTGGTCTCCTAGTAATTCCTAGAATATCAAAATCAACAATGGGCGGAAGAGCTTTCTGCCATCGTGCGCCTGTCCTGTGGAACAAACTCCCTTCTAACATTCGTCAAGCGGACACTCTCAACACCTTTAAGTCTAGACTCAAAACCTTTCTATTTACTGACCCCTTTAGTTAGGGATGGTGTATGGTAAGCCACATCTCCTCAGGGTTTTATTGGAAAGGACTGCCTCTGCTGTAAGCTCCTGTCCAGGGCTTGGTGGCCACTGACCATTTCCTTTGGTGGTGTTGGCTTGTTATACATCATACCTTAGTTATGCTGCTATAGTTTAATGCCGCCACAATCCACCCATCTGTTAAGCCGTACAATTTTCACTCTGTCTTTCTCCTCCTCTCTTTTCCTCTCCACTTACTTCTCTCTCTTCACTTAGCAAACATCTGTATATGGTTTCACATGCAATATAACTCACATTCTCAGAAATCTGATGGAGACTGTTCTAACTCATCTCCTCTCTGATTTTCCATGCCTTTACCACCCTGCCGTGAGTCATCACTGCCTTCCACTGCCTGCGCCTGCACCTCCTGGGTTCTCCTGGGACCTTCTTCCAACGTGATCCGGCGGCACTCCTGAATGGTCCTCAACCCACTCCACTGTCTCCCTGCTGAGGGTCACCCCTGCCCTCCACTGCCTGATCCTGCATCTCTGGCTTCCTGGGCGGTCTGCCTTCAGCTCACAGATGACCCTGACATGATTGTTACAGCCTCTAGCTGGCCCCTGGCTTGACTGCGCCTAATGACATGGGACTATATCCTGGGATTCTAATGGGACTCCTATATTACTGTACTTTATTTACCAAAATTTTCTTGTAATATGTATCTAATGGAATAATAGTGGACTACTCACCATCTAAGAGACTGAAAACCTGCCCTAGGCAGTTGGGTTAGCCCCTTGAGCCGTCGGAACTGCCCAAGGTTTCTTCCTCTACCATAACAAGTAAAAACAAAAAACGCTGCGAGGGAGTTTTGCCTTGCCCCTGTTGCTCATTGGGCCTCTTGTGTTAAGCGCTTTGTGACATGCCTTTTGTAAAAATGCGCTATATAAATAAAATTGAATTGAATTGAATTGAATTGAATACACATTATTTTTATTGAGGCAATCTAGCAACCAGTGAAACACTGCCCTAGTCATGGATAGTCAAAAGTTTGTGTGAGGCGTCTAAATGAGGCTAGAGGTTACCACGGTTTCAAGTGGTACAGAAGCAACACAACTTGAGTTTCCATAATGAGGAAAGACTAACAGATTGTGAGATGTCAACAATCAGGTTGTTTACTGAGAGACAAGAGAGACAAAAGAGGCTTTATGCCTCTTTCACTTACTTGTGCATCTCATATCAGATGTTTGTTTGGGGATTCCAATCCAATATTATCCCACTTTAATGGGATTGGCAGGAGCGTGAAATCACCTTGGCAGGTGTTGGGGGAAGGTTTGTTCCGGGGAGGTTTGGGAGGTTGTCTTGGAGTTTGGGGCAGAGGGGGGATGAGGAGGTTAGAGCCCCTCCAGCAAAAGCCAGCAAGAGAGGTGAGAAGAGTGTCAACTTGCCAACTGAAACAGACACTAATGGCAGCAGCTCTTTAAAAAGAAGAGTTTTAACAAAACATATTTGTGTAGTTCATGCTACATCCCTACATTTTTTTGTTTACTTTTGGCCAACGAGCCCCTAACATAAGGAAAGCATTTTGCCTTATCCAGAGAAAATTGCACAAGGAAAAACAGAGAGCCAGTTTGCAGGTTGGCATAATTATTCTCAGTCTGGAATTGAGCTCCATAGGAGTGGAGAGGGAAGCATGCTGCTCACACCATCCCTTCACACCTCTAATGGCATTAACCTGCTGTGTCACTCTTTCATCCGCCTCACACTGCGGCTGCCGCATGTAACTGCAGAGTCACTCCACCAAAGAACATTGCATGTAGCATGGAACGCAGAACAAGGAACATGGCTTGTCAAGAATCAGGATTTATGGGATTTGAGAACACATGCTGTAAAGAGATCATGCTTCAGTTTTAGCTTTGGAGACTTCACTTTCTCGCCCCTTCTTTTCATACACCTTTTATTCACCTACTTGACCACATAAGGTTTCTTTGTAACATAATTAGACTCAATCATCCGGAAATGCTCAGGAAACCTAACCTACATCCATTAAGAACATTGAATATTAAAAATATGTTTTAAAATTAAATTTGATAAATTAAATAATAATTTAATAAATGAAATTATACGACCATTATTTCCCTTATGACTGACAGAAACAGTGGTCATTGTAAATCACTGGCTACTCATTTATCAAGCCAGGGAGTAGATTCTAACCTGAAAGACCACAGGAAGCACACTTTGATGAACTGCATTTATAAAAGGGAAATGTTTTGCTAATGCAATTAGCAAAAAGTTCTCCCTCATGCAGACACACACACACACACACACACACACACAGGCACACAGACACAATCACTAAAGCCAATATGGTAAAGCAGTTTAGATATTAGCACAGTGTAGGCTGAATCATCAAGAAAGATCACTGGGGTCTGCAAGGTTAATATGAAAGGACTGGAGAAGAGCTTTCTAAAGCCTGCATATGCAGATAGGGGGCCGGGGTGATAAAGGCCAGAGAGGACTACTTATGAAGTCAGATACAATGCTACCATCAACAACATGTATTATAGGGCTACACAATTATAGCAGAATATTTCCTAACGAAAAGTTAAACAGTGATAAGATCTTTCAATGCCAGCACCTGAAAATTAATGCAAATATGTAGCCTTAAAAGCTGGCATTAGAAAGCTTTAAAAAGAAACACTGTTACACAGTCACAGACACTTGAGACACAATGCTCTAAATTATAATGCAATTAAGCCTACTTAGTGACCTGAATCTACAGTACAGTGTATTTAAACCTCCTTTCAATGTTGTAGCCTTTGTTTCATTATAGTCATCTCATTTTTTTCTCTCCTTAATCTGCACTTAGTACCACATAAAATGCAAAAAAAAAACAGAATTGTAAATGTTTTTGCAAATTAATAATAAAAAAACCCTGAATAATCCACAGACATAGCCTGTGTTATAACACTCAGGAATAAAATGTGTGTGCTCTCCACTTCAAAGAGACCAGCTGTGCTTAATTTTCATGTTTGGACATGAGGGGTTGTGGCCTACTGGTTAGGACTTTGGGCTTGAAACTGAAGGGTTGTTCAATCCCCAACCAGTAGACTAGGCTGAAGCGCCATTGAGCAAAGCAGAAAATACAGGCTTTTGTGTATCTTGGGCCAGGAGGCTTCCACAAAAACCTCTGTTTGTGTCATTATAGGGTACCAAATGACTAAGAAGATAAAAAGGAACTTAGATGACTCTATACAGTAAGATGACTGCAATGTATCAATGTGAATACTTTCCATATGCACCTTACGTTTAATTAACTTACAGCCTATTCATTTTTTTTTACTAAAAGGAAGAACATTCAATGAGCATTCTTCCAATTGCTGCATCTCTCAGGCATCTGTAGTCTGTTTCTGTTGTGATAAAAACACAGAGTGTGATCACAGAATCAGCAAGTCCAGCGCACAGCTAGTCCCTCAGATGCGTGCCAAAGCTCTTATAATATACTTGAAACAAAGAGAAAAAAGTAAAAGAATAGCACATCCATTCTGAAGGAATCTATTAATCTTCCTTGCTTTTTTTTCTTGGTGATATTTCAGGTCTGAAAATCTCAATGGGTGCTGGAAGACTCAATGGTGACGACTGCACACTCACAACCAAACGCCCATCAGGTCTCAAAAGGTTCTTTTGAATTTTTCATGCCACCTCTGACAGCCTCTCTGCCTCCCTGCGATTTTCATCTCAAAGGCTCACACACTCTTCCACCACATTTGGTACACAGTCACGTCTGAACCTCCCGCTTATGGCACAAATACACACATACGCACATACAAAGATGCACACAAAGAACACACTTCGTCAACAGGGTAGGAAACTGACAGAGTACTGAGCAAGCCAACAAGCCCACACAGGGAAACAACCAGACAACCTTCTAACAGTCTTGTCTTTCTTTGGTCGCTGCCTTTTGTCTCAATGACACACAGAGGTGTTTATGAGAGGCATGGTGATTGGTTCGGTTCCTCTACCTGATTTATGTATCGGGCCGCAGACAAATTAAAGGGGGAGTAAAGCTACGCAACAGAAAGCATGCAAAGTAACTGCAAGTAAAATAGAATGGGAAAAAGTACAAAGAAGTTTGTAAGTGGTACAAGCAGCATGTCTGTGTGTGTGTGCGTGCAGAAGCATGTCCTTGTTTAAGGGGAAAATGAAATGAGTGAGACAGCGACAGCCAATTGCTGTGTGTTCAGAAAAAGAAAGAAAAAGAAAAGAAGCCTGACCTACAGTGAGTATTCTTCTCAAGGCAGATGGGGAAAGGCAGGAAGGAACTTGGGGAAAAAAGAAAAGAAAATAACACAAAAAAAGA
Source organism: Limnothrissa miodon (assembly GCA_017657215.1). Classification (NCBI taxonomy): domain Eukaryota; kingdom Metazoa; phylum Chordata; class Actinopteri; order Clupeiformes; family Clupeidae; genus Limnothrissa; species Limnothrissa miodon. The sequence continues at coordinate 746,219 of JAGFZM010000042.1, forward strand.
GGGGGAACAAATACAGAGGGGGTGAAAAAAAAACAAGGAAAAGACAGTAAGAGTGTGAAAAACACCAAACTGGAGAGTGAAACCAAGCACTGCAGATAACGAGACTGAGACACAGAAGACAGTGTGAGGTCACATCAGAGCTTAGAGGCCCCATCAGAGAGGAGCATGACCCAGAAACATCACTGGGAGGCAGGCATGGACACCGCTGTCTCCACAGACTTCTTGTGCTGGCCTTCAGATGTGGCCACTTGTTTGTTGCCTGTCTGAGGTGATGTCGACTCTATTTACTGTAGCTTTTCACAGCCCTTTTACTGACTAGACACTGAGATACATGTGCAAACATATGGGCCCCATGGCCTTGGCCCTGTGTGTGTGTGTGTATTTGAGTCAAGTGTGGTCAACAATCCATTCTAACATGAAGCTGTTCCAAGACACATTTGGTTTCAAAGTTTAGAATGCAATCAGAAGTGAAAAGTTCCTAAATTAGTAATCTCAAGTTTACCATGGCCTTGAACACAGCATCACAATTCTTGGGAGGAAACAAAGCAAAAAGCAGGCCTTGTAAGGCTGCCTGTAGGCCTTGCATGTTTGCTTTCCCTGAGCTTCTCCCATCGTTTTCCGATGCAAGGCCTCTATTAAATTGGACAAGAAGCAGCTCTAAATAAGACAAAGCACTGCAGGGACACAACAGCTCTCCCTTGTGTTCTCCTCTATGGAGATTAAAAATGGCAAGACTGCTTTGCACGCTGACAAACCACATTACTAAACAGCCTAAATCTGTCTTCACTAGAGCAAAGAAAGCCAAGGCATTCCCAATGACCTTTCCTGAAATGCAACACAATGAGAACAATATAGGAATAGCTATTGTGAGAATTTAAGAAATTAAATTCATAGTTTCATATATATTTACTAATCATGTAAACAATTAGATATAGGAGCAAAAGATAATGATGTACCATATATCGCTAATTTATTGTCAGCGCGATATCAACCTGCGCTGTATACATATCATGAAAGACTGTGACTAGTTCACTTTCAAAGAGAATTTACAGCACATCTGGAAATATTGTAACATGTTTAAAGCCTAGCGAAGTAAACGCGCTGGTTTTCCTGGCCAAGAACTTGCCATAATACAGCATTCCTACACCAGAGACATATATAAACCTACATGACTGCACACACAGACACACAGGTTACACTACAGTGACACTTGTAGTTGAGTTAATCTAGATTGTTCCTTTTGCCATATATTTAAAGTATATGCTATAGTGTGTTATATTAATGTTATATTATAATAACAATATTTTTGTTGAATCATCATAGTCTTCAATTGCATTAGGAGTGAGAAAAGGAAACAGTTTCTCTTTCACAGTTTAATCTAGTGTGGTATGTTAACCTTTGAATATTTGCAAACCAACAGGCTACCTCAATCGACAAAATCTAGGTAAAAAAAAAATGTTTAATTTATTTTACCATTTGTCAAATTGAAGGCAAACTTCACCACTTCATTTTGATCTGATGCTAAACAAATTAAATAGCTATAAGTAGCTATACTGTATTATTCATGAGAATACAGTTATCCATAGAATACTAGCATGTATGTTTTTTATGTACATGCATTTGAGTGGATCCATCAGAGGGAATGAGGTTACATGAATGGGGCCACACACCAACCTAGTTCAATGTCAGTAATCAAATGCATTCTTTTTTTCAACTATTGCTGAAATAGGACCATTTCTAACATTAAAAGTCAATGCATGGGCATCACTGTCTTTTTAGTTGAGGAAGCAGTGCACTGTGAGCTCTGCAGATGCATGCAGTACAACAAAGTTTGTGAGGAAAGTCAAGTCAAAGGTTGTCTTGAAGCACTTTTCAATCCTCAAGCTGTCTCCCTTGTCTTAGTCTGCCGTCTGCCATCTCCCCAGCTATGCGTCTTGCAAAATCAGATTCAGACAATCAAAGGCATATTATTGATTTTATCATGACAAGATCACTAAGATCTCTCCACACAAATAAGTGAAAGGGCCTTATATTGCAGACGCAGTAAAATGACACAGCAACATAAAATAGCTGCACCATTTTTAAGGGAGCATAAAAAGAATGCATGATGAAACAATGAATCTAAAACTGCTTCTTTGGTTCTTGATTGTGATTGGCTGATTCTGCATTCCAAGCCGTTGTAAAATGACACACACCGGTGCCTCTTCACTTCTGTATTACTGTGCAATCGGACGTCAATAAAAAACCGTTACAATTGTTCAATGGTCTGCCATAGCCAATCTCAGCGAAGCAGCGTGTAGCGCTGCCTGGCAACCACTCTCCAAAAGGAACTATATGTATTGGCGAAAGAATGATTATTACAATACACTATTTTATTTTAAGTAAATGGTTATATGCGATGAAATCTTATAAACAATTTACTTAAACAGTTTTAGATAAGCAATAAGCCACTCGAGTCTGTGCGTATACGCTGGTTTTAAAACAGCTGAGGGGTTTAACGGCACTCCGCTTCGCGTCGTGCCTAACAACACCCCTCAGCCGTTCTAAAACCAGCGTATACGCACGGACTCTCGTGGCTTATTGCTTAAATGAGCCTGTATCAATATGATACTGCTCCTCGACAGAATGCACAGATGCACAACCCACTCAATGACTGTACATTCAATGAGTCCACTTTATAAATACACAATTTAAGATTCCCAGGTAATTTTAATTAAACTGTAATTTGAATGTTATTTGTAATTTGAATGTTAGGTAAAAACACACAAAGACAAAATAATCTCTAATTCTTAAATGTATTAAAATGATATCAATTTATTTAAGTAGACTTTAGGGATTTTGCATCTGAACTCTTCTTATATTATGATAAGATATATTGAATATGATAACATACATTTATTACTCATTACATACACGGCATGCTGTAAATGCATCCAATGAATCTATACTTCATCAAACACTGCTGTACAATATAGCCTAAATAGCACAAATACAAGGTAATGCACAGCATTTAAAAGCTACTTTCCTTGTAATGTCTTCCTCCAGATATAGTGGAGGCTTTTTACAAGAACTCTGTTGTGTTCACCTTACTGCACTTACTGCCAGGAACACGCCACCGCACAGGCACAGGTGAGGGAGTCAAAGCAGCTTTCTTTTACCGCACTGTTCCACCTGCCAGAAGGCAAAGTTGCCCATTACATGCTGGATTCCCATCAATTGCTGCACCTGCTTTCACTGCGACATATGCTCTCCATTAACACAAACGCTTCTGATAAACAGGCCAGAACTTCTTTTTTGTACCCTCCCTGACACCAGAATCACTCTGGCTGATCAAGAGGGCCATGCTTAGCTTTTTAAACATGCTCCAACTTTTTTTTTTTTTTTGCACACACTTACTCACTTACACTCACACAAACACACACACACACACAAACACACACTTTACACTTTAGGTGATCATGTGCCTACAGCCATCCTGACTTATTGCTATTCTGCAACTAAAAAGCGCCCGGCACACACAAACACCACCCATTCTAGCAGGCCGAGTTAATTGAAATCGTGGGAAGGGATCTGATCCGTGTTTACAAACAGGCCATCCCGTCCCCCCTTGGCCTACCCTTTGCGAGAGCTAATGGGCCCTTGACAAAGCCACCTCGGCAAATTCCACCTTTCTTAATGGAATGCAAAGAGAAGGGAAATGTAATCATCGGATCCTGGACCCCTGGCCTGACCCCAATCTGCCGTTGCCATGGCAACACTAATCCTAAAAAGGCAAGTCGAACAGGTAAACTATCCCAGCCTGTTGCACCTTCTTCCAAGACTGAACCATCTGGTGAGAATGGCTGGTGGTGGTGGATGAGGCAAACTGGTAAGAGTGAAGCTAAAGAAGAGAGGGAGTACAAAGATAAAGAAACAGAGATAAAGAAAGATGGACGGGTAAGCTGGTCAAGAGGAGGAGTCAAAAAGTCAGACTTAAAGTGACAGAGTGAGAGGGAAGCCAGAGAAGTGAGAAAGTGATAAAGGGAATAGGAGAAGGAGAGGAAGGAGGGAGGGAGGGAGAGAGAGAGAGAGAGAGAGAGAGAGATCTAAAACTGGGCCAATCCCTACTTGAGCTCTTTAAAGTTTTACAGCCCCTACTCTGCAACAACACTGTATAACGAAGTCAATATTAGAGTCTTTAAAAATTTACCATTAACCTTCAGCTTCACAATACCAGGCCGTTTATTTGGCTCAGGATAGCGGAGGCTAAGGTCAAGGCACGGAGTAGAGTTGATGACTCACTCAGGATGACATATCCTCATGATGCATATCATCTTTTTTTTCCCCTGGAGGTATTCTAGAATATCAAAGATAGTCTTTGACTTTATAATTATCGCTATGTAAAATACATATTGATAGCTTTTTTTGTGGGTAAGATTATGATGGCAAAGATGATAAAAACTCCCCGACTTAAAAGTGCTGCTCATCACTCATTGACAAGTGACTGAGTGACAAATCCCATTTTTAACTTTTTACAAATGAAAATGCATCCTGGATTCAATGTTTCAAAGGAGTTCAACAAAGTAAATTAAGTTTGGGTATGAATAATTTATCGAGAGTTATTCCAAAGTCCATCCATGTCACAAGTATTTTTTGCACTATGCCATTTATCTCATGTTTCTTTTTCCATGTGATTAAACCCACTGATTCACCTGGACACTAATCAATCATTACGTTCGCTGGTGTACTTATAAGTTCTTGTCTCATTCAGACTCCCTCAAAGATAAAGGCTGTTGATCTCACTGCCCTGACAATCTAAACCTCATCTACCTCATCTATTATACATAGTACTTTTTTTAACCTTTAGCCTGTTAATTTTTAACGACTATCCATTACAGTAGTTATTGTGTGCGCATTGTTGTAATGACTGCTGTTCGATTATGTACAGAAATAAAATCCATGATTAAGGTCTCGGTTTCTGCCAGACAGAATTACAATGAAAGGTAGCCTAGGATTAAGTAGCAAACACAGCCATTGAAAGTCTTGCTCCCACACACACACAAACAAAATGGGGAAAGGGGAGAGATTGTCCACCATTGTCAACTTTGATCCACAACTTACTCAGTAGCAATTGCTTTCATGAGCACACAAGAATGGCAATGAAAAAATTGTCTCCTTATCGCCATAATCCCAGAGGATTTTCCCCCCAAAAATGTTGATGGTGAATAAAAATAAATAAATATCCCTCGGGGAAACAGAAAGGGCCCTAAACAGCCTTCTGCACAAATCAACCATTGCAGGAGCAAAACAAAAAGAATAAAGTAATGTAGGGTTTGAAGAAAAGCAGAGAGCAGAGTAGTCTGTAGACACAAGTGTGTGTGTTTGAGCATGCTTATAGAGGTGACTTCCGGCCACATTAAGTTTATCATAACCTACAGATTCTGAGAAGTTCCAAGAGCTCAAGTGACCAGGAAAAAGTGCTAGCACTGCACTCCCTCAATACACACAAAGAGAGCATGGAAAAGTTTCAGGGATGATGCCTACTGAGTTTAACTCGGGTTCATAAACTGGATTCACTTTGGCCAGATGTAAGCAACAGCTTAGGGAGGAGAAATAGGTGGGAGGCATCATAGCCATTTCCTTTATGAAGTCAATATTATTAATAGATATCCCTGCCCATCTAAATAACACATACAGTTCATTGTTAGAGTGCATGCACAAAGTCTGATTTTGCAGGAAAAGTGTGAATGGAAAAACTTGAAAACTAGGTACTGCTGCAAATAAATACACTTACACTGTCTCTTTTGTGTGTTAGCCCCCACCTCCAACCCCTATCCACCCACCACTCTCTCCTTCTGTCCCTCCACCTCAACCCATCCAAACCAGCCAGATAATGAGGAATTGAGCTGCTTTTAATAGACTATCTTTGGGTAATGGTCCTCTGCTGGATTGTGCCGCTTGACAATCAGGCAGCAAAGGGCACGGAGACGGAGATGGAGAGCCGAAAGAGATGGGAGGGAGGGCCCAGAGCTGCAGAGATGAAAGCCGGATGGAGAGGGAGGATTAGGTGTGTCGCCCGCGTTCCACAACTCCTGACACCACTTCTCAGCAGAAATTAGCGGAGCGTGCTATTAAAATAATCAGATTGCAGCAGGGAGGAGGGAGTGCAGGAAATCCATCTCAGAGGTTCAGGAAGACTTTAAGCTAGCGGCAGTATTTTTTGCAGCTATTCAGCGTTAATTCATACGATTATGAGCCAAGGTGAATGGGAGAGGAGTAAAACAGCTAGACATTAGAAAAACACTTTTGTAATTTTGATTACAAACCAACAGTTTGATTACTTATTCAACAGTTTTATTGTCTATCTAATAACTACAAGACCTTTTGCATGCTCACTACTATTCAATTAGAAACTCATTTCAAATATTCACACGCCGTATATGCCCATGCAATATCCAGTGCTCAAGGCAACACACACTCATAAACACGCTTTAAATCAGCACACAAAAATGTATCTGACCAGAGTAAAACGAAACATGCTTCAATGTTAGATTTCTAGAGCACAAAATAAAACACAAAGCTAAAAACTAGTTCATGGATCAACACTGGTGACCATGGCAACATCAATACAAATATGCTAGCAATAAAACAATATGATGAGAATTTTTTTTTATCTACTTATTGATTTTACTGACTGACATATATATTGGGCCTGGTTTATATTGTTGTCTGTTGTGTGTAGAATCCAGGAAAAATAGGTGATTCTTCAACATTTGGGATCCTACTAAAAATGTATTTACTGAGGTGTGAACATCAGGACTTTAAACTGTGAAAGACCAACAGAGAGCAGCAGGTACATCACAAGATCGTCATTACCACTGATATGTCAGATACAATTCACAGCAGCCAGACAATGACAAAAGGGAAAAAAGTGCCTGGTATAGGGTGGTGTGTGTGTGTGTGTGTGTGTGTGTGTGAGTGTGTGTGAGAGTGTGAGTGTGAGAGAGAGAGAGTGAAAGAGACTCAGACCTGGGATGTAGTTGACACTTTTCTCAGGAGGCATGGACAAGAGGGAGTCCACAATGTCAGAGCGTCGCTGGAGTAGGGTCAGGATCATCTCGAAACCATCAGCACCCAGAAACTCAAACAGCTACCACAGGCAGCCATAGAATGAATGGACCAAGAGAGGGGTGGATGGGGGGAGGAGTAGAGAATGAGGGAGGGAGAGAGTGGGAAAGAGAGAGAATCATGAAAATTTGTTAAGACAAGGTCAAACTCATTCAATATAAAACCACAGCAATCTGCTAAAAACATTTTCCATACTTCTGCACTGTTTGTAAGGTTCCAATTAAGCTGTCGCTTGAATGTTAGTCCTCTTTTTGTATTTCGCTTTGGATAATAATATTAAAACAACATGCACAAAAATAAAACACTATACTTCTGCTGTTTGCCAATCTGACACCTGGCAATTAGGCCAGCACTGCATCAGCATTCAGCCACAGAGTGCACATCATTTAGCCCCCGTCATGCCGCCACCCGGCTCAGCGAGCTGCCTCACCACCCACACACACACACACACATTTGCAAGCAACTCAACTCAGGGAAAAAAGAGACTTTGGTATGTGAGGAATATATATTGCTAGCCTAGCTCAGGTCAGACATTTGTGTCTATAATTTTGAGAATTTAAGCCTAACTATGCATAAACACCAAGAGCCATTAAAGCAGTGAAATAGATTTTGGTCGCTCATTAAAACAAAGGGAGGCGGTGTAAGGGCTTGTTCAAGGGCACCTCCGCTGTGGATGTGGGTATGGGCATGAGGTGCCTCCTGCGCCACTTTGTTTATAGCCTAACCAGTGCACACTGCCATTAGTGTTGTTACACAAACCGCACACAATTTGCAAGTGTGTTTCCCACCAATATCGTTGACAAAGCACTTGTTTTTGTTCTGCCATCCAGGTCAGTTTACAGATTTAGGACAGAGAGTCAAATGACTCCATTTTCACTTTATCACCGCATTCCCCCTTAAAAGTCAAGCTAAAACATTACAACATTAAAGGGAATCTTTTATAAGGGTACACGGCCCTGGAAATGTTTCTGAGGGCGCCAGCTGCATATTAATCTTCTCATCACGTCTCGGCCTTCACATTCTCATCACGCTGAGGTGGGTTTAGTCGTTTATCAATAAAATAAACATGTGATCTCGACACCCATCAAGTGCTTATTGTTAAGCCGGCAAAGGCAACAGAATCCAGCCTAGTCTCTCCCATCGCTGTGCATCTGTCTCGTTCTTTCTCCCCCCACTTTTCTACACCTGTCTCCTTTCTGCCTTTCTTTCTTTCTTTCTCTCCAGCTCATCCTCATGTCTCTCTCCATCTTTCAACATAAGAGCTAGAGCCTCCCCCTCCCTCTCTCTTAAGGGCACTGCTAATTAATCGGAAATGTACAGACTACACCCCCCTTCTCACTCCACTCTTACTGCATGAGCTCAGGAAGCAGAGCGAAGAAAGCCTGAAAGTACCTGACCCTGTGGCAACTCAAACAGTGAGTCCAGGTCTCTTAGCAGTGCCCAGGCGCAGGTAGGGAGGCCCTTAATTGTCTGGCTTTCTTTTAATGCTGCCAGCCTCATTAAATAAGCACCTGCTTCCAAGGGTGCCAGGGAGCGCTGGTGTGATTTCACATGTGTAGTCATGCATAAATTCAATACAAATCCAGTGCATTTCAGTGGGATAATTCCATGACTCTGCTGTTATAGAGCATAGTATGAGAGAGCATAGTATGTGCTCTCAAAAAACAATATTAATAATACTTAGTAGTGTACTATGCAATAAGAAAGGCCTGTAAAATGACCAAGCAGATGACTATAATTCTAAAATTTATAAAAATAAAGGTTTTTGCCCCAACTCCAACATTCCAACACAATTCTTCAGCCCAAAGTCCCGGCTTTGCTGGCTTCTAATTAAAACTTCACAGACGAAAGCCATTTGTCCTAACTAGACATTCTACACCTCACAAAGCATTAAACGGACATATCTTCTACATTTTACACCTGCCAAGAGCTTGGGTTTCAAATCACACTAACCTAACAATTACTTCCTTAAATGCTCTTCAGTAACATTGAGTATAGCAAAAAAAATTTTTTTTACAAAATTAACTTTGTTGATTGGAATTTGACAAACATTTTTTTCTAATTGACCTATCAGAGTTACTCGAGTAATTGTTTCAGCCCTACTTGGAGACTTCCGTGAGAATGAGTACAAGGGGGAAGTAGTTCTTTCCCAACACGCCGGACAACCATCCTCTCAGGAGGCCATGGTCTCTAGTAATGCCTTTTCACAGGCCTGTAAAAAAGGCCATCAAAGTGAGCAAAAATGTGGTGGCTAGGGTTCTCCCAGGAAGAACAGAGCACATTACAGTACTTTAATTATGAGGTCATTTCACTGGCTTACAGTAAACTATAGAACTGACTTTAAAGCTGCTTGTGCACAAATTTGACAGGGCCTAATGTTCTGTCATAATCCAATCAGATATAACAGCTCGCAACAGACAAGTGGTGAAGCAGTTTTTAGCAGTTTTTATGCAGTTTAGCTATGGAACAAACTCCCAGAGGACATCCATGTTTCTACTTTTGGCTGCACTTCAAATCTAGTCTAAAAGGTCTAGATGTCATTGGTCATTACATGTTGCATTTGATACTTAAAGCCACTATGTGTAGGATTTATCTTCTATTTATCTTCGTCTTTTATTAAAAATACATTTTTTATTTTAAAAATATAATGTAAAACGATGGTAATTACCTCCATGAATAAATTGTAGTGTTCCCGTAAACTTGGTAATTTCCATTTATATATAGATGTGGCTGGGTACCAAATAAGAATATCCATTTTGCGCCGCCATTTTCAAAATGAGGACCATGGGAAATGAGGACCGTGGGAAGGGAAGGGCTAATACATTTTATTCAAACGTGTGCAGTATACCACTTCGCCGATAGATGGGAGAAATTCTCATACGAAAAAAATAAAACTTACACATAGTGGGTTTAACTTTTATTACTTAGATTCTACTATTTTTGTCATTGAAATTTTATTTTCAATCACTTGCAATTTCCATGCCATTTTATTTTCTCGTATTCACTGTTCTTGGCCTTTTTCGTGCTAAAGTACATTGAACTGCCCTAAAGTCTTTTCCTTTCAGAGAAAAAAGGTAGTGACTGGTGTCACAGTGTGTTGGGTATGTAATTTCATTTTCTATTCTCTAGAAAGGACACTGAACTGCCTTTGTGTAGGAGACGTGCTACATAAATACACTTGCCTTGCCTGTAAGGTTGTCCCTGTTTATGTTCCTCCGGACATTATGCTCATACCTCTGCAGCTTCACATGTTTTTTTTTTATTATTATTTGCCATTTTATTTCTTTAATAAACCATCTTTCTTAAACCTATCCCACTTAGAAACACCCCTTTCAGGTGTCCCTGATTTCTCGTGAACTCTGGACAGTCAGTGCCATCCGCAGCTATGAGCAAGCACAACCTTAAATTGCTATGCGTACATATAATATTGATTTGAAAATTATTAACTAACAGTTTTATCAGCACCAAGTTCTTTGTTTGTAGCACAGTTCTGAAAAAGTTCTTGTTCATGAAGTACTTCACTGAGCTGAAATATAAAATTAAAAAATCTCAAGCTATATTAAATAAAAAAGAAAATCTAAAAGTACCTCAAAGGCTTCAAATGCAAGATATCAGTATGTGAACATCTGAACAACTCAATATTTTATGGACTATCCTCCCTTGCAGTCACGTACCCTCATACTAACTGCAATTTGGCCTTCTTGATCTTTGGCCTTGGCTGGAGATTAAAAGTAGGCTGCTTGATAATGGGATATACAGAAATGCAAAATTTAGAGGGATGCTTTTTGGCCAAGCACTACCAGAGAAGCATTCCCTTTTCTGGTTGAATTGTAGGTACACAATATTTAATTTTTTATTTTTTTTTAGATATTTTTGGGGGCTTCTTGCCTTTATTCCGATAGGACAGTAGAGATTGACCGGAAGCAAGTGGGAGAGAGAGAGATGGGGCAGGATCGGCAAAAGACCTTGAGTCGGAGTCGAACCCGTGTCGCTGGATTCATGGTATGACGCCTTAGCCCACTGAGCCACGGCGCCCCCATTTATTTTGTGATGACACCCTAGATGTGTAGAGTGATTTTGGGGGAACTATACTTTATAGTAGCCTAAGAAATTTATTGAACATAGGCACATTCCCCAAACTCAGTGCTGCAGTATGACCATGATGACACCCTAAATGTGAGTGATTTTGGTAGATCTAGTTTATAGTTACAAAGTTATTGAATTGAGTATAGTACGAACATAATAAGTGGTGTGTTTTAATTCTGGTGGTATAGGCTATAGTTGATGAGAGCTAAGTTATTGAATGTTATTCGTAACAAAAAAAAATCTTTAAATATAGACTAAGGTACATTTCATCAAACTAAGGGATGTGATACGACCTTGGTAACATTCCAAAAGCCTTTGGTCTCTTCACTCTTTAGTATTGACATTATCCGTTTGCATTTTGCACTTTGCAGGCGGTCCCTAGGTTTTACGTTAGACCAATGTCGTGCCAATTTTTTAATAGGCTACATATTGTTTGAACGAAAATCCAGCTGTAGCTAATTGCCTACCTTACCACTGTGGAATAAGCGGTGGTAGCCTAAGCGGTAATAATATTGAGTTTTATTAAGGTCGAATCTTTTTTTTTTTTCTAATTTCAGTGAATAAATAATAGCCTAATTCCTAACCGTGAGAAATCGCAAAGCGGGTGTGAGACAGAAAGGGAGTGAGGGAGAAATTTAAATGAGTGAGTTTAACGGCCAATACGTGAGGGTCGAGAGCCCTGACTGTAGCATACTACAACACTATATTTCATTATTTGTGATAGGGGATTGTACTGTCATAGAATATTCACTCGCAGCTACCCCAGAGCCTTTGCTATTTCATGTGTAGGCATTAAGCACCGTTTTCCGACCTTTTTGAGCTTCTACTAGCAAATGAAACACTTCATAACTATCCACTGATTTATTTCCAATTACAGTAATTGTCACGTTATTGACTTCTAGCGCCTCCGGTTGGCTGAAATCCATTATAGGACTGAAAACTTTAAGCCATGAGCCTACATAGGTCTAATATGAACTAATGAACAAAATAATCTTATTGCAAGTGTCTTCATTTGTTTTTTCTTTGATGCCTGATTGGGCTTTCATCAAACATCAATGGCCCAGCCTTGTTGAAGCATAGATTTTGAAGAACGATGCTAATTCAAATCTAACGATATAACCGGTTTTGTCTTTAGGCCTACCACACGTGAATGACTTCACGATGTCAAGGCAAGTTTATTTATAAAGCACATTATATACACAAAGTAGGCAGTTCAATATGCTTTACAAAGATAAATATAAAAGCATAGTGGATAAAATAAAGTAAGAAAACAAAGAAATAAGATTACAGGACAGAGTAAAAAGTTAAAAACAATAAAAAGTTAATAAAGGACAGAAAAAAACAAATCATTTTAGAATAAGGATTTTCCCAAATTCCCAAATTCCAGTTGTCTATTGTAAAAGAAACATGTCAATATGAAATTATTCAAATAAAATAGTTTAGGAACATTTGATTGTTCCGTTAATGTCCGATAAGACTATTTCTATTTTTCATGCGTTTTTTTACCATTTATAGTTCATTTTAACATGCATTTTTAGCGAAAGTTTGTATAAGCAGTTAGCTCTGGTTACTATTGCACTGGATAGGAATTTTATCAATCTCTGATTGGTTTAGACAACACTATGGGCATACTATGTGACCATGCCGAGGCTGAGTTGCGCAAACTGGTTGCAACATTGCGACCAAGAATTTTTTTAGTCGCACCATTGAGAAATTTGGTCGCATGAGCCCTGGTTAGTGTTAAATATAAGGTAACATCAAATTACAAGCCAATATCTGCCAAGCTGTACATGTGACAATTAGACTGCTAACACCGAATAACAAATATAATTATCAGCAAAAATGTTTTTTTGCCATCAGACTAAACACAAAGATAAGCAGAATTTCCCAGCCCCCTATGCCAAAGTATCTCATTAGCTGTTGCTCATGTGGGATAGTTGTAGCCCAGCCTGTTTATGCCAAGCCTGCTATTAAAAAAATATTCTTTGCCAATGTTATCATACCTTACTTCAATTCAACATGACACATGAACATCAACTTTAAGTAACTGACATTGGTAAAGCTTCTGGGTTTATTTAAATAAGTGCAATAAAACATACTAGTGTTAACTGCTGCTATTGCCACACTAAATGTAACAACATTATCCATGGCTAGTGAGCCATTCCCAAAACAACAGATTCCTTAACGGATTTCTCTATACTGGACATACAAGGGAATCGAAATTATGTTTCTAGCTATCCCACAGTCATGCGTACGGTCGGGAGAGCCAGAGGCCACTGCGTCAACATGCGTCGCCTGCTTATGGCATTCACCCAATCACATGCTTTTCTCCATTTTAACAGGCCTAAATGTTTCTCTGTGACACCGGAGCTCAATATTGGCAGTCCGCTCTGATGTCATTACTGTTCCCTTTTTCCCTTTTTTCCTTACACTATGGAACAGAAAACAACAGTTGAACTATTCAAATGTAGTTCACATTGTGTCTCATCCTTTACTTAAACATAATTGAACTTAAACATGACAGGACAGACATGAGACAGATGTGCCTGATGCTCCAGGGACAGCTAGCTGAACAGAGGCCCCCCTATTATCAAGTAGCAATCAAACTGATTGCTTACTGTATAACTTTTTAGTGATGCTGACTTACAAAGTGCTTAGAGGATCTGCCCCTTTTTATCTAAGCGCTCTCATAAAGGCTAAGGCTACCCCCCCGACAACTCTGGTCCTCCAATGACTGTCGACTGGCAGTCCCGGCACCTCGCCCAAGGCAATCCAGACTCTTCTCACTCTTGTCTTCCCACGCTGGTGGAATGACCTACCAAAAACAATCAGAACAGGGCCATCTCTGGAGGCCTTCAAAAAGCTCTTAAAGACCTAGCTATTCAGAGAACATCTTCCATCCTAGCACTAAATTGAACTGAAGCACTATTCCCAAGCACTATGCTCTTTAAAGTTTCTGCTATGTAGCTTGATTGTTTTCCTCTTTTTATAAGTCGCTTTGGATAAAAGTGTCTGCTAAATGCATAAATTTAAATGTATGTAAAAGATTTTAGGCTTAGATTTTTTTTTTGACTAATTTCTAAAGTAACATTATGTGTAAATTCACAGGCAAACTGCAACTTTCCAAGTTGTTCTTTAAGCACTTTAATTATTTTTTTTTATTTTATTTTAGATTTTAAAACTCAGTGTGTGTGTGTGTCTTAGAAAAACTGTGAGAGTGTACCTGTTGGCCAGTGCATACTGAGCCTTTAAACTTTGTGCTTGACTTTGGAGTCACATGCAGGAAGTGCTGTGTGTGGTGAAGCCGGGCACACAAAGGGCATCCTACATCTAAAGATGTCGGTGGGAGAGCTTTCTCCCAAATGTCAAGTACGTGAGGCACATTGAAAACACCATGTAGCACACCAACCACTACAACCAGCTCTCTGGGGCCATGAGGAGAGTGGATGCAGGGGTGAGGGGGGGAGGGGGACAGGTTGTCAGATGTGGCAAGGGAGCAGAGGGCAATGGAGAGAACACTGATAGCCTTTGTACTGAATGAATAAGAGAGAGAAAGAGAGAGAGAGAAAAAAAGACTGACACCTGTGTGAATTTATTCCACACAGGCCAATATTGGTTCCAATCTGACAGGACAATCTAAAGGCTGGGAGATTATCCCGGCATGAACTACTATGCATTGACAGAGTTTTACCATCACAAGAGCAGTATTGTATGTTAATTAAGGTCGCTGGTGACAGTACAATGTTCAGACAGGTGGAGTGACATACATAAAGAGGAATACACTGACTTGAGGGCAAAAGCGACAATGACTAGGAGACATTGCCCATTAGAAAGACAAACACATCACACATCAGACCGAAGCTGGGTGATAGAGAGGGTCAGAGGTAGTTGCAAAGAGGCTTATGGATTGTCAACAGAGGAAAAAAAGAATAGACAAATCAAATGAGAGAGAGAGAAAGAAAGGACGAGAAGAAAAGATCAAATTCACTAAAGGTGCCAAAATCACTCCCCAACACCAAGTACACCAACATGTGATGCACACACTCTTCAATCACACAGTAAGTCTGCTTAACTGGATCATCAAAACCTGATTACTACAGTCAAAACAATACAAATACCATAATGTATAATTCAACAGAGGTAAACCATCCCTGACTGTATTGCTTGCACTATGTCATGCCAACTGAGCGATAGGGAAATGCATTTGACATAGCACAACTTCAGTCTTCAGGCTTCAGTGCAGCAATTCACAATCTCCTCGTGAGCTTGGCCTGTAGAGGGTAACTAAATCAGCCTTTGTGTGCTTGTGTGGGAAACTGTCCATCATTTATTTAAAGTGGGATCAGATGAAACTGACTGAAGTCTGGACCACAGTCTCTAGAACATGCTTCATTTGCATGCCTGCACTATATATATAAAAAAGGCATCAGCCACTTGTCAGAAGTTAGGCCCCAATCCCCTGCATTTCTACCCCATCCACCACTACTACACAAAGCTTTCCTGTCATGTACTTCAAAGCGCTGTATATCTTTTTTTAATTAATGATAACCGAGGTATGATTACCTCAAAGCATTCATCCTTGCCCTGCAGCTACCATAGCAGTTAATTAAAAATGGACCAATGTATGCACTGGGCAATGATCCTTCCTGACCCTCTGAAATGATGCTACGCCACACCACTCCATGTACGATGCCATATAAAGGCCATGGGGCAAGAAATACACCTTAAATACAACACACTAAGGATTTTCCCATGTTTTTATTCACGTGAACGCCTACCAGCACCACAGATGGTAATGTTGGCTACTGCGCTATAATGATTGCAAAATACAACAGCATGAGGTAAAAAGTGTTAATGAACTTTTGTTGGAGCGTTATTTTATTATCTGGCCAGACAGTATGCATTGTATGACCTAAATGAAATGTAGGCTTATTGTTCGGAAACAGTGCCATCAAATGACATTTCCTTTTTTTTTTAAATTGAATGTCTTTTTTACTTTTTTCGCAGGAAAGAGTTTGTTAATCGTGCATCCAAGTCACAGGGCACTCTGCACTTTCAGTGGTTCCTTATTAGGAAGATGGTTTACGATAGGAATACAAGCAGAAATAAACTGGTACCTTGATCATGAAACCAAAGTATGACTTGCATGATTGTAGAACAGTGTATACTATGAAATTTATAAGACTGTGGAATTTAATTAAATAATTCACTACTTTGACATTGATGTTAAAACGCCTAGGCTGTGATTTGTGTGTCCAGGGATCCCTTAAAATTAGCACACAAATGAGCTCTCTTATCTTTGATCCATACTTTCCAAGACACATCTGTACAGGCAATGTATGAAATATAGGGCCCTATGAAATGAAAGTTTTATTTTTTCCCAAATTCCGTTTTATTTTTTCCTAAATTACACTTTTTCCATTTTTATTTTTCTGAATTCTGTGTTTTACGTTATAATCATATTTAGTTACCTTAATAGGTGTCTAATTCTGAAGTGCATGGGAAAAAAAAGCAAACCTTTCCCATTTTAATCAATATTTAGCTTTAAAAGTCAATGACAACCACAACCACACATATCAAATGAACAGTTTCATTTTAACACATACAGAAATATATTTTATAGCCACTGTTGACTCAAAAGTAGATATCCAAAAATAGGTTTGGGGGGGAAAAAAAAGTCAACATTACAGTCATTACAACTTTTTTCATTATACAGCTCAACTTCATTAACTTAATAGGCTGCAACTTAACAGCATTTGCAGAAAAGTTGTTGGCCAGATGCATAATAATTGTTTGGATATAGCTCTGCCTGAAATCTGGCAGTCAATCACAAAGATTCTAGAGCGCTCCGCTCCGCTCTAGATCGCATTTTTTGAGAACGCGAAAATGCCCGAATCATGTTCGATTCCATGTTTATCAGTAAATTCCGTTTATATGACCAGATTCTGTGATTCCGTCCGCGTTCACCGCATCACGGAAATCATAGGGCCCTAGAAATACAATCAAGTAAATTTAAACATGGTAGAAGCAAGCAACCTGCTACCCTGAATGACAAACACTTCAAATCTATCTGAAGCTTTGCCGTTGGCCTTTAGTGTTTAATATCTTCACATCAGTGGGGCTTGAATAGCCTACTCAGTGGTCCCCTCTTGTCCTCCAGGGGCCTTCAAAAGGTCTCCACTAACTGTGGACGGCATTCAGAACTAGGGCTTTAACCTGCACCGTGAGCCTTCATAAAAGACCGGCCTAGTCAATGTCGCCCCCAATGCTCACAAGATCCTAACATAGTAAAGAGAAAGTCAAGAGAAACCAAGACAAACTAAGACGAGAAAATAGGAGAAAGGACATATATCATATTACCAGTTCACACTACCAAACAGTTCAGGCCTAATCTTTTAGGACTAAGATTATTAAACTTTCTCACACAACAGTTACCCATCACACTGAAGACGCATTTTCAGGTCTTGGACAAATACTTGACAAAATACTGAGAAAAATCCTGACCACTAAACTCAATTAATACAATTCCCCCACCAAATCCTAATCTTTCTAAGCATGGTTGTCTGCAAGTTCTCCCTAAAGGGCATTAGCTTGTCCTCAGTGACTCCTGACAACACACCACGAGAACTTTTTCATTAAGAGAGCCATCTCTTATGCATAGCCTACTCCGAAAACTTTTGCTGTGTCTGCAGTAGAGCTGCCTACTGAGAAACTCGACGTGCCCAAAGAAACATACATATTAAACAGTTCACGAATCAACAGCATTTCATTTTACAGAGCTAAGAAGTACACACCTAAGGATCTGAATTCACTACAAAAACAAAAGATCCCAGTGATAACATCCAAAATAGTTAAAAACAGATCATATTTTTATATTTTCCATATTTACTGGTAATGTTGCTTGGAGTAGTTGCTGCTGTTGTTGCATTGTTGTATTATGATGGAACTAACTTCTGTTGCTGCTGTTGTGTTGTGTTGGGCTGTGATGGAACTCACCTCATTCTGCAGCTCTTCATCCGTCTTCTGTGAAGCCAGCATCTCAAAGATGGAGGTGCAGAGCTCCTCTGGGCTGGAGGAGATCATGTTCCCTGCGTTCTGGTACTTGTCCACCTCCTCCCTAAGGATGCTTGCACCGGCATCCCCCACAGATGTCCCTCTGCCTCCACCGCTCCCACTTCCTGCCTGGGTCTCGGAGGAGCCGGCTGCCTGGTCACGACCAACATGATTGTTGAGAAAGCCCTGGAAGCCCAGGCCAACAGAGTCCTCGTCCTGGCCATCCAACCAGGGTGGGGGTTCGTGACATTCTAACGTGTAGCCATCGTGGGAGAAGGCGATGTTGCAACCGAAAGCAGACCTGGAGGTAAGGCCTGAGCCAGATTGACTTGCATTCTGGGTATTAACAAAGGCTTCTGTCTGCGCCTCACCCGCAGAGGTCACAAGGGACATCACGGAAGCCAAGCAGGCCTCAGCAGCAGTGGCAGGGAAGGGGCCGAACATGTGTCGAATAGCACGGGTCTCTTCAGCCCCCAGCTGCTCCTGACCCAAAAGTGTCTTGAACAGAAAAACGGCTGCACTCTCGATAGCATCCTGGCCATGGTCCGTTCCAACTGTCAGAGAGGAATGAGAGAATGTATATTACAGTAGATACTGCAGGATGACAAACCCGATCCTGAAAATATCTGACCGTTAGAGTTTCTTTGTAGTGTCTAGGGTTCACTTAATCGCTTTACTGTAACTGAATTGTTAGAACATGTGAAAAATCTCGCTGTGTCTGTACTTGCCTGCTATGGGAATCAGAGAGATGATGTACTGGATGGAGAAAAAGCGAGGGACTCACTGTCAGGCTTTCTCCTGCTGATTTAGGTTTCAGGCAATTCAAACAAGACTGTAGTTTAATAATGGGAATCAGAACTAATTGTCCAATTAGAGTGAGAAAATGTCAGTGAGGGACAGAGGAGTAAGGGAGAGCTTAGGAGGACAGGAGGAGATGAAAAGGGTTTAAACCAATTAAAATGGGCTGAAAGTATCTCTCCCTCTCTCTCCTTTCTTCTCTCTACCTTTACCATCCACTCTCTCCCCCTCTCTCAGCCCGTGTCATACTGTAATTGCTAATTTCCATGAATTCTAGAGGTTTTTCTTTTGTTAACTGTTATTTTAAACTGATTGGAGATTGAAACTGTAGAGACAAAGAGATGGAGAGATTTGGGATGGAAGGATGAAGTGATACAGAGTGTGAAAGAAAGAGCAAGAGAGAAGGAAGAGAGGAAACAATGACAGAAGAAATAGGGATGTGAGAGATGGTGTAATGTAAAAACAAGGTGTAGAGAAAAAGGCTGTTAAGCAGGCTGCCAGTGAGACAGAGAAAGAAAAAAGAGGAAGCTAAACATGCAAAATGAAAGGCACCCACTCATTCCGCTCATCTCCCTCCACCCAGCATTTCTCCACTCTATTTACATGACTCACTCTAACTGAAGCAAACACGTGCCTGCAATCAAACCAATTGACCACGAGGAGGTCTTTCCAGGTGCATTTTACATCGCCTACCATCATCCTCCATCACTGCATAAATCACATTCACAATCGGGCTGTCGCTCCATCATTTCCCTGCTCACAGGGGCAGGCTGACCTCCTGTTTCCATTGACAAGCAAAGGAGAGGCAGAGGCGACTGAGTGTGGAGAAGCCTTGTTAACGTACTCGCCCATCACAGATTCACAAATAGAGAAAGAACTGTCAAAACGATTTCAACTTGCCCTCAACTTGAAACTAAGACGTTTTGCCTCCGGATGCCAATCATCATCATCTCACCTGTCCTCCCCATATTTTGCTTAAACACATTAAGCGCTTCCGATATCAGCTGATTTTATCAAGCCAACTACCAGCAATGCATTCTAGGTTGAATATGGCAAAAATAACCAATGGCTTGAGAATGCAAAATGGCTTTAAACCCACAATGTCTCACTAGATGCAGATAGATAGATAAACCCTTGAATGGTGTGAAAGAATGTCTGGGTTTGCCTTTTACTTCAGTATCTTTTGACCCAGTGTTGATAACAATCGGGACACGATGTTCAAATGTGCACACTGCCGGGACACTTTGTATCTGATCATAACCCTAACCCTAACCCTAGGATTCTCCACTGTCATGAAACGAATAAATGAGTCTTGTCCAATGCCTGCACAGGCTTTCAGAAGAAGCAGTAGCTAAACAACTGGAAACTCACCCCCTCAATCAGATTCTCAACGTTGACATGCCAACACCTGTTACTATTGCTAAGATGAAAATCAACTAAGCGGTGGAAATGAGTGATGGTGACATGTTTAGTCAAATTCATGGCTAAACAGGGCTAAAATAAAACCTGTCCTTCACCCTTCCTCCCTCCCTCCCCAGCTCTCTCTCTTTCCCTCTCCTCTCCTCTCCTCTCGCTACATGGGGTGCCTGCTGGCGCTCTAATATTCTCCGAAGATGCAGCAGGATTAGGAGCAAGCGAGCAGGGTCCCTGCCAGGTTTCAATCCCAACCCCGCTGTTTCTCGCATCCAAAACCTAACCCCCCCCCCCCCCCCCCCCACACACACACACACAAGAACACTAGCAACCACCCACAGCATTGGAATAGTAATACAGGCAGCGGGAGAAGGCTCAGTGTGGAGTCCTGTTGGAGCCAAGTCTTGCCAGGGAGGTAAAAGGCGGGCTGGGAAGTGGGGGGATTGGGGATTTGCATCTAATCTAATTATAAGGAACTTTATGACAGCTAAGTAGCATTGTGGAGCTAGTCGCAGTGGCAACACTTTGTGATCTGACATTTTTACTTTTGTCGTGTGTTGAATTTAAGTGGCAAACCACGGCCTGGCCCACAAGCACACAGACTATACACATACATACACACACACACTCACACACACACAGACCTTCTATGACTCACCGGCCTTTAATGAGCAGAGAAAGTGGGCCCCTGTGACCAGCTGCCCACAGACATGCCACATACAATTTCATAGTTTCTTTATTAATTTCACCTATTAAGGAGATCAGCATTGGTCTTTAAAGGTGCTCTAAGCGATGTGACGCGTTTTTAGGACTAAAACATTTGTTGTTACGTACAGCAAACATCTCCTCACAATCTGCTAGCTCCCTGTCCCCTGAACACACTGTAAAAAAAACGCGGTCTCTGTAGACAGCCCAGGCTCCACAAACGGCTAAAAACCACAGTGGGCAGACCTAGCATAACAAACGAAACGAAACATAACAAACATTGTTCCAGCCAATAAACGACAAGAAGGATTTGGAGGAGGGGTTGGGTGGAGGTTGCACGTTCATGAGTCTTTCAGGAAGCATGGAAGGGAGGGGGAGGAGGGAGCTATGCTCCGTTTTGTTTGACAATACTTCGAACGTCAACAAGAAGTGACATCAAACACCATCGCTTAGAGCGCCTTTAATTAAGGTGAAAATTATAGCTAACGAAATCTACCTAATGAAAGCTAAAAATTATAGCAAGAAAGTCGCACTACCACGGTTCAATTTAATAGCACTTTAATTTCTTTTAACTCTACTGTGAATCTTAACTTTATGCAAACTAAAGAAAAAGACACATTTAGATTTGAGTGACACCATACCAGTTGCTGTCATTCTGATACCTACTGACAACAGTCACTTTTAAAGCAGTTTTAAAGAACAGGGACAAGGGATAGTTGATTCCAGTGTAAAGAATGAATGCAAATAATGCAGATTTCCTGTTTTTATTGTCTAGTGGCCCTAATCTTAATCATTTGTAAGCCCCTTCAAATAAAATTGTCTGCTAAATGTCTAAATGTAAAGTAATGCTTACCTCAATTTGTTTCCACCATTTTTTTAAGTAAGCAATACGTTTTTATTTTTTTACAGTGTAGTAAACAGCTAGCTCGTCAATACACTGAAAGGGTAACAACCAGCTACTAACATTAGGACGAACTTAATTCATAATCTCAGTTTTCCGCTCTTGGAAAACTAATACTGAGCTTTGATCGGCCTGAACTTAATTTCATGAAAAGCAGACAAGATGCTTGTTTGCAATTTTATAATCTATAGTAACACTCAATCCCTCTGCAAATTTCTGTAAATTTCATAGCCAGCCTTCTAACTAACGTTCTAGTGTACTAGGGTATTTTGATGTCAAATTCATAGTGGTTGCAAGGTCTGAAATAGTGCTCTTCTACCAAATGGAAAAACTCAGCAAACCAAACTAATTAGTTTGGTGACTGCTCTATATTAGACAATGTGGGTTGATTACCCCCTGTGTCAAGAATAATGAATTGATTACCTATCTGCTTAGCTGATTGCAGGACACCTTTAAGCTCTCGTTGAACGGTCTGCTGGTCTTTCTTGTCCAGGTGTTGAGTGAAGAACTGGACGATCTTCTGCCAGGTAAGGCCCTCTTGGGCGAAACATTCCTGTCTCTTCAGACGTTTTGCCTGCAATGAGAGCATTCATCAATAGGGAGCTCTAATAGACATTGGACACTGTAGTAGCTTGTGAAGAGATGCTAGTTATATACAGATAAACCTTTGTAGCAACTAATTTAGACTTTAATAGAAAGCTTCTATTTGTCACTAAAAAAAACTCAAAGATTAATACAAATTCTGTAAAAAAAAATCTGACATGGATATTCATGGCTGACATTCATTTCATAAACCATCAAACCATCAGTGGCTGTTACAGTACTCCTCCATGACTGTTACAGTACTCCTCACAATAGCCTTGGGGTTAATCAATCAATGGTAATTTCTGTTTAACTCCATATTCAGCCTATTCAGAGGCTACTTTGCACCACTTTTCAAACCCATTTCATAAAACTCTATAATATAATCTAGTTCTGAAGTGTGTGTCCTTTAACAGGACATGAATAGCATGAGAATCCTGAACAACAATGAAGGTCAATATATTTTTGTGTCAAAGTATAAAAACACACAGGCATAAATATGTATGAGAGCTAACAGCATTTTTTTCCCTCATTAGAATAAGTATGACCCTGGGCAGCCCCGAGGTGGCCTAAAGGCTGAGGACTTGGACTCCTCCAGGGTCTTGGCTACAGGTGAACAGCCAATATTATGACACCACTGTATCAGCATTCTTATGTCCTCTACAGAATTGCTACAAGGTAGGTCAGATGCTTTAAATGATGCTTTAAGCTTTAAGCTTGAACCCTGACCAAAAACATATACACAATCAAAAACAAAAAAAACATGTCTTAATTATTGTCTCTAGTACATAAACAGAAGAAATGTGGCATAGATTACCGCAATGAAGAAGAGAAAGAAAATAAGATGATACATAGAGAAATTATACTAGAACATTTTTACACACAGCTTTTATGAGACAACTCAAACGGTCCAGTAGAGATGTCAGGGTTGTCAGAGCCTTTCGCTCTTCATGATAAATTATAGTTATCCTTATTGGCTTATCTGCTTAGAAAATCTCTGTTATATTTTGTGTTACTTGGCTAACTACTAAAGTAACTGTAAGACATGGATGTGTTTGGTCATTTCATCCCTGTTTGGATCCCGAAGAGAGAAGAGGGCTAAGCTAAATGTGCCACGTGCCAGAGGGATTGAGTGAACACACTCCGAGGAGGGAGGTATGTATCAACTCAGCGACTGAGTGCACACACTCAGAGGAGGGAGGTATGTTTCAACTCTAAAATGTAGATTAGGGGTTAATATCGAACAATGGTGGCATGTTCCTATAATAATTAAAGAAATATGTGAATGTAGAACTCTAGTCCTATTGCCAGTTATTGCATTGGTGTGAATGATTTACTTTATAGAAAGCATGTTTAATCAAATGTTGCCTGTTTGGAGCAGCTCAATTGTGAAACTTTGGGTGTGTATGTGGGGGGGGGGGTGCCGGATAGAATACACTTTTACACGAATGTATAGATCAAGGGGAATTCTCGGTAGTAATGCCAAAGATCTTTTAGAACATCAACCGTCTCTGGTAATACACTTTTTTTTGCGATAATGACGCAAATGTTCTATTTAGCGGCCTTGCCTTAAGATCAAACTCCTCTTCAAGGATGTCATGTGTCTTGGTGACGTTGGAGAACGAGCGCAGAGCGCCGGTGAGGCGGGGCGGAGACATTGATCCACCACACCGTAGGCCATATGAAGCAAGTCTTCTCTATAAGGCTGATCGGGAAATTACAATAACAGAAACAAATCAGTCACATATATCGATATGCAGTGCAATATACATAGTTTGAATAATTATCCCATTCAACGTAAAACGTTTGAGATAAACTTTCAACTACACTTAAAAAATAATAACAGATGATGAGTTAACGACAGGTGTGAATGAGTCGAAACAAGACTGCTAATTTCCAAGCTGACGGGTAACGCTAGGGTAGCTTACAAGTTATAAGTAACGCTACTTTGTGTAAGATAGCAGTAAGGCGATCACACATGACACAGGGCAAGAGGTGTCAACATGGACGACAGAGAAGCCGATATTAACGTTAACGTTATGTCACCCACGTTACGTGACTTAACGTCTAAATAACTTGACAGTGAACGTAACACTCAGTCCAGTTGACGTTAACTTCTTTGGCTGCGGGCAAAACTAAAGTCGGTATCATGGCAGCGAATAAACTTGCATTGCCTTACTATTTTTTTCATGTCGTAGCTCAATGACTTGCTATACTAAACTTTGTGTAAAATGCAAAGCTACTTTTACTGACTGGTCACGGCATTCAACGTTTAAAGCTAATGTTCTCACATGTTGGCTACCTGACACTGTCGACATCTTTCTTTACAACACCAACATGCTTTATTTCAAAGTCATATTGCACTACAAAGTGTAGCTTAAAATGACCACATATGTTTCATGAATAGACAAGGAAATGCATGAGCGTAGGCTACTTTTCCTCACCAGCCGTTTACTCCTCCGTATTCTGCTAGGAACTTCACTCCTGTCTGTGAAACTGTGAGGCAGCATGAGAACGAAAGCTCGCTGGATAATGTAGTTCATTTTAACGTTTTTGCGATCAACAACAAGGATACAAAAACTTCAATACCCAAGAACAAACCCG
This sequence comes from Limnothrissa miodon, assembly GCA_017657215.1. Taxonomy (NCBI): domain Eukaryota; kingdom Metazoa; phylum Chordata; class Actinopteri; order Clupeiformes; family Clupeidae; genus Limnothrissa; species Limnothrissa miodon. Next base: position 771,468 of record JAGFZM010000042.1, read on the forward strand.
GAAGTGCCTTGCAGGCAAATTCATTCAAGGCGTGAGTAATCAACTGCTGATAAAGAGATTCAATACATTCCATAGCATCAATTGTTTTTTGTGTATTTTTTATGTTGGTTCTTTTTCGAGCCCTTATTGAAATATAAATATTATATTTTAATCATGGATACAAATTGGCCTATACAAATACTGTAGCGCCGAGGCAGCTTGCTCTTATTAGACTGTTCTGTGTGCCCCCTCTTTTTATGTGTGGGAGAGAGAGAGAGAGAGAGTCTAGGCTTCTAAACATGTAGGCTATAGAAACATAAGCTAAATTTATATGGAAAACTACTTGGGCCATATGGCAGGGTAAGCAGGTGTTTTGCAATCCTGTTGCTGTGTTTTTACAGATTTTGTTTCCCAGTGTTTAACATTTATATTCACATTCAGCATGGCACTGTAGCTTTTTTATTTAATCTTTAACATTGATGTTTGGGGTGGGGGGCAGATTTGTAAGAGGTGATCAAATTTAAATAATTAGTAATAGCTTATGCTCTATGTTGGTTTGTTAGGCTATGTAATTGTGTGTGCTGCACCAGCATGAGCAGGGGATTATATGATGGATTATAGGGGTACTTATGAAGAAAACAAATATTTTGTCATGAGTTTAATGTTGTCATGGCAAAAATATTTTTTTCTTTATATGTGGCCCTAACACTCTGTCGTACAACCCCATGCTCCTCTGATTCACAACAACTGTCTGGATTCAAATGTGTGAGACATTTTCTTCACCTTTGAGCTGCAGTTAATTTGATAACATTCACCATCTGCTAAACAAGCGAGCCAAAATGGGACTGCCATGCCACAGCCAGAGGGATCGAGCCACTTGCCTGTCAAAGCATGCTCCTGAAAGGAACAAGTGCCCATAATCATATGCTAAATTATGGTATACCCACACTATTACCTCCCCTATTGCAACATCATGCAAAACTGCTGAGAACATTTTAAAAATGGAATACTAAAAAACCCTCTGCTGTTGATGCAATCGCCTTAGATTCCATGTGCATCAACTTTAGTAAACGTTCAGTGAAATGGGTGGCAGTGGCAAATGTCACTCAATAAGGACCAGAACAAAAAAATGTATCTGTCATAAAGAAGGTATCTATCAAGCAAATCTGTCTATTAATCTTTGAACTGGAGCCAAAAATGACAGATCATTTTAATCCAAAAGACTATTCTTTTCACCCCTAAGTTGCTGAGCTATACCTTTATAATGACCCTATAATATTCAGGGATTAGTGAAACAATATCCCTGAGATTTGAAAAAGGTGTTTCTAGTGGATTAAAGAATGGCTGCTTTAAGATTGCCGTTAAAGTAGCTCGATCAAGTTCTCATGCACATGAATTTTTTTCAACTCCTTACCTGCAACTGAATGGTGATCCTACAAAAGAGTTTTGAAAGGAAGAAAATGTCTAGTCTCATAAAAGGTGTTTTTATCCCACAGACTGTGTGACATGCCCACATGTTTATCTGTGAGGGATGTTGTATGATTGGAGTTTCGTCCCGATGCAGTAGTTCTGAATCTGTGGTGAATATTTATAAACAAATGTTCCAGAGGCAAGGTTACACCATGAACCCTTTGTCTCGGCGAAATGCTTTTCCTCAGATATGTCATTTCATATCTAGTGATATTGTATGTGTGTGTGTGTGTGTGTGTGTATGTGTATGTGCGTGTTGACCTCATTTAATTTGAATACACATTGTCTCCCTATCTTACCATGGGCAAAGTCATTGTGGGGAGTAACTAAAAATCCAACTATCCAGACATTCAGAGACAGAATATATTTGTTTGTGTGTGTGTGTGTGTGTGAGAGAGAGAGAGAGAGAGAGAGTGAGCGCACAGTGCATAACAGCAAGTGAGCATCTCTTCAGTCATTTATCTTTTGTATTACTTCCCCAGCTGGCACTGCAATGGCTCAGTACAAGTTACTGAATGGTTCTGCAGACTGTCAGAGTTGGTGTATACAGCATATCTGAGGTTTTCTCTTCAAATCAAAAAATCATAGTGCGCTGCAGAGGGTGTATGCGGATGTGTTTGTGTCTTTGTTTTCGTGTGTATGGTGAACGACAAGAAAAAGTGAGAGTGTGTGTGAGTGTGTTTGTGCATGTCACATGTTCCTGTCAACGAGCTGCATGACCCCTGAAGCATGGTTCAGGTAAGGCAACAGGGGGTTTGTTAATGGTAGTGCGAGATCTCCCCGTGAAAGCCTGGGGTGGCCCCGGCCTATGTGGCCGGGCACTGTTTGGCGGCTCATTACCATGGTTTAGCAGCAAGCATCTGGACAGGCCGTGTGACGGCTCATTAGCGGGTAGGAGCGAGAACACCTGTGTGCTGGGCCGGCACACAGCAGCCTCCCACTAAACTCCCCTCGCTCTTCCACCCCTGCGGCTGCTCACTTAGCCCAGATTTGGGTCAGAGACCCATTACTCTGTCAGAGTTGGGTTTAGTGAAATCTCATCCTATGGGCCACACATATCTGACACTCACTGTCATAACAAGCATGAGTCCCCTTTGTCAGAAGAGATGGACTTGAATGCAATAAACAACACAGATAGACCCTCTCAGCTATTCTCCCACCCACATGATATTGGTCATTGTCTATTATAATAATTGTGGTAGTATGTAATTACATGTAAATGTATTTATATATCAAGTACTGCAAGATGTAAATGTGTGTATGCATAAGGTGAGAAAAACTTGAAGAAAACATTTTTCTTTTTGTTTTTAAATGACCAGAAATTAGTCACATTTTTATAACATTTAACTAGTTAGAGTTATCAACACAAAAACATTGTGCCCCATTCCTAAACACCCACAAACTGTGTCAATTGCACAGCAAGAGGAACCCTCAATACTGGTTACAATTTCACAGGTGCATGGCACATTCATTTTCTCAACACTTTTAGTGGGGAAAAAAGTACAGTGGTCTCTTTCAATGGAACATGACCTTTTAGCATTAGTATTTTCTGCATCTGTACTTGCAATATGCACTTTAGAGCTGCCTCCCTGCTGCCTTGCAACTGTTTCTGGCTAGTCCACTTCTCTGCCCAAAATAATACATAGAGAATCCTGCTATCTGCCACACTGAACTGTGGTCATCTGTTTGTTGGTACTTGAGCTGTTCACGAGCACTGCCCCTGTAGCAGTGCACACGCATGCACACACACACACACACACACACACACAGACACACACACACACACATACACACGTAGCTATTTACTCACATGGTCAAGGGGGCTGTGCAGTGGATGACTTGCAGTGGATGCAGCCATGATACCTCCTAATATGTCTGATCTGTTTCTACAGGTTTCTACACTTCAATACAATTCACACACATTTATCTTTTTTTTTTACTCCCTTCAACACCAAGAATTATAACTATTACTATGACCACAAATAGATGTTGCTCTAATTAATATAAATCACTATGTCAACATAACAAACAACAACAATGTGCCACTATACAGTTGGCATCATGAGTGATTTTTTAAATGATAAAAGGTTCAAAGTCAATCAGAAACCACAGAATTTGAAACATGATTTCATTCACATGTGAAAAGACTAAGGTTGTCAGTGTGAACAGACATATTGTTAAAGTATAGGCTATAGTTAAAGATATTTGTGGTCTACAATACAACATTATTTAGGTGGTATGTATAGAGGCATGCAAAGAGGCAGTGTGTAACTCTGCTGTAGTACAAATTTATGATATTATATATTGGTTGTATGTGAGTATTGTTATTCGTGGTATTATGACTGATATCTTTAGGAAGGTTCCACATGGTCTGTAATGAGATTAAGCCGTCTGAGAAAGACAAGCCTTGAAGTGTTGAAGACCACTTAACATTCATGTGACCACTGTTTGCAGTACAGGATCTGCGAAGACCATTTGGTCTGAGAGACGAGTTGTTAATTAAAGGCAATACACACCGACAGCAATGATGAAAGGGAAATTAGCCTTAAATACGCCTCTGTATCACAGCTCGGGAGGCCAGTTCAGAGGTAACCACTTAGGTGGAACCCTGATGCTGCGACCTCCGGACTTCTCCCATAGTCCGTCATTTTTCCATGTAACATGTTGCAACTAACGATTTTGTCCAAAGCGACTTACAAAACGAGGATAACAATCAAGTTTCTGCTATGTAGCTTGATTGTTATCCTCGTTTTGTAAGTCGCTTTGGATAAAAGCGTCTGCTAAATGCATAAATAAATAAATAAATAAAATAACGAAATAAAATGTTCTCATCAGTTTCATAGCATTCCGACGGTCTTCGTGCGGTTCATGTTTTCGGATCACAGCAACGGTTCAAATTTATTCCTACACTGCATCAGTGAGTGAGATACAGCCCAGTAAGAAGAAGTGAATACATCTGTGTACGCATATGACACATGCACACACATCAGCTTTTGGGTGGTTAAATTGGGCTTTCTCTCTCTGTGTGTGTGTGTGTGTGTGTGTGTGTGTGCGAGTGTGTCTCATTAATCCTCTGTGTTGAGAGCAGGCTTTGGTGGCTGGGTGATTTGTTGACTGCTTGTACCTCAGACATAGCAGCCTGAAATGCAGCTAAATAATTCACGCTTTTTCACTGGGTGGCATTTTCTCCCTCGCTTTTACTTTCTTGCTATCAGATTGAATTCTATTGCATTGGAGACTAAAATGGATTTTGAATTCAATATTTTAAAACCCAATAAAAACTCTGATAGCAATCTACTGCTGTGATGGCACATATGAAAAAATGAAGCTTACATCCACATAGAATTCTGCAAAGGCTCCACTACATATAACAAATGTACCTACCAATGGTGCAGCCAGGATTGAAGGCATACCTACCGTACATAGAAAGCATCTCAGCAACATTCATAAATATATATTTTTTTATTTTTGTCTCTAATTAAAGTCAGATTCCAGTTGTTTTGTTGTTGGGATTTTGCTGTAGACCGTGTGATTGTGTAGATGGTAAATGTTTGTGTGTGTGTTGATTGTAGATCATTTTATCTGTACATTATCCTTGATTAATATCATAAATATAATATATGATTAAAATATGATTAATATAAAGTCTTCATTTAATGTATTTTAGTGTTGATGTGTGTGTGTGTGTGTGTGTGTGTGTGTGTTTCTGCTGCAGTTGTGCTTTCCTATACACCGGCCATTCCATGAATTGACCTTGCATTCTGTCCACCCTTCCCTCCATCCATCCATCTCCACTATAATTTGGTGGAATTGTTGAACAGAAGGTTTGCTAGTGCTGGTTTGAAAAGTCAGCAACTTTCTAACAGGGTCGTGTCCCCTTCATATCAATTTGTAAATAGGTTATAATGAATAGTCACATTGTCATGCACCCAATTGCATAGTGATTTTGACAATGCAGTCCACGCTTTGTACCTTTTCCTAAAGGGTCTACTAGTCCAAACACTTCCTCATAGGCAGGTACCACACACACACGCAATGGAACCAAACGCACATATAGAACCAAACACACAGAGAGAGAGAGAGAGAGAAAGAGAGAGAGAAAGATAACCTTATTGACTGAGTTACTTGTGTGTGTGGAAGTTAGCCTGATGAATGCCCCGTCTGCTGAGATCCTGATGTGTTTTAGTGTGTGATTCATTCAGCCTGCCCCACAAACCACTTAGCTTAGGTGCTCTCCTGCTCCGCCCACCACTTCCACCAACAGACAGATGCAGGCAGGCGTCCATGTGCGTGCTCCAGCCCCGGGCTCTCAGCGATCAACCGAGCGTTATAGGCAGTGTGAGCTTCGGTGCTGAGAATGTGTGTTTTAATGAAAATGTACTGTTCGCCATGGCAGCACTCCCTCTCTACACGCCACCCCCCCCCCCCCCCCCCCCCCCCCCCCCCCCCCACAGCAACACCACCCTCACTTCAGTTGTTTGCGCTTTCAGATGATCAATCCGATGGAGACACAAATGAACAGATTGATTTAAGCCCAGCAAAGGCTGGCCAGGCCTCAGTGCGCCCAGAAACTCCATCCATCATTGGGGCACAATAGCTTTCTCAAGCGCATCACAGGTAAGGATCACTCCATCAACTCCGAGGCGGCCAGACGAAGTGGTGAGACTAACCACAAATGAGGCCAAGAGAGCTCTCAGTTCTGCAGACCTGCAGAGTGCCAGTTACCTGGACCACGAGTAAAAAATACACTCAAAAAAAGAAACAAAAAGAAAAGAAAAAAACCTTGATATAAACAAACTGAGCTTAGTTTGAAAGTATGAGAGAGGGAGGTCAGATGAAAAATGAGTTCGTGATTTTTTTCTGGTTTGCACACAAGTTCACCAAGTAATTGTAAACACTTGGATACATGTGTTTGTCAATTGCATTATCAATATATTGGACAGTGTCCACTGTTTGGACTGTTACGGTTTCTATCATTGCAACTGATCCCATCACCCTCAGTTCCTTTTTCTCCATTTAGGGCTTATCAGCAGATTGTGAGGCAAAAAACATCAGCTGTTTGTCCATTTCAAAACAGAACAGTGTCCCTAAAAGAGAAAAAATCATGAACTGCTATTTCACTAATGCTCAGTCTCCCCCAGTCTTCACCAGTCCACACACGCTGGACAGCTGAGCCAAAGTTCATCTTGGTCTTGTGTGCTGAAGACAAGCCATGGAACAACATAGATTACAGGAACCGTGTCCAGTGGTCTTAATGAGACCAAGACAAACTTCAGATGGCATCCAGTGTGTCTGACAGCTCTCTAGTAATCAATAACACAACTGTCCATTGCCTAAAGCCAAACATGGTAGTGGAAGCATCACGGACTAGGGCTGCATGAGTGCTGCTGGCACTGAAGAGCTGTAGTTCATAGGAAACCATGAATTCTACTGATCGCAGATCCAGATGCATGTCATGGCACATGATAATGACCCTCAAAACACTTCCAAGATAGCACATGCCTTGCTGAGAAAGCTGGAGATTAAGGTGGTGGGTGGCACACCTAAACCCAGTTAAGCACCTGTAGCCCATCCGTAAACAAGAGGTGGATGAGAGCAAGGTGCAAGGTAACATTCACCAGCTCTGAAATCATCATGTGGGAGTGGGAGAGGATTCCAGAGGAAACCTGTCCATTGGAAATTGCCAGTAGGTTAAATCATAATGATGCTCAGACAAAATATTGAAGAACAGTTTGAAGAACATTTGGCTGAATTTTGAGATATTTTCACAGAACAATTAATTTATACTGCTATAAACTGCACACTACCTCAAATTGTCTTAAAATTAAATTTCAATAGTTTTGTCCCATGACAAGATAACATATTTGCAAAAAAATGTTGTATTCCCTTTGTGAGAGAATACACTGCTCTATAATCATGAACTGAACATTATATTTCAACCAGATGCTCATCTGATGTATGCAAATGTTCTTGTGTTAATATTCTTCCATTGTTCAAAAGAACCTTTGTTCTGTAGCTTCCCTTTTCTCCTTTCTATCATTTGTTAGCCGCCTTGTATCCTGACTTGATGTTGAAGTCCTGCAGCTCCCAACTGATCAGATGAGCTTAAATAAACTTTGCCTGTAATATTGAGATGATTTGACGGCTCTGATCTGTTCGGTGCCGTGTGTGTGCTCCTGCAGGTGGGCTGGTGAAATATGCATATTGTTGTTTTCATTTCAGACGCAAAAAAACGGCTAAGCTCTCTCCCATTTTCCATCTCCAAAAGAGAGCTGCCGCACAGCTTTTCTCACTGACAGGGCACAGCTGTACTCCAGTATGAACGAGCGAGGAAGCACAATCAGAGCTAGCACTGGATCTTTTCCATAATCAAATTACATCTCATGCTGTTTTAATTGCCACACCATTTTATGATTGAGAGAACATTTGATAGCTCCTCTTATTTCTTACTATTGTTCCGCGATCATGTCCTGATTATAAAAATGTACATTCCTAACTTTTTTCCATTGTCTGCCTTACGATTTCTAGGTCTTTTATGGCATAAAAAGCACTACCCCATTTAGTCACTACCCTTGAATGATATGCATCTGAAAAAAAAAACAATATTGCAATCCAAAAGGATGATTTCACTGTCTTCACTTCATAGTTTTAGGTTCCTTAAAAACACCCAATGTAGATACACCTCCTCCTGACTGTTGTCTGTCTGTCTTTCTGTCTGTCTCTCTCTCTCAACCACATGAGGCGATTGGCCGAGGTGTTGGCGTGTGAGGTGGAATGAGTGTGAAGAGAATTTCAAATCAGACCTCTCGCTGGTCACACACTCTCAGGGTCACCTCTGGCCTAACTCGACTGCCTTTGATTCAGTGGGTAAGAAGACGTGCAGCATGAACACACTCCATGTTGCCTGTTCTCCCGATGCCCTTTTATGTGTCCGCCTTTTTGGTGATGTGTTAAATAAAACCCCAAAACAATGGCTGCCAGTCACTTGGTAGGAATTTTAATTGATTATTGAATTTTGGATTTGTAAAGTAAACCTGAATACCATTCATGGTAACAGAATATTTGTGTACGCACTATGCTGACCTAGTATTCCAGACTCACTCAAGTGACTTCTACTGCACACTATAATGAGGATGAACTAGGTATGATAGCCAAGGCATAATAATATGACCTTCACTCATTCCCATGTCTTTGTCTTTGTCATATTAATAGGCGTGTCCACTGGCTCAGCTAAGCCTTTCTCAAATATTGACATTGATCCAAATAATCAAAGTGGCATTTCTGATGCATCTTATATTTATTAGTGCATCCCTGACAATAACAGTGTTGGTCTCTCTCTCTCTCTCTCTCTCTCTCTCTCTCTCTCTCT
>JAGFZM010000042.1:780295-820295 GCA_017657215.1 Limnothrissa miodon
CACACACACACACACACACACACACACACACACACTTTCTCTTTACTGAATGTTATGATGCTTCATTATGGCAGAAGAGCCGGCATGTGTTTGCCCACAAGATCCGTTGGTTATTTTGACATCAGAGGGGAATCTTTGATTAGGGAAAAGCAGCTTATCTCAGCCATGACTATAGATGAGAGGGATATAAAAAGGAGGTGAGGAAAGGACAGAAAAAGATGAGTGACAGAGTGAGGGAGGGAGAGAGAGAAAGAATGAGAGAGAGAGGAGAGAGAGAGAGAGAGAGAGAGAGAGAAATCAGTGTTTTTTGTGAGATATGAGTAATATTTGAAATGGAGTATGCTCGGCACCCAGAGAGTGACATCACTTACCAGAAATACACACTCTCTCTCTCTCTCTCTCTCTCTCTCTCTCACACACACACACACACACCACCCCTGAACAAAGCATGCTTGTGTCCCTCGTGCCATTGTTTTGAAGCAAAAAACAAGGTAACACTTTTTTTAAGGGTACACTGTTACAGTGTATCTACCTAATTAGGTACAGTGGTACAACCAGTGTAACAACATGTTATGTCATGTAATAGTGGCAAACACACTGGCAGCAAAAAAGGAAGAATGACAAGACAGGTGAAAAGAAGATGGTAGTAATCTAGTAATGGTGGCGAAAGCATCATATCAACAAGCATGCACACACACACACACACACACACACACACACACAGGGGTTAAAGTGGACTGGAATGGTCTGGGAGGGCATTTCGGCACCTCAGATGAAGTAATAAATTGATTCAACAATTGCACATTGCTGTTAAAATCACATGTACCATTTTTAAACTGTCTATCCAGCTTTAACCCAGCTTTTCTCTCTTTTTACTGCGTTGCTTCAACCTGTCACAATCCTGATGTTCTGTTTTCAGTGCTGTTTCTAATATCTCCTGTTGTTAATGTTAATGCTGATTCATGCTTGCATAAAGTCTAGATTTGTTGTATTTTGCAAAAGAAGTTCAGATGAAGAAGAAGTAATGTCAAAATTTTTAAATGTAAACATTGCAACAAGCATAACTTTCTAACATTCTCTCTAATTGCTGGCTAACAAACAAAAGGTTTTACACTGCAAATCCAGAAAAAAATATCTATGAATACTTGTTCCCCAACTACAGAAAAAGGTTAGGCTTAGCTAAAATTATTTTCATAACTCCATGCACACTGTTCCAGTGGAACACCCCCACCGTTTTTTGTGTTTTCTATGGTTATGCCTGTGTCATTCTATGCCAGAAAGAGTTCAAAATCAAGCAATCAGACACGAAAGCCAAGGGCCTTAGCTTTCATTTGAAACCAATATTATGTTTCTAGGTAAAGGGGTTTTCAAGTTATACGCTTTTGAATGTCAGTATGCACTCTTGGTTACCAAAAGTCACTATAGGAGTTTACATACAGGACCAAAGCAAAACGCATAGACATGCCTTAACAGAAATTGTTGTGAAAAATCATATTTTTGGTCCTTTGACTTCAAATTTTAAGTGTACAAAGCTACGAAATGGGGTAATGGCCTAGATGTAGTGATTTTGGGGATGTTATAAAGATGGTACCTTAGAAATTTGAACTGAGTGAAAAAAAAAACAAAACTGTGTTCCAACCTCTCTAACTCTGTGTCAGTATGTCACAGAAACAAACATACTCTTCTAGAAAAAAGGGTGTGATCTTGGTATAAGGCACATCCCTGAGTCTTAAACTATTTGGGAACTGTCAAGCTTTTAATTTGGGTATGCCGTTTTAATGTATTCCGGGTTTGCCGAAAAAATAGGGGCATTCATTAAGAGGTTAAAGATGGAGGAGGGAGAAAAAAGGAAGGATGCAAACAAAGGATCACAGATTATTTTCTAGCGTAAACTTAATCTAGAAAAACTGAGATCCTTGCACTTCAACATGGTGAGCCATTTTTCTTTGTTGCGCCAAGACCTGCCAAATCCCGCTTTGACCACTGTACACACACACAGACATGTACACACGTGCACAGACACACACACACACACACACACACACACACACACACACACACACACACACACGTTCCTACATACATACGGTTTGTACATGTGCATGCTCACACACACCCACACACGAAAACGCTTTCCATCTTCTTGTCTGTCTTTGCTATGCTGTCTCATTCCTGAATGTTCTTCTCCATGGCTATCTCGTATCTATTCTCTCTCCTACTCTCTCTCTCTCTCTCTATCCCCTCTTTCTCTCTTTCTTCAGTGTAGCCCTGAATTAAACATGGCTCCATATAATGTGAAAAGCGATTGCTGAGCTCGATCGATGCACTTTTAATCCCTTTCTTGCGGCTCCTCTCGGCTCTCGGTCACTTTTGTCTTGAGGCTAAATACGTTCTGGCTCTCATTTTGATGTCTTCCCAAAGTCCACTCACCTGCTGACTATTTCGTCTGGCTAAACACTTTCTGCTCCATCTCACCCCCACCCTTCCCTCATTCTTTCTCTATCTCTCTGTCTTTCTTGGTATTATACCCTTTACCTCTCCTCTACTGCTTGGTGCAATTTTATCCCCATTGGGGAAGAGGACTCCACTCTGGACCCATTCATAGCTTCACAGACAACTTTCTTGTCTGTTGATCTCTGACACAGACAACTCTCTCTTGTCTGTTGCTGTTGAGACAATCTCGGTTGTTTTGGGATATCTGTGTTGGCTGACATTCATGCAAAGAATGTTGAATTTCCTAGTCAACTAACCAAGGACACTTGGCTGTTTTTAACTCTGCAAGAGTTTCTTCATCCATGCTATTTTGTTGCTGCTGTGCATGTTTTTGACAGCAGCTTTGGTAAGGCCTTAAAACTGCTCCACTCAATGACAACCACACAGCAAATAATGAACAGAGAAAACTGAAAGGCAAATCTGTCAACCTATTGAACTTAATAAAAATGCTTTTTAAGTGACATTCATGACATTTTCAAAAAAAAAAAAGGTTGTGCCATAGTATTTTTTCCTGCTCGTTATAATGAAGTGCTGTGGCAAGGCACTTTTTGATGAAGGTACTGAAACCAGAGAAGCCCTGGATCTTCCGACCCTGACTGCTCCAAATGCACACCCTTATGGATATTCTCAGAAGAAAATGCTCCAGCAATTCCTTGGAAAGAGTCTGTGTGAGCATAATCCTGCTCCTTCCGGCAAGTCTTGCATGTAGTGCTGTGAATATTAACATCTGCTTCATTAACGATACCTTTGGACTGCACTCTGGTTTGCTACCTCTTTGTAGAACGCAGAAGAACGATTCTCTCCTCATACACCCACATACTAGTCAAATTGCATGCTTCTCAAATATACGTATGCCTCTAATACTTAAGAAAATGTTTTTTTTTGGTATCATTGTCCTTTCATAGGGGCGTCCCTCCTCAGCAATGCCCTAGTCCCCTTTCCTACTTGTTTCACATGTCATAATGGAGATGGACAGGTTTATCTGGCAACCCAGTGGCATGCGCCAGTCCCTACCCCACATGGAGCCACTCTTCAGCCGCAGCAGCAGAAAAGAAAATATCCCATCTCCTCTAATCTGAAGTGGCACTGCACGGAGCATTGCTAATTAGTGTCAGGGTCGACTAATTATAGACTGTGAAGAAACCTTTCATTTCATATAACTCGGTGAGGACAATGGTAAGGGAGCCCAGTGGTAGTGGTGGGTTTGTGAATAGGAAAAGGACGGACAAAAAAAATCTAGAGGAAGAGGTAACAAAACAATGCAGAGGTAGAAAGGGAGGGTGGTGGGGGACAAGGAGGCATTATGTACATTCTGTACCAGACATGGTGACATAATGGTGAGGGCAGGCAAGAGGACAGATAGGCATGCAACCTCCTCCCCCATAAGTGAGTGAGATATCTGGGCTTTGGCCCTTCACTGTTATTAGGTCTCAACCACTTAGTCAGCTTAGGACTCCAAAAAGCAAGCAGCAGTAATTGGTAATCAGAGAGGAACCAATGAGATCATGTACTGGCAGACAGATGGACACACAAGACACTACCCAGACAAAAAATCGTTACGGATACTAACGTATCCTCGGTTCTCTGAGTGAGAAGCCGAAACGTACAAATGGATGATGCCTATCATCTCCTGCTTTTTCTGAAGTCAACTTTAACCAACCCTTTGAAAAAAAGGGCAGTAAGCGCTCTGACGCGCGCAGGCAACTACTTAGACAGCCCTGCGTGACGTCAGAAAGTCTATATATTGACTGCGCTTACGCTTCAGGTCCTCTTTGCTAAGCTCACCAGCGTCGGCGACTTGAGGCCCGAAGCATACGTTTCGGCTTCTCACTCAGAGAACCGAAGATACGTTAGTATCCGTAACGTTCTCTTTCGTTTCGAAGCCGAAACGTACGAATGGATCACTACAACCAAGCCTCAAGAGCCCTACACCGAGGAGCCCGAGGTGGGAAGACCCATGGGACCGCCGCCGGGCCCAGAGAGAACACTCTCTGCTACACCCGGCCTGGTGACGTCCAATGCGTAAAAACGCGCAAAGGTGTTGCCTGAGTACCACGACGCGCTCAGGCAGATATCCTGCATGGGGACGCCTTTCCAGAAGGCCCAAGAAGCCGCCACTCCACGGGTGGAGTGCGCCCTGACATGCACAGGCGGAGGAACACCCGCCGCCTCATATGCCAGACGTATGGCCTCAGTAAGCCAATGCGACATGCGTTGGGTAGACAAGGCCTGACCCTTGGCACGTTCACCGTGGCAGACGAACAACTGGTTCGTTTTCCTGATGCTCTGCGTACGCGTCAAGTAGACACAAAGCGCTCTGACCGGGCACAGAGTGACGGGTACAGAACCTCCCGTCTCAGGTAGGGCTGAGAGCTCGATGACCCTCGAACAAGGGTCAGTAGACAGCACTTTAGGGCGAGAAAAGGGATTTGGTCGCAGCGCTACCCGCGCGTCATCTTGCGTGAACTCAAGACAATCGGGACTGACTGATAGAGCAGTCAGGTCGCTAACGCGCTTCACCGAGGCCAGGGCGAGCAGAAGCGCAGTCTTAAGGGAAAGCATCTTTAGACTGGCACTCAACAGAGGGTCAAAGGGCGTGCCAGTCTGCGTAGGACAGTGGCCAGGTCCCAAGTAGGGACCGAACGTATGGAAGAGGGGCAAAGCCGCCTGACGCCCTTCATGAAGCGCGACGCAAGGGGGTGTGCGCCTGGGGAAACGCCAGCATAGCCAACATGGCATGCTGAAATAGCTGCGAGGTACACCTTCAGAGTAGAGGGTGTACGACCCTGATCAAACAGGTGTTGCAGAAACGCAAGCACCTCGCCAATAGGGCAGACTAGAGGATCACAGCCTCAGTCTCTGCACCATGTGCTGAGCACGCGCAACGACCTAGTGGACGTAGCTCTAGCAGCTTGAACAGTCTCTACAACTGCGGCTGACAGGCCGCGCTCTAGAAGACGCGCCCGTTCAGGGGCCAAGTCGTCAGTCTCCATGCTTCCGGCCTGGGGTGCCACAGCGACCCGCGGGCCTGAGATAGGAGATCCCTCCTCGCTGGGAGGGTCCATGGCTGGCCGTCCAGCATCCAGCATGCGTCTGGATACAAAGATCCGACGGGCGGGGAGCTCCTGTCTGAGAGCAGGGGCCCTGGAGGGGGGCACCACTGACTCCATGACACCTCTGAAGGGCGGGGATGGCCACCTGAATTGCAGTTGATAGCCTTTCAACACTGTTGAAAGAACCCAACGTGACGTTGTGCACATCGCCCAATTCTGCCTGAGCAGAGAGGCGGAATGAGGAGGCAGCAAGGACAAACGAAGTGCTATGCTGCCCCCGAGTGGCACTAAGGGAGCCGAGGTCAGTGACTGAGGCTGTCCGCAAAGCTGAAGAGCGTTCTACTGACAGGGCAGAGACCCGTCATAGCGTGGGGGCTGAGGGCAAGCCGACCGTGTGTGAGACCCCTTGGCGTTCACGCGTGGTTGGCGAGCCGCGCACATCTCTCGCGACGCCCCATGGGGCGGCCGACCTGGAGCGCGCGTCAGCGACGTCCATGAAGAGGGAGGAGAAGTTTCCCGTTTGCACGATGGCAGATGCGTCTGACTGAGCAGACAGCTCCGCCCGTACCTGGGCGATAAATTGGCCGACAGAGGCGGCGAGAGAGGTTGGGGAGTGCTTCTCGACCGTAAGCGACTCTGACGCGTCGCACGCCCACTGCTCGGAAGCGAGTGAGACAGAGGACACGGAGGTCACGGCGTCAGTAAAGGCCTCGGCGTCAGTAAAGGCCTCGGCGCCACCTGGGCGCCGTCGGGCCGTAACGTCACGCAAGGCGCCGAGCGCACGGCGTGCGTAAGCTGAATGCGCGGTGGAGACCGAACCGGTGCCCAGGTGAGCGACAGCGCTGACAGAACAGAGAGCGTCCTCCGGCCAGAGCCGGGGCTCATCGTCAAACATTGCCCCAGAGGGGCGGGAATGTGTGTGCGGGGTGCTTGTGAACAGGCAAACTCAGCGCCCAGTGAGGGGGTGAGATCAGAGAGGACCGCCGAAGCGGGGGAAAACGCTCCGAGCTGGGGCTGCAGAGCGAGGACCCGTGCCTTTTGGAGCACTCAGAGGCATAGCAGTCAATGGATAGGGGTCGCATGACATGCTCTGCCGCACACACGCAATCATATCAGGATCGCTGTGGCCTCTTGCGCCGTTCCTGGCTGGCTGACGTGTGGCGGGGGCCCGCGTCCGCGAGAGCGGGAGTGCTGCCATGGAGGTTGTGACCCAGTAGCCGGCGGCGGCACGGCTTTTGGTATGTCCGCCTTTTTCTTCTGCGTCCGTTGAGGCGCGCGTCTGAGGCGCAGCCGGAGTGGCTGGTTGAGGCGGGGCACGCTTAGGAAGTACGGGTTGCAGGACCTGAGCCGCCGACTTCGTCTTCTCTAAGCGATCGCTCTGGAGTTCCAGCGCCTGGCCGAACAGTGCATCAGCGGAGATCGGAGCGTTCATCAGATGTCTCTTCTCCTTCTCTGGCATGGAAGAAAGGTTCAGCCAGAGGTGCCTGTCGATGACGACCAGAGAGCCAAGGGAACGCCCGTCGGCTTTAATGGCCGCCCTGATGGCCAGTGAAGTGAGAGTGGTGGCCCTGCGCAGCTGATGGAGGGTAAGATCCGATGGCTGCGCGGAGAGGTTTGCCACCAGTTCCTAAGACAGAGAGGAGAGGAGGAAGGCGGTATTCAGCGCCCTAATCGCCTGGCCTGTACAAATGAAGGCCTTGGAAACGATCTTCTCCGTGCGCTGGCACGGCTTAGATGGAAGCTCAGGAGGCGATGTCCAGGTGGCGGCGGAAGATGGTGCCAGACAACCAGCGACCGCATCCTCAACGCGAGGGAGCTGTACGAGGCCGATGGCGCCCGCTCCGTCCATCGCGAGGACGCCGAGGGAAGCTCGGCGAACTGGCGAGCAGGAGGGGCACTGACGCCAACAGGGGTGGAAGCCGCCCCTGGACTACCAGTGGAGCCCACGAAAAATGCCGCTCTATTAGCAATGGCCGCGGGAGAGAGGCGTTCGCAAGCCGAGCAGAGATCAGGCTGCGAAAATGCTAGCATAGCATGCTCACTCCCCATGCAGATGAAGCAAACAGCATGGTGGTCGGCGAGCGCCATGGGGCGATCACAGTCGGTACAACGACGAGTTGCCATCTTGCGTCTCGAGGTACCAGAAGTCAGGGACCGGCATGAGCACTTGGAGCAAGACGGAAATCCCTCTGAGAGCTTTTAAAAAAGCTTTTGTGTTGGACTTTCAAAAAAGCCGTTGGTTTTAGGAATATTTGCAAAAGCAAACAAGAAGCAACTCAGAAACACACGTAGTAGGCGAGGTGAAAGAGGCAAAGACGACCTGAAGCTTAAGCACAGTCAATATATACACTTTCTGACGTCACGCAGGGCTGTCTAAGTAGTTGCCTGCACGCGTCAGAGCGCTTACTGCCCTTTTTTTCAAAGGGTTGGTTAAAGTTGACTTCAGAAAAAGTAGGAGATGATAGGCATCATCCATTCGTACGTTTCGGCTTTGAAACGAAAGAGAACTCTCTCTCATTCTCTGCCTACCTCACATTCTCTGATTTGTCAGTGTTTCAAAGGCTACTGCCTCTGCAAGACACACATTTAAATGCAAACTCAAACGAAGAGCTTGTTTATCTGATTTTCTTGACTCTAATACGAGAGTATTCTCTCATCTGTCCCCCACAGACCGTGGAATCAGACGCTCGCTGTTGTGTTATTTTAAATTATGCACACAATGTTATCTCTTGCTTATGCTGAAAACAAAGGCAGTCAAGCTCTCATAGCAGCATTACAGATCTAAAAATGTACATATCAGAGTAGTCTTGACATTCCTTTTAAAAGAGAGGCACTTTAGCTTCCATTGGTGTATTTTTTCAAAAAAACGAAAGCCTGCTAAGAATATTGACCTAGGCCTACTTCTTTCGTAATCTGGTCTTTTGTAAAAGACATCATAGACTACTTTAACATCTATCAATCAGTGCTGATGCTGAAAGTTACATCATTTTTGAACATGGGGATCATTGGGTAAAATGGCAAGACGTGAAATGGTTCTAATGTCCTAAATGAAGTACTCAAAAACATCTTTACCATGACCAACAAATTTAAATGCAGCCTTACTAAAAATAAATTTGAAAGGCCTTCAAAGAATACTCTAGCTGAGCAAACAGCTATAGCGCAGTGCTATATTGATGTGGTTATAGCCTACCCTGATTTTAAAAGGACAGAAGACATACTCATACTACTAAAAAAATAATTGGCAATCTATAGGCAAACATGTTTCATTTTTTTTCCCTAGTTTTGAGAAGGTGCATGAAGAGAGAGGAAGGGGTTGGGAGATTCCCTTGTTTTCTATTTTTAATTAGAAGCAGTTAATTTCTTTCCTCTGAGCAGGTCTTATTACTACAGAGCACAGGTACTGCTAACATGTGATACAACAAGACGGTCAGATCATCATTTATTTATTGATGCTGTCTTGTTCAGTAAGGTACTGTAGTGTACTGCTGGGCCTCTCGGCTAGTATTTAGGTTCCAGTTGGTGCTTTGAATGTAGGTATGAAAAAAAAATAAAGTTTAAATAATAAATATTGTATTAATAGCATGGGACGCTGTCAGGCTCATTGTGAATGCAAAGGTGCATTCTTTCTGACAGCATTGAAATGATGCATAATACAGCATAAACATAATCCCTGTTAGCGTGAGTCACTTTAAAGTGGATGCAAGTGAAGATCTTTCTTGGAAAATACTGTTATTTCTGAGTGAAGCTAATAATCTCAGCTATGTCCTTTCGAAGAAGATGTCTATGCTTCACTCCTGTTTCTGTATGTGCATCATAATGTCAATGTAACCACTGCTGCTCTCCACAACATCTGCACCCAGCTGGTTCTTTTGTAGGCCCCGGTGTAGAGCCTGACTATATCAGGAGAATGTAAGCACTCCAATTAGAGCTTTTGTGTTCATGCTCTGCCACAGGCAGCATGCACCTTCCACCCACAACAAAGACTCTGTTTATCAAATCCAGACCTCTTCGAAATCTTCAGCCATCTGGTTAAAGAAGAAGGGGAAAAAAAACAACAACAAAAAGAACCCCACACAAAAATACACCAACGGAGGCAACAAATCCCCGGATCAATTTGATATGGCATTATTAGGTGGTACTGTCATGCCAGCAAGGAGGTAAAGTGCATCACATTGTGTGAGACTGTAGTGTGCCTTTCTTTCTCCCTCTCTAACACCTCACCAATTTCTGCACACACAATCATTTTTCTCACATTGTTCCATCCTCTGATGGGAGCCACTCGAATGTGAACTTTCAACTCGAACTTTCCTGCTATTTGGAGAAAAGAAGGGGAAAACATTTTTCAGGTAGCTCATTTTCTTCACTTTTTTTCCCCTTTACCCTTCTCAGGCACCAAGACAGGGAGGACCGGGAACAAAAAGAGAAGTCACATTAACCTGGCCAGAAGAGAATGAAGATCTTCAACCAGGGACAATTTAATAGGAGGATACACATCACTTAAAAAGCATTCATTTAAATATATTGCAGTAGGTCATAGTGCAAAGAAAATGGATTTGAAAACGAAAAAGTTCTGTCCAGTGAAAGTAGCCAAAGTGGTATGATTGGTGGTTAGCATTTTGTGTATTTTCTCCATCAGAGACATGCGGCAACAGGTTGGCACATACCAAGAATAATGTATTATTTGGGCAACATCTGTGGAAATAATTGCATTGTTCAACTGGGAGTCACACTACACACTTTTTAAGTGAATACAACTTGCCAATCTGGAAATATTGATGTCTCCCTTTTCATTTAGATAGAGCCTGCAGTTGTTAGCCAAAACTTGTTAGCACTTAGCCACTAAGATGGCCACTGAGTGAAGGGACTTGCCTTTAAAGCACTTTGCTAGAACAGTGCCTTCTTCCTGATTTAGTTCTGTCCTGCTGTTGTGCTCAGACACATAAATAGCAGCTGCGTACCATATACCAGCTGCATACCTGGACTTGAGAACTGCATCGTTCCTCTGGTGGCTTGCTGCTTGGGTTGAGCTGAGCACTAGCTATGGCTGAGCTACCTGGATAAGTCCAGGTCCGTGAGTAGTGAGCCAATTTAGCCAGACTTTAGGAGAAGGTGGGGTTCAGCAGATGCTGCAGTGGCTTTCTTTCTATCATGGCAGGTTATATTCTTTCCTGTTTTTTTTGTCTGTACCTCATAAAAAAAAGTCAATAGAGGAAGTGAGTAGGTCAAGAGAAGATCCATTACATTTAAAAGTAGATCTGTCTCCCGAGGTTGGCCTGTAGGGTAATTTTTCACTCTTTCTGTAACTGTAATTTCAAGGAGGTCTATGGCCCCTTTGGATTTCTAGGTCCTCGTTTGTTTAATTTGTGATTACCTGTGTAAGCACATGTGTTCCATTTCTCTATTAGCCTGGTCACAGGATTTCCATATGACAACACAGTAGTCATCATGCAACCCAGCCAATCACAAAGAGCTTTTGCAGCATGCATCTAATGTGAACTGTGAAATATGTGATTGCCCCAGTATTCCTACATCGAAGTATTTCTCATCTGGTCCAGGCTACGGCTGTTTTCCCCAGAGGTATTTTAAAAATATACCCACTTAGACAGCTGCAGAGAAGATTATGCTCATCTGAAAGGATGTGAAACAGCGAAATGCAATTAGCAACCATTAAAACTTTACAATGATTATGTGTGTCTGTCTGTGTGTGTGTGTGTGTATGTGTGTGTGTGTGTGTGTGTGAATGAAAGAGAAAGAGTAACAGAGCTCTGCATTAACTAGACTGAGAGGAAAAAATAGTGGGAGACAGTAAGAAGGAGAGAGAGAGAGAGAGACAGAGAGAAAGAGACTAACATAATCAGACAGGAGAGCTGAAATTCACCAGCAGAATATTCATCTTTAAAGCATACTCACTACAGCACGATGCTGCTCAGAAGAGGCCGAGATTCAGCATTTGCTTACAAGGTCAGTGGTCCTCTGGTGTCCTCTTTAAGCAGTCCCAGACTTAAAAAGCTCTCCCTTAAAGGTCATATGGAAAAGGTGCTAATTAGTCAGGTATGCAGCAGTGCTTTTAAATACCTAGACAGCCACCTAAATTCCAACAGGCCTAGAAACACAGTGGAATTGGTGAGAAGCACTCCCGAAACATATGCATATTACATTTTCTTAATGTGGTGAGAAAAGGTAAATTTATGTTTATGTTACACAGTAGATTAAACACACTGGTCTTTCTTATTAAGTTTCATTTTCTAATGCTTTTCTCACTGGTTTACACTAGAAATATAAGAAGAATTGTATTTGTTGTATGTGTAGTGGTGGTGTATATGTCTGGCTGGAGGGCAGCAAGAGGTTTCATTAGGATCTAAGTGGGTGTTCCACTCATCGTTGATGAATATTTCTTTATACTTTTAGATGTGATTAGACACAGCACTATCTCTGTATGATAACTTTTTTGTTTGTCCCTAAACTGTAATTATATATCTAAGTCATCCACATAGAAAGAAAAGGTTTAATTCGACATTTTCAGTTTCTACACCTCAGTTGTAAAACTTTAATGAAACTCTTGGTTCTACAAAATATAGGTTGTTTTTCTTTGTTTAAAGTCTGCAATAAAAAAATGCATCCAAAAAATGATCTGAAAGTAGGACCCTAATAAAAAACGAGTTTGCCTTCAATCTGCAGCGCCATCTCACAACTAACTGTTCAAGCTCTTTTCTGAGAGATTCTGAGGTCGACTCCACTCCGTTTCAAGAACTACCTGACATTTGCTACACTCTTGCATTGTTAAGGCTCCCTGCCGCCATGTTGTCAGACCCTCCGACTGACAAGAGAAGCTCCTGCAAGTCTCCATTTGACCTGGGGCGATATAGCTACAAAATCGTTCAGTTTAACAAGCCGCCATCCATTCTGACAAGAATTTCTATCTCCAAGTGAGCACTTACACAATGTAAGGCGCAAGCAGTACATAGAAAGCTGGTGGTGAAAGCTGGAGCTGGTGGTGAAAGTAAAACAATGTCTTGGGTCCCCATTATATATCTGAACATCTGAGTGCACATTCACATTGACACAATGTAAGTGGCAATCCCACTCTAAACTTTTCATGATTTTAATGCCTTATGAGGGATGAGGGACAAGCATGCAAGTCAAAAAGTCAGAATTTACTTAAATTCTGATTCTGGATTTCGATCCACTCTAAAGGATGTTGGTTTGAACCTGAATTAGAATTACAGAAGTTGAATTTAATGTATTTAATGACCCTTAATTAGCTGGGAATATACACCAAATAAAATGTTTGGACAACCATTTTCAAAACCTGTAAAACATAACTAATCAGTTAACTTTGATTAGTAAACTTTTGAATTTATCAATGGCAAGTCTTAACAAGTAATTTGTAAATGTTTTCTAAAACATACACAAGACTCAAAGAGATCCCAAATATACTTACTGTAGTACCTGCCAGTAATAATACTGGACTTAATCATGCATCTTTACTCATGTTACTTTTGGTAAGTGTTTATTTACAGTATACACGAAGAAGGTAGGTCAAATATTGCATCCATAAAGGGTAGTCATGGAAGCCTAAATGGTAACATAATAAAACAATTCTAATAGGGAGTACTTATTATAAAGTGTTACAATAAACTCTACCTAATTCTAGTTTTTTTTAATTTTTTTTTTTTTTTTTTTTTTACAACTATCTGTTTTATAGTTGCCAATCGTTTTGTCTCCACAGTGGTCTCAGAAGCAGGCTATACTCATAGGCGGGCCAAGTGGCATCTTTATGACCACCTAAGCTGAAGATTGCCTTTCCCATATGCAAAATCACAACTCCCTCCAAATTCAAACTAATCATGTCTGGGTGAGTAGTCTACAATCTATGTGATTGCATGTGACTCAGTGATCTCCTGCAAAAGGACTCCATGATGGCTCTGTACACAAATACACACACACACACAGCTTACAGACATGGCTCTGTACACAAATACACATACACAAACAGCTTAAGAGTGCTCAAATCACCCACAGTTATTTACTGTGTCAGTTGCTGAAGTTTTATGGTGGATGTTATTCTTTTGACTTGCAGATGGATTGCAATGACAATGTCAGAACACATCAACAGAAACAGAAAATGAGTAAGTCAGTCAATTAGAAAACCTCGAGTGATTGATCGATTGATTGATTGATTGATAGAGTAAATGAGTGAGGAGGATAACAGAGGAGGGGGGGGGGGGGGGGGGGGGGATATCTTCATTACTTGTACGCATTAGCAAGAGGACACACATCATTATTTTCCAAATTGCTGTCAGCAGGCTCCCCTTCTTTAGTTATCTAATGGAGCAAAGCATTAACTTACCTCATATATATGACCAAATGTTCATGAGGCATCCCTCTGCCTTTTCCTGGTTATGTTCCTGTTGCTGTGCATAGATTTATTTGTAAACACATACTAAATGAGTGCTGCATGTGCTGAACTGAATTACTGTTTCAGGTTCCTTTTCTTGGGACCAGGACATCTAATTTGCAGATATTTGTTTCATTACAGGAATTTGAAGTGTGGGGCTTCTTTGCTTTCATCTGTCCCAGTGTTGTGCTGTGTGTGTGTCTGTCTTGCAGGTTATGTGCTGTACCTCTTCAGGCAGATTAGGTGAATAATTAATTTCCTCTCCGACATGCAAGACTGGCAGTAATTAAAGAGAGAGAGAGAGAGAGAGAGAGAGAGAGAGAGAGAGAGAGAGAGAGAGAAAGAGAGGGAGAAAGAGAGAGAGGTGAGGCTCGTTTTGAGGTTGTGTTTACCACGTGGCGTCTATCACTTCTTCAGATTCCAACAATCTCTTCATGCAGTAACAATAGTGAGTGAGCAATAGAGTTCCCTCACTGAGGTTAAATAATTTATTCCCGATAAATAAAATACAGGTTAAAGTATTTCGTTAATCTAAATCCCGTAATTTAACTATAAAATGCCGTTTTAATTTATTGTCTTCCAACCAATTAATACGCCTCCTTTGCTAAGGGAAGCCCATGTGTAACAGTCCACTTTTCCTAGTGCGCTCAGGAGGAGATCTCCCGGTCGCCTATCCCCTGTTGCTTTAAGCAGTACGTTTTTTTGCCCGACAGGAGGCGTGTCTTCACCGCGTCCAGAGCGCTCGGAGACGAGAGTCTGAGGGTACCGAATCGACTGCGCTATCGGAACAAATGAACTACTTTCTACGGCTGTAGTGACAGTTATCATCTTATTCTGCCTTTACTTGTCAAAGGTAAGGGCATTTACGTTCATGATAATGTTCTCTTGACAGTTTGTTATTTAATTATTTCGCCGTGCTTGAGGTACAACAGCTAGTTGTTAGATTTATTCAGACGCTTTTACATGGACAGAAGTAAGAGGAGCACCGTGGTGTGCTGTAGAGTACACTTTGAGTGGGGTTCTCTGCAGATGGTGTATTTGTTAAAAACATGTTGATTTATTACCTGTATAACAATTATTCTTTTTACATCTTCTGCACTCGTCGTATGTAAGGTCATATGAGATGTCCAAATAAGTCTACACTCATCACCTGAATGAACTACGGTATTCCTTACTGACGTTTTCTGCAAACAGCAAAGATTTGAGAGAATGTGGCCTTAAAAGATATTGCGGTGCCCTTGGCAGTTTAACAACACGTATTTTATTCGGGGAGATTACGTGATGAGCTTTGTGAATGACCCAGGCAATGCCTTTTCAGATGACGAGAAAGTCCTTCCGTTCTTGTGCGCAAATTTGCACAAGCTGCAGGGGCGCGCTCGCGAGTCCGGCAAGTTTATGATCAGATGTCAAAGCGGTGCCCACGATGACTGTTAGAAGGTCTTCATCTTCAATGGACATCAATTTGATCTTTCAATTGTTAATTTTATTTGAGCGTGTGTTGATCCTTATACTCTGCCCCTTATGTTTTTAAATCCAAGCAGCCATTCCAACCCACTCACCACACTCCAACCCACACATACTCTCTCTGAACTAGAGGGGGCATCCTAAGCGTGTGCCAAAACATTTCTGAAAAAAGTTTGTTCGTGATTTATTTCGCACAGAATGGTTCACAGGATAGCGCATGTTGTTGTTACTTTATAAAATTCCCAGTAACCGAAATCAATAGGAAGGCCCGTGAAAAAAACAGCCGTCAATTGGTACTGGGACTACACCTGGTCTCATCAATATTTTCTGCATCAAATGAAGTTGGATCATGAAATGAAAGAGTTACATGAAAATACCACTGAAGTAGGCTAGTTGCCCGTGCCTTAAACGTAGGCTACATAGAGTAGTACAGACTTGGAGTTTGTGTATTTTGATTCTGGCTTATATCACCTTCTCTGTCTGTCTGTCTGTCTGCTTCTGTGTACACATTCGTTTGTCAGAGCAGATAGGGTGACCTACCCCGATTACAAAAATTACCCCTAAATTACCCCCGCCATTGTTAGCGTGTTAAGTTGGTAATTCTTTAAAACGCGATGTGTCTGTTTCTTGCTTATGAAATTAAAATGATTACACCAAAATAGCAGTCACTCTCGGGCTAAGGAAAGACGCTATGTGATATACATTGTATTTAGTCTCGATCATGTGAAGTAGATTAAATATATCATCGATGTCTCCAAAGTGTTCAATTTGAGCTAAAAATATAGGTGTCGTTGTCATATAGCAAACTAGTGACTATGGTTACACGCATAGCTGATATTCCTTTTGTTTTTGTTCAAACCACGACACGCACACTCCAGTGACACAATTGTGCTAGCCAGTGCCTGTTTCTCACGGTGCAGCCCTCGCTGGTTAGTGAGGTCACTGTTCGCTGACCATGGTGCTGAACTATGGCTCTCCACACATTATTTGCTGCAACAGGCCACAAGTGATCATTTTTGTCAGTTTCAATAAATAATGTATGCAAGCATAACTGGCAGTTGGCCTACCTTTATCTCTATATTTCAGCTTAGATTTTTCAAGTATCTAAGAGAGACTCAACCAGCACTTGGTTATATGGCCAACAGGGAAATACACGGGCCCATTAGTGTCAGTAATACGACGTTTAGGTTTTCACCAGATTTCCACTGCTAATAAATAAGTGGCTTACCAGGTGTATATGTCACTTTCTCAAGAGACTATTCTCTCGGATTTCAGCAATTTAAGTAGGTTATGCCAAGAATGTACACTCAAAGGAGTAAATGTAAACCGCACAGTAAGGAATGAGTCATTTAAGATTGTTACTAAGTTGTAAATGAATTATTTAATCTGCACCCAGCCATATGTTTAAACGATTTGGAAAATTCAACTGGCACAGTAGCCTATAACACAATCGAACTTAAAACATGTAATTTCATTAAATTGTGTCGTGTCTGATCAAAGTATCTAATATTTTATTTTGTTACAAATTGTTGGTTTAATCTGTAATGTGTTAGCCTATACAGAGCGACTCTGCATTACACAAATGAACATCGATCTATCAGCAGTTAGAAATATTTTTAATTAAAACAAAGCTTTCACCTCTAAAACGCTGGCGGCAACATTTTTACGTATTTCAGATTTGTAATTCGCCTGTAATTCGCCTAGTTCAAAAAAACAACTTTACAATCTGGACCCCTATAAGGACACAACTGTAATTTACCCCATTACAAGGAGGCAGAGATGCCCTGATCCCTACGGACAATCTTCTAAATTTCACAGGTTTATTTTACGGTACACCACAACACCAGACTACTGGAACCACAACAGCAGTTGATCCTTAAGAAAATTTGAAACTTAGGTGCATCAGATGCCAGACAGTCGTAAAAAAGTATGTTTCTATGTCAGATATAGATCTGAGGCATCTTGTGGTCAACAGCACCAGCGTGGTATGCCCGATTTGCTCACTGCCGCTCTGTCTCCCGTTCTCACACTCATCTTGGTTCGACGTCAGAAGCGCTGTAGCAGTGCAGTAGAAAGCTAGCTTAGAGATCCCAGTCTGACTGAATGTTTTGTGCCCTTGTACGATCACATTATCCCTGAAACGACACCGGTTTCGGATACTCAATTTGCTCTGCATCCCTCTTTTTCTTTCTTTCAGACTACTCGCGAATGGATTTCTCTCGGATTTTCAGAGCCTAACATGGATGCCCCGCTCGCTGAGTCGGAAGGTTGTTTCTTGGCGCAGTAAGACGGACACGCAGAGCTTGCTAATGGATCCGGGGACTGAATGCCCTCTCTCCTTCTGACCATGCCGTGATCCTGCGCGTGGGCCGTCACCCTGCTTTACGTCAAAAAAAGAAGAATTTTGGGGGAATATAACGATCCAGGGAATAACACTTCTGTGCATTTCAGACATCATGAAGATTACCTCCCCACTGATAACTCATGCGAGATTCAGGTGCACCGCCAGGCTTCTTCTGCTGCTATTACTATGTGTGGGATATTCACGCGGGATGCCACACGTTTTACGATTCGGTAAGACACTATATATCAGAGCACTACCCTGCGCTGCGGTTACTGGAATTAATTAATGTTTGCCTACAACTTCTATGCAACTCTGCGATCTCACTCCCGACATCCTGTTAGTTTTCTGTTCAGTTCTTCTGAAACGTGTTGCTGACACCGATCATAGACGATTAGTGTTTTCTTTTTTGTTAGTGCATAACTTTTTATACACACACACACCCTTTTATGTTGTACACACATTTTCCTTTTCTCGTGAGGGGTGCTGTTGCCTCTCAAGAATCAACGAGAAGGCAAACTTTGAGAAACTTAGATGCTATTATATATTGAACTTAGCACGTGTTTCTACTTATGTGTCATTTTATATACAGGCCTATTCAATAAATTCCCACTGCTATAGAAATGTTACCAAACAAGCAGTGTGCGGGCGGGCGCGCACGCGCGTGTATGTATGTGTGTGTGCGAGCGAGAGAGAGTTTGTGTGTGTGTGTGTGTGTATGTGTTTGAGAGAGAGAGAGAGAGAGAAATTCAATGGTTAAAAGAAAACCTTCCTTATCTCTGCCAGGTGCCCCCTCCCCAACCCCCGGGCCGCAGTGAGTGTGTGTATGATATGGTGGACTGGTGCTTTAATCGCACATTTAGCCTGGAAGATAACGGGTACTTAAATTCTTTCAGTAGCCTACTTGGCTTCCCGGTGCTGGCACTTTGTACGTTGCTAATGGCAACCATTTCAAGGAATGCTTTGTTCTGTTTCTGTAACTCATATTCACTTTAAAAGAGGAAGATAGACTACGCTCCGGAAGAAGAACCATACTACTTGCATTGTTGGGCTATACCAGAGAGGGTTCAAGCGGAGCAGTCAGTATCCAAGATCTTTGGCTATATACCGTCTAAACTTTGCTGAACGCTGTAAACTCAGAAGGCTCTTGAGGAAAGGAAGGTCTGACTCTGGACTATCAATCATCACCACCCTTAGGCTATAGAAAAATACTGTGTTGTACTACAGTAGGCTATCACATTTTTATACAGTATTACTGCAGGATACTACATTAGGCCTATTACTACTGATGTCATATTTTAGATGCGAAAAACGGCACTCATGAAAAAATAATACAAAATACTGCACAAATACTGTACTAAACAATGCAATATTTTGGACCAAAATACTGCATTACTGCATACACTTCCTGCACACAAGTGAATTTCTGAGGACTTGAATGTTGATCAATCAGCTATTAGCTATTATTAGCTATCAGCAATGTCTTTAAGCTGAGCTAACTGTCCCCATCGTGATAAAATGACTCTGACGAAGGATTCGCATGTGTTCATGTGACCGTTCAACCGAATATGCGTCGACACCCCTTCGTTGTCTGCAAAGCTCATTTTAAAACGCAGACTTCATCCACGAGACGGCGTCCACTGTGGTAACAGGCAAGTCTTGATGTTTGGCCTTGGCCTAGGCCGGAAGTCCCTTTTTATAGATAGAGTCAGAAGGGCAGTGAAATGAGGGTAGGCTATACATTTATATTCCATTTTACATTAGTGTTAAATGTCTGTGTTTTGCAGTAGCCATGTTGGATACTGTAGTGCCGAATGAAAAAAAAGGCGTTCGCGCCATTGCCTACCTTTCAGTTCTCGCCAGAGTGCAGATAATTAGGCAGTGTCATGAACAATACATACATTAAATCCATACAAATCTTACACTAATCTTTTCACAGGATTAGAATGAAATAGACCTAAAGTATTTGTTCATTCACCTAAGACATATGTTCAAAAGAGAAGACAGTTGCAGGCAGTATGACAATAGGTTAGGGCAGTCAGTTGTGTGGTAAATTCCCGCTGTCCTTCTTCCTTTTTGATTAATAAGAAATGGACTTCTTCTTGCTCAACTTGCAAAGTTGCCCACGCCAACATTCCGTTCAGTTGTATTGCTGGTTGTGAAACAGCGCACACAAAGCAACAATACACTGCACTTCAAATCCACACCATTAGACCTAACAATTGAGGAGGATACCAGATATATATTTGGAGATACAATATTTTACTGGCTATCATTTTGTCATGTACAACTACAGCACACTTAAATAGCAGCATAATTCTACGGTTCTTAACATACTACATTTACTGTAAGCTTACTGTGATGCAAGAAATCGATATTTTAAATCCTTTGTCATGCCACCATGCAGAGAAAAACAGATAGTGTTAATTAAGATAGTATATATATATATGTATATATATATATAGAATAGTGTATCGGGAAATAATAACGTTGGAGGAGCTGAGCCCTACCTAAACTGTGAATAAAATAACTTGGATAGAATTACATCTCCAATTTCAAAGAATGAGATGTACAGAATTAGGATTAGTCTCTCTCTCTCTCTCTCTCTCTCTCTCTCTCTCTCTCTGTGTGTGTGTTGGTACTTAAATGTAGCAGCTTTAGCCTAATTTTGTTGGTCCACATGAAAGTTCAAATTCAGGAAAAATAGCTGCAGACATTTCTACCTCTCCTTGGAATATCATTCAGTCAGTACCCCTGCTTTGGTGGTAAAATCTTTGCCACCCCACCGGTTACAAGAAAAAAGCTCTTCACCTTCTCAGTGTCTTACAGTAATCCGTCAAATCACCTCGGCACGTTCTGTGATTCTGTGACTGCCTTTGTTTTTAGAAGACATTTCCAGACAACAAAAAGATCCATGATATTTTGTCTGATTTTCAGAAAATGAAATTCTAATAGCCTCTTTCTCTCTTTTCCTTTTCATTGTGACATAGTTGGTTAACTTATTTTGGTAAATTAATAGGTTGTGTACAAAGTCATTAAGCATGATTAAGACCATCCATATATGTTTATTTTATGTTCAATTTTATGTGGACTCTGTGAAATGTGTGCTTCTTAAATGAAAGAATATGTATTGTACAGTATGTGTGTGTTTGTGTGTGTGTTTGTGTGCATACATATGTATGTATCGGTGTGTGTGTGTGTGTGTGTGTGTGTATGTATGTCGCAGCAGAAAGTGTGTAATATTTCTACTGTGGGAGGTGGGTATGACCCATATTGCACGTTGTGGCTGTCAGTGTGTCGTGCTTAGATCACTTTGCTGCTCGGAGTATCAGCAGGCCCAGTGTCTGCAGGCTCCCTTGTGGCTCTGGGTAAGCGTGACCCTCCCTGGCGAGTACTCAGTCTTTACTATTCCGAGTAGATGGATAAGTGGTGTCCATAACCTGCTGTCTCTTCCATCAAGGGAATAGCAAATCCACCTTCCCTCCCCCACCTCCTCCTTTGTTTTATAGCCCTGGCTGAAGGAAGTGAGCTTTTGTGCATGTCATCACATTCAGTTTTATTGGGTGCAAGACCAGCTGGATGTGACAACAGCTGGCTAGCAGACATTTCCTCCCTGAGTGTGCACCACACACACACACACACACACACACAGTGATTGCTGGTACTTAGATACCAGTGTTCACCATGCGAGACCGCAGGGCTGGCTCTGCTATTAGTGATATGGTTGATTGTTTTCAATTCCCTAAAGATGTTATATCCGTCAGCACTCCCCCTCCCAATCCCCAGTCGAGGCTGAGAAAATGCCGGACTTTTGAGCTTTTGTAGCCTGAAGAGAGTGAATCCTATTTAGTAAATCCTGGGGGATTAGTATGGCATATTACTGTTTATTGGTGGGCGATTATGAGTGGATTTTATGGTTTGTTTATGGGGACCTTGTGACTTGTAACATGAGCTTCCGGGGCAGCTGGACTGTAGCTTGTGGAGGCAGTGCTGTGACACTACGGCAAATGCATAGCTAGAATATCAAAGTTGTGACTTTAGCTTTACAGTACACACCAAGGCTATTGGAGTAACATAGTAACCTTTTTTATATAAGTATTTACTGTTTCAAATATGTAGAGCAAACAAATTTTCCTTTAGATGATATTAAGCTACATAGGTCAAGGTCATATAGGTCAGGTCCTCATAGGTCAGTTCCTCAGGAATAATATAAATGGGTGGAACCGCAGCTTATCCGCAAGGAACTGGAAGCCTCCCAATAGAGTTGTCAACCAGATCACTAACAACAATTTCTCAGGTCCCAATGTACAAAATCACGTACCTTATTATTATATCAACGTACCTTATTTTCTACAGCCCCAACCTGTAAAACACATTGAGCCAACTTAGCCGAGTGATGAAAATAAAGCAAGTCCCTTGATGGGAGAGCATATGGAGACGTTTGTTGAGGAATAGCCACAGGGTGTGTGTGTGTGTCTCTCTCTCTCTCTGTGTGTATATGTGTTTGTGTGTGTGAAGGGGATGGTGGGCCTCCTTATTGTTTGCATTTTGTCTGCAAATGGGTCATACAAACAAACTACATTTCCCCATTTCCCATCTGCAAATAGGTCGAGCAAACAAACTATACGTACTATTTTGGATTAGATCACGTGTTCTCCAGAGAGCAGCCTCCTATGTGACAGTCCTTGCTTAGCCCTGGGCCACATCTGGCCCAGTGTCAGGTGCAGTCTGAGAGGTGGAGGATGAGGAGGAGTTAGTAGTACAGCGACAAGCTGTGCTGTTTTATGTGCTCTAACACATAGAACAATGTGCAATGCCCCACCGCCATCCCCCTCCTTCTTCCATGACATGTCAATAAGAGGATTTATGTTCAGAGAAAGCTATTTACAGACAATACAAAGCTAAGAGGATCAGAGAGGCAGAGATGACTAGGTGTGAAAAGAAGAACAATCTTTATATAACAAGCTAATGTTTCACATTTGCTGTGTACTTCAGTTGGCCTGATTTTGTCACTGCCTTGGTGAGAACGGGGTGAGTTTTCTGACGGGAGCCTCTTAAGTTATCTTGTGTGATGTGTTACCTATTACGGCACTGTGTCAATAAAATGATCCGTCTGTGAAATATGCTATATTTGAAACATCAGTAAATGCAGAAAAAAACACTGTTATTTACATTTAAAATGACCTTGCCTTCAAACATTAGCAGATCCAAAATGATAGCATCTTATCTTGAAGAGTAAAAGCGTTACATTTTAAAGAGGACACAGGTCAACCTGTCCCTCTTTGACCGCAGTCTATCCTGTAGGGTGCAGACTTAGCCCATGTATGGTGCTAAGCCAGTGTGTGTGTGTGTGTGTGTGTGCGTGTGTGTGTGCATGTGTATCAGTATATATCACCTAATGTGTGTTTTTGTGTGTGTTTCATGTTTGCGTATGTTTATCCACTCATTCTTTGTGTGTGTGTGTGTGTGTGTGTGTGTTTCCTGTTCCATCCGGTGTCAGGCTGATTTACGGACATACCGATTGACTCTGCGATGTTATTTATATGTTACACTGTCACCTCATAACCTTCCTCCCCAGAGTTAAGCACTAGTTTCTGTATGTTTGTGCACACACACACACACACACACACACACACACACTATATATATATATATATATATATATATAGAGAGAGAGAGAGAGAGAGAGAGAGAAACAAATAAGTGAGAGAGAAGAGAAAAACTTCAGTGCCTGGGAACCTGTAATGCCTGAAAGAAGATGCTCACTACCAAATGCATCCCAGCATCAAACAACAGCGACTCCATTCAGCAAGAGAGAGAGAGAGGGAAAATAGTGTATTTGTGTGTGTGTGTGTGTGTGTGTGTTTAGAGGTTCAACCCATTAATGCACTCTATCATTTCACTAGCACTGTCCTGTGCCACAGAGGGCATTGGTGTGGGTTATGTTGCACTAGCAGAGCTTTGCTGGAACCCAGCAAAAGAAGCCATTTACATGTGCTGAGCCTTAACATGAGGAAATGAATATTGTGTTGGAAAATCAATCTGTGCACTGCATTAATGCCTTTGTATGGAAGCCATAAAGAATGGCATTATGCGAATCAATAGGAGATGAGAGGGGGTGAAATCATGATCTATGCTTCGACATCCCTCTCATTTAGAACGAAGAAAAGATGTGCTGTTTTCAAAAGCTGTTGTTCTGTATCAATGCTGCAGTGAAATGCGTTGAGGCACATTCAGTCGGCAAACTGCTACAAATTCCCCTTCGTGTCGGCTATGCTTTCCTAGCAAATGAGGTTAAGTGGCCCTTTCCACAAGGAAACTTGAAACGTGCCCTGCCCATGCATAGTTATAATACTATTTTCAGTTCCACAAATTTTAATGCCAGACCTTAACTTTTGCTCTGTGTGGTAGCTTATTTATGTATCATTGGAAATATACTTTACAGTAAGCCTGTTTGACAAGTGAACTGATAAATACTGAAAAATCCTGATCATGTAAAATATAGCTTATTTGAGATGATGTCGTGTGGTAACGTCCACGAAAATCAATGATTAAGGCTACACATGGACACATGGTGTTTTTTGTATAAAAAAAAAAACACATTTCGAGATGGACCACAAACAGAACAATAATAATTTGGAGTAATAATTAGAATAATTAAAGGAAAAGGCAATCTGTCCCCTGTAAAACAAGCTCCAGCCCAACTGATGACAACCTAGCTAATGCTAGTAGTTTTTTTTTTCAAGCATACTAAAGGCCACTAAAAGTTATAATGGATTCATCAAACCTTATAAATTGG
This sequence comes from Limnothrissa miodon, assembly GCA_017657215.1. Taxonomy (NCBI): domain Eukaryota; kingdom Metazoa; phylum Chordata; class Actinopteri; order Clupeiformes; family Clupeidae; genus Limnothrissa; species Limnothrissa miodon. The sequence goes on from JAGFZM010000042.1 coordinate 804,844, forward strand.
GTCCGTAGTGTTTATAGCTGTTTATAGCTGTATACATTCCTATGTGAAGTAAATCTTTTCAAGTACATTCTTGAAAACTACATTCTTGAGTCTACATATTTTTGTGCAAGGAGTGTGTTATAAAGCATGGGATAAGGGTGCTGGCTTGACATACTATACATGTATATATGTTTTAATGTGAATTTCTTCACATTAAATAATATATCTTATTTAAAAATGTTATTTCATGTAGGGAGACTGTTGACTGCTCACATACAGGTTACAGCCAAGCAATCAGTAGACTCGTGAGTGAGGCTCACCTGGTTGCTAGGCTGTTGAAAGCTGAAGAAGGTCAAGAGGTGAGGTCTGTGATGCATGTGTCTGTGTTCTGGGTACTGGAGCTGTGAATTAACAAAAAGAGGTTTAGAGGAGGAGACGCACAGGCACACAGCATGCTGAGACATATCTCTCTCACTCCCTCTTTCTCTCTCCTTCTCTTACTGTGTGCGCTCCTGGCATCAGGCCTTGTGCTTTTAAAATCCTCCATCAGGGAGAAACAAGCTCAGGTGTAGCACAGGGTCACCGCGAGAAAACAACTTTTTCATCAGCAGCACACCAACCCCAACATGAGGTCTAAGAAAAGAACATATTGGTACAAGAACTCACCAGGATTCAGAGGACTGGCATCCGAGGACATAGTGGTACAGACATCTGATGTAATTAGGTGTCGTGCATGTACGATTTGTCTGGCACTAGTGTTTGTGTGTGTGTGTGTGTGTGTGTGTGTGTGTGTGTGTGTGTGTGTGTGTGTGTAACCTTGTCCCAGTCATTTCCTCTCTGCTCCACTTTCTGGTTTGCCCCCCCCGAATCCCCAACTCGACCTTGCTGTTGCATTTTCTTTTATTGGACGGAAGTATAATATATTAATGCACTCCAATATGTGTGTCTCTCTTTCCTTTCCCCCTCACTCTTCTACACGTCCTGCCTCCCTCTCTTTTTCTGGCACAGAATGCAGTGCTCCACAAACTACATAGCTGATAAAAGTTTATTGGAGAGCTACATTTGTCTCACTTTCTACATCAGAAAATCTTTCTTGTTTCTTGGGAATTTATATCTGAAATGGATCGATAAGGCTTCTGATGACTGTCCGCTGTTTAACCCTGGAGAACCCAAGAACCCTTTTTGTCTTTTGAAAATTATGAACTATGCATTAAATGATAGCTGTAAGTTCACTGAACACCAAAATATCCACTTTTTAAATTTTAACCCTTTATTTCCCGAATTAGGATTAGGGTCAAATTTGACCCATTGGGCTTTATGTATATCTCTTCAAAGAATCACAATAACAAACACTGTAAATGGAAACTATTTTAAATTAAGGAAAATAATTAGTCAAACACTCAGCTACATTTAACAATGTTTTTTTTCCTTTATTTGTTGCATGTTGAACTGGATTTAAAATGTACGAACACACTTTGGCCAATGGAAACAGAACACAAGGCCAAAATCACAACTTACAAAAACTAAAAGCATGGGTCTTTGCTTATCCAAAAATCTGTTCTGCTAGAGAGAAGAATTCACACTAGACATTGTGGTAGTCTTTGAAACAATTTCTTTTTTTGTTGATGCAAAGAGGAACTGCACATTTCTCACAGAACATTTCAGTTTTGAGGTCCTTGCACACAGCACACCGACGGCGATTTTCCTCCTTGACAGGCCAATGGGCGATTTGGTCAAAACGAACATCTGCACTCCGATAAACTCGAACAAATCTTGGTGGCGGTGGGGAAGAGGGGCCAGGAGTTGTTGGTCTACCCCGACTTCTTGCTGTTCCAACTTCAACCAATCCTTGAGCAACCAAACCCTGGAACTTGCGAAGTTTGAGTACTTTTGATCCAGTGATTCCCTGTGCCTCACAGTCGCGCTGGTAAAGAAGCCATGCATTGATCACAGCAACAGACACGAAATGCCAGAAAAGTATCATATACCAACGACGGGTCCTGATGGGAAATTTGCAGCGTGCAAGATGGGCATCCAGCATGTCAACTCCTCCCATTGAAGCGTTATACTCCTTGATGATGTTTGGCTGATCAATGTGGGTGTACTCTTTTTTGGACTTGTCCCAACGTCGAGCTTTGCCCAAAGGCTCTGGTCCAGCATATGTTGACATCAAACTGACTGCTTTTGTGTCTTGCCATTTCAAACAAACAGTGTTGGTGTTGGACTCAATTCGATAATCATAGGATCCACGGCCTTTTTTGGACAGGTCTTTGTCTGTTATCAGGTTGCACTTTGACATGCGGTTTTTTCGCACAGTTCCTGTGTAGTAGATTCCCTTTGCCAATAATTTCTCAATGAGGGGCATCGAAGTGAAGAAATTGTCAGCGAAAACCAGGAAATGTACTTTCTCTGCAAGCGATTCGCATAGCTTCATCACAACGTCTCCACCAACGCCCAACTGACTCTTCCCTTTTTGTTCATTGCCACCACCTTTTCCCTGATATATGTCAAAGTCATGCAGGAGGCCAGAGACACAGCAGCGTGCCCACACTTTGAAACCCCACGGATGTGGCTTCCCTTTAATGTACTGCCTAATGCCACCAAATTTCCCTTTGTATGGCACCATCATCTCATCAATTGACTGTTTTTGGCGAGGAGCTATAGTCAGACATTGTCTCCGAAAAGAATCCAAAAATGGTCTCAGTTTCCAAACTCGATCCTTTTTTTCTTCTTCGCTGGCCATTTCGTTGTCTACAAAGTGGATGACGGAGAGTAGAAGGGTGAATCGGTTGCGACTCATAACGTCTGCCACAGGCCCATAACGAACTTCATTTTCCCAGTACTGACGTACTCCAGACATTTGCACTAATCCCATCCTGAAATACATCCCAAGAACTTGTTCTATCTGCTTTACTGAAGTGTCTACACATTTCCCATTCTTTTGAACACTGTGTCGATTGGTAAGCTCAACAATATTTTCTAACATATCAAGGGAAACAAAGCGTCGAAAATAAACCAGTGGTGTGTGTGTCTCGGCATCCTGGTAAGACTCAACCTGTTCACCTTGAAAGTTCACATCAGGCAACTCAAAGCCTTTCTTTCGCCATTTGTAGGTTGTTGCAGCACGATTTGGCTCCATCTGTTGGCTAGTGGTTTCAGCAACCGGCGCATCTTCATCACTGGACGAGTCATTGGACGAGTCACTGTCTTGGGCAGAAGACTCACCACCATCACTTTCATGCGGTTCAAACAATTCATCAGAATCGTTATCACTGTCCACTTCAGGGCCAAAGTCACTATCATCAGCTTCAAGTTGCTCCAATACTTGTCTTACAGTAAAGTGTCTCTGTTTCTTTCCCTGTCCTGAAAAGGGAGCAGCCATACTCCCTGAAAAGATCATTGGTATTTATTAGTCTCTAGCCCTGTACTACCAAGGTAACTTAGTAAAATATATTATACAAATGAATTGATTTCAAGGCTTTAGTCAAATATAGGATTGTCACCATTCTCCATCTACAAAGATTTTTGGTCAATTGTATTTTGAACTTGGTCAGAGTGGCTAATTTATCCAAAAATAATATCAAACGTAGTTCTAAATGAACTTCACCTATACACCCAAAGGGTCATTTTTGGCCCGCTGTTTTTTTGAACTAGCTCAGAGTGGCTAATTTATCCAAAAATACTATAAAATGTACTTCTAGGCATTCTGCAGGCTAATACTAAATAGATTAACGAAAAATACACAATATTACCAACCTCTGGTTTTCTGAGAAGACGATTTTGTTTGGGTAGGTTTCTAGCTCAAAAAAGCCACATGTGGTCAGCCATCTTGTCACTACCACTCTGGCTTGTGTCAGTTCAATATTCATCCAATAAGTGAGTCTGTGCAGGGGCCAGAAGTGGCACTATGGGCTTTTGAAGTTAAATTTGACAATTTTTTGTTTGTTTGTTTATTTTGAGTAGCAGCAATTAACAGTGGTCAAATTTGACCCCGTGGGTAAATTTTGCCTGAATACATTTTTTCTTCTACTCATACACAGCATATATAGTCTAGTCATGTCATACAGGCATACACATACACTCACACACACACATACACACACACACACACATATACATATGTACATATACACGCACAGAGTTTCTTTTTTTACTCTGCCTCTATAGCTGACGGTCTCCATCAAGTATAGTTCAGCACGAGCAGTTTTGAGAATATTACACAGTGTCCTGGCACAGTGTCCTTCTGCCAGTCAAATATATTTAAATCGGGGATAAGCTGCTTAAAATTTTCATATTGCACTCACAGAGCTAGCTTATAGAAATATGAAACTCTCTCTTAATTGTCAAGTCTATAGCACAGCTAAGAATACATTCAGAATGTATCAGCTGATTTTTTTTTTCCGAGGCCAGGAGAAAGAGGAAATAATTAGAGCAGTAGCCTAGGGAAACAAGAGTGTGAATGAAAGGCAGGGTTCTGATAAGTATGGTTTTAAGGCACAGCATCCTCGCAGCTGCGTGTTAAGGAGTGCACATTTTTCAAAGGTCCGTAATGCCGACGCGCATGGGCCCATTAGCAGGCTTCACGCAGTGATTATCTGAAGATGGCCTCACTGGTTTTAAAAGGCAGCGGTGCTTGGCGTTGGGTTTCCTCTCTGGCCGAGTGACAGAAGATGGGATTTATCCACTTGTAATTAGTTATACAAGCAGCACCCCCCTTTGACTTGAATCATTTTCTCAAAGGGGGTGATAGACCCATTTGTGTGAAATAAAAACAAAGATAGAAGGCTTTAAAAGATGTCAGATGATTTGGACATAGATAATTACATCATTTGAACATGCCTGCACTCCAGCACAAGAAGGAATCCTACTAGAAGGTTATGAAATTCACTATGCTTATATTTGTATAACAGAAAATGACTAATTTTAATTGTTGTTCCTTGCTGTATGTGGATACACCGACATGTTTTATATTTCAATAACTACTGTTGTGTAATCGTGGCATGTTTTGAAATGCAAATGTTTCTGCTAAGAATTGGCTTTTTAGTACATCTACCATGGGCATTACAATGTTGCATGATTTAAATGACTGCAGAAAATCTCACAACTGACTGCGACTCTGACAATCTATCCTTTTAATGCATATTTATGCTTGTGCCCTTATCAAAGTGATGCTTGGTGATGCTTACCCTCATTCCATAGGATAATCTTGTATGAAGTACATAATATATAAAGTATTGATTGCTCTTTTTTATTCTGTTGCATGTATCGATCATGTTTTTTTTATCCTCCATGCTGTGTAATGTGTTGATGTTTTCTTGCTTGGTGAGGCCTGAGAGGCTTTGCTGGGGTAGCTGGTTGGTTTTTAGGGTGAGATAGAGTGCTGAGGGGGGCTATTTTTTTCTTGTCATTTTGTGGCCAGGGATGAACAGAAACACACAGACACACACACATTGTTGGCACTTTGACTCGTCGAGTTGGAACAGGCCTGACTGTTCGAAGGCTAGATGGGAATCTCAAGCCTTGCCTCGTCTCAGTCAATAACTCATTTGCTGGGTTATGAATTAGAATGATTGCGCTGAAGGCAATGGCAGAACTTAGCCTATGTCCAACCACAGCCACAGGAACACCAACACTCCCCCTTAGCTTGCCAGCCCCCCCAAGAAGCCTGAATAATAATCTTTTCTGACAATCGATACCGAACAGGAACACAAAGCAACAAGAGAATGGAGCAAGGCGGGTAGGCCTCTCCAAAGCCATCTACTTCCATCAGCTCATTGGAGTGCTTTTTTCTTCTCTGCATCATTCAATCGCTCTCATTCTACCTCTCTACCTCCACCCCCGCCTCTCTCTCTCTCTCTCTGCTTATATGTCACAAATTCAATTCTTAAATGTCATATTAAAATTTCATACCATTTAGGCCTGTGCTTAGTGTTCGATGTGGCATCTGATATTCCCAGTAGCCTATATGCTGAAGACTCTCTCCCCATTCAGATATGCAACTGTTCCCTGACCCTCTCAGTCTCTGTATGGAAAATGGTGCCATTTACATTGTTGTTGCTGCTGGTGGTACACTAGTGGTTGAGAAAGTAAGAGTCATATCACAGTAAATTGCCATAGAAAAGCTGTGACACTCCGATTTGAAGAGAAAACCGCTCACTGCTATAATGGATACAGTATTAGAACAATTTTCATTATCAGTTTGCTTTATTTGCGAGGTGCTGACCAAAAGTAGTCTGACTCAGTCTGTCTGTGTAAACAGTGGGTGTAAAGTGGCCTATATGGTGGAATTCTCCAAGGCGGATGGAGTTACATTATCACAGCTCTCTTCCGCATCTGTCTCTGAAGTGTCCATCTCCTCAAGCTTCCGACTGGAAAAAGGTCCAGGCAGTGAGGAACCAGACTGTTACATGATCAAGGATGGATTTCCCATCCAGTGTTGTGGTTAGAAGTATAGACAGTTACAGGTCTATGGAGAGATTACTACAGCCACAGCTGGGGCAATAAAGATTTTACAAGCCTGTGCAACCACAACACGGCTAATTGGACAAATTGGATAACACACAGACTATGGCTTCATATTATTCACAACACCATAGGCCATGTGCATGTCAGAGCTACACAAAATTTAAAGAGGAGCATTTCAATTCTGAAAATCAGACAGTAGGATATATAATTTAAATGTAGGTAACAAAAACAAGACTACTTAAACTCAACCAATACATGGTGATTTTACTTTATATGACACCAGTGTTCATAAAGTATTACAAACTCATCCATTAAATCTATAGGTGTAATAACTGATTACAATAGTGTTTTTATATAAATCATACATAAACCTTTACAATTTCAAAGTTGAGTTGCACCAATGTGGTTTATTTGGAATAAATCACTGACCAGTATGTTAGTTACTCACTGATATGTCGCTAAACCAGAGAAAATAATGTAGATACACTGACTAATAATTAGTTACTGTATTAGTTATTTTAATATCACACCTAAACCTTAAACTTTAATGCATTTCAGAGGACTGACATGGACACTGAATGTCCACTACCGTTTTCTTGGGTCTCCTGTGATGTACCGATGGTTAACAATGATTTACATTGTGTGCCTGCATGACAGTACCTCTTGCAGTGGTAAAATTCATCTTTCCAAAAATCTACTGTGTATTTGAAAACAAACCATCTTTGAACACATGCTGTCTCTGATAAAGGTTGTGCGTGTGTTGCCAATTTTCCTGTATCTTATAACCTTGTGCTGTGATGACATTTCTCCCCAAATATTATTCACAATAAAATCGTGGACATTTCACATAATTGAGTAGTCTTGTGGAAGAAAAAAAAAAAAAAAAATGGAAAAAAAAAAAAAAAAAAAAGCTTGTGTCAGTCAACTAGCAATTATCTATTGTATATCCCTCAGTATTCCATATGGAATCAATCCTTGAGAGCGAAGACAAAACTTTCAGTATCCTTCTTGTTCACGTACAAATGCCCTGCATTAATAATTGAGAGTGACTATGCGTTTATTCTTGCTTTGGTGCTGCGAAACAGTTTTCTCACTAGTACACATGTACGAGTGTTCATTTAATTCTCATGCCATGTAATTGGCCTACAGAGTTGATAACAAAAGATATGTGCATAACACAGTCTGCTCTGTTACACCCAAATAGGTTTATTACTCTATGAGTGTGCCTTAAGAATAGGATGAAGAGTAATACAACAAGCTGTCATAGATGAAATGCAATGACCTTAGTTAGGTCAGTTATCTCTCTTTATTTCATATGCCAAAATGCTTTAGATGTTAGAAATGAATTCTTAAATGGGAACCTAGGCAAAACTCCCTTTGGGGACAAGTGCAGTGACAAGCCAAACAGCCAATGACAGTGATCCCCATTACCAACGTCTGCCAGCTGTTTGCCGGCAATTTAACATGTTGAATCAGCCACAAACCAGCCGCCAGACGTCTTCCGATATTGACCGCACCTGTCAAACCTCTCAAATCTGACACAAAGACAGGCCCAACAGACATCCAACGTTGTTGCACTTCACTTAAGTTAAAGCTTTTCAGTATTACTGACAACATGGCCACATACATTAGCTTTGAGGAATTTTTTGGAAATTATAATTAGGGCTGGACAATTAATCGCATTTGCAATATAATCGCAATTTTGAAAAGCGCAATTTCAAAATGGCAGAGGCGCTCAATTTTTTTTTGTTTTGTAACTGCATAGACTTAATGCATAGACTTGTTTGTTAGCCACAGTCTGCACATGTTGAACAAGGATTGGGGTTCAACGCAACAAGATATTTTCTTGAATACAAATATGCTGATTAATGAGTAGTTCATTTTCTATTTTTAATTAGAGATTGTGTACAAATATGCATATTAATGTGACGTGGTGCTTGTGGTTTTTATTGTGAAAAATCACAATAAAATCGCAATTGCAATATTGGTTGAAAAAAATCGCAATTTTCATTTTTGGCAAAATCGCACAGCCCTAATTATAATGCTCTGTGAATACTGGATCAATAGGAAACGTAACCATAAAGACTTTATCATTAGGTTTGTGTAAGCAAGCTTAAATCTCCCCGCAGTTAGTCCCCCTGAGCAATTTTAGGGTTGCCTTGCTTAAGGTGGCAGTTGAACCCATACTTTTCAGTCTACTTACTCAGCTAGTCAGCTTCCTTAATCACTATGCTACCCCGCCCGTTGAGCATACTATTTCAGTTTTGCTTAATATGCAGCATGCTTTTCATTTACACCAGTAATTTACTCACTTCAGAAGGCTATGATGAAACTATACAGTGCAAACTATACAGTGCATTAGGATAAAACATTTTATTTGATATGGAGAAATGTATTCGACCATGAAAGACCAAGGACCATTTGCAGTATTGCCAACCCAACAGGAATCTAAACTACAGGAATCACTCATGCCAGCTTTAGGCTATAGGAATTCAGATCCTACATGCTGCTACATGGTAGGCAATCAGTGAATCCTGAAATACAGCAGTCACAGCATTGCAAGAAAATGCTGAAGTTATTGTGAGAGAACACAAACATTTGGAGAGGGAATGTAAAAGTATTGCGAGGTAGCACAAAAAGTATTACAAGGGGAAGTTCAATCATTTTTTTTTTTTTTACTGCTGTGACTTTTTACTCGGCTGTGTGCCGAGCTCGGTACACCTATTCTCCCCTCCCCTCTCCACATTTCTTCTCTCCCCTCACTGGTCCTTGGCTACCTTATCAGCTGATAACGGCTGATCAATAGCTGCGTGGAGGCAGAGCGTGTTCGGCAGTGGCTGCTTCCTGCCCTGCTAAATGAAATCGTTAGGGCCATCCGCTACTGCTGATGAAGGGGGGCTCCCACCCCTTCCGCCACCTCATTTACCGCCATCTCAACCTCCACAGCCCTTATCCCTCTCGCTGCTCATGTTGCTGAAGGCCCTTGCATGGAGAGTCATGGAACAGTATGTAGAAAATACGGCAAATGAAGAATGCTTAAGTTAGGATAAGTAACGTGTAAAGACTGACTGTGTGCATGTTTTGTGTGTGCATGTGTGTGCGTGTGTATGCAATTGCATGTAAATTACCTGTAATTCTAAGATCTGGTCAAAAGGAAATAAAATAGACATAGAACAGATGGTAACGATTCAATTACATCCCGTAAATTAAAACAGAAGTATGTGTAAAATTAGCATAAATACAACATAAGTACAGGGCAAGTAAGATTTTCCAAAGAACACCAGCAACAAAATACATTAATTGGCAATCTACACACTGATGTGTGTCTCTCTCTCTCTCTCGCTTTCTCTCCCACTTTTCTGTTGTGTGTGTGTGTGTATTTGTATGCATGTGTTAGTTTGTGCAGTACTGTGACAGTGTCTCTAGAGTCTTTTTCTATAAGGACAGATAGTACATTTTGCTTGTCTCTCTGCTGACTGCTGTAAATTGTAAATGTAAAAAAACCCTTAAAGGAGGCATTTTCTTGGCTGTGTGGAACTGATTCAACCTCTAAAAGCCCTTCCGAGTGTAGTGTGTGTGTGTGTTTGTGTGTGTGTCTGTGTGTGTCTATTGTTGTTTGTGTTCTTTGAATACATATTCTTTGTGCAAGGATGTCATTGAGTGTATGTGTGTGTTCCTCAACATGGTGCCTCCCTTTTCCACTTCTCTCTGTGTCTCGCTTTCTGTGTATCTGTGTGTTTGTGTATCTATGTGTGTGTGTGTGTGTGTGTGTGTGTGTGTGTGTGTGTGTGTATGTCAGCAGCCCCGACACTTGTCAAGCCTATTTTAACTCCCCTGCTCCGATCTGATTTGCCTCCAAACCCGTGGAGAATGCTATCAGGCCGAGAGAGGCAGAACTCAATATGACTCCTCCGGCGCTGGGCTGCCTCAGGAGGGGAGGCAGGGAGGAGGAGGTGGACGAGAATCAAGGCGAGGAGGTGGAGGAAAAGCAGGAAGGGGGAGAGTAGAGAGATTGGGGGGTGTGTCAGAGGGGGGAGGCCAGGCCTTCACAGCTCTGATTTCCCTTGGTGTCCTACAGTCAGGCTCTTCTAAGAAAAGGTAGCGAGAGAAGAAAAGAGAGAGAGGAGAAGGGGAAGATAGTTAAGAGGGAGGGAGGGAATGAGAAAAAGGGAAAGATTAGATTAGGAGGAACAAACAAACAGAGAAAAGGGCCAATTGAGGAAACACAAACAAGTGGTGCATGAGAGTGAGTGAGAGAGAGAGAGAGAGAGAGAGAGAGAGAGAGATGACCGAAGTTTGCTGCAGAGAAAAAAGGACAGAAGAGTTGAGTGAGAGAAGAGAGCGAATGAGTGGATTTAGAGAGGCAGAGGATATGAAAGAACTAAAGCAAATGGAGATGGGGATGGTGAAGGAGAGATAAAGGGAGAAAGTGGGGAATGGAAAGTGATGGAGAGGGAGAAAGAGGAGAGGAGGAAAAAAAGAAGGGCAAGCTTGTTCAAGTAAGCGACAGTAAGTCGGAATAGGAAGAGAAAGATTGAGCGTGTCGGGCGAGAGAGCCAGTGGAGGGAAAGAGATATGGCTGGAGACAGAGAGATAAAGACGAGAAATAAATAAAGGATGTTTCCCCTGAATTAAACATGACTCTAAACTGCTGGGAGACGATGGGGGATCCTCACGCTCACTCCGCTCCATCTACGTCCCATGAAAGCATACACACACACACACACGCAGATTAGGAGCGTTGTTAGGCAAAGCGCCACTGGAGAACAGTCAGTGGAGTGATACGCCCTGGAAAAGGCAGTCTTGGAAAGAGAGACGACAACGTTATGAGGATGAGGCGTAAGTGCCGCTGCTGAAACTTTAGGGGGTTGCTGTTTGAGTGACTGATGCCATTGGGAGAGGCACTCTGCAAAGGAGAGAGCATTTATGGTGTGTGTGTGAGTGTGTGTGTGTGTGTGTTCAAAACATTTGTGTATAGAGCCTGACAAACTGCATGTTTGAATATATGTGTAGAGAATGCACATGAGCTTATGTTGATGTTTGTGCTTGTCTTATGTGTATTTGTGCATGTGTGTGGTTTTGAATATGCTGTGCATGTCTTCCCAGGCCTTCAGGCTTTCTTGCTGCAAAGCGGTTAAGACACAACAGGTATCCACTGTGCCAGTGGATAGGCTCTGTGAACACACACACACACACACACACACACACACACACACACACACAGTGTGACAGAGAAATTAGTTTGTTGTCCTAGCCGTGCTGCTTAATTCATCCAGTAATTTGTCTACCTTGGATGCTTTCTTTTCTGTTGGCGGTTTTTCTATAAGAACTCCCTTTCCCAATCACTCTTATACAATGGAAACCGCCTCCATTTAAATTAATCCAATGATGGCCACACAACCCTGAACGAGGATGCTCCCCTAGTAATAGTGGCGTTACAGGCTTCCATGCAGATCAATGGCTTTCACTCGAAACTCCAATATTTGGGTTGCGGATTTTGGAACTGTGTGTGTGTGTGTGTGTCGGGAGGGTGGGGGTGGGGGGCACTTGGTCCAATAAAGAGGGTTGATTCAGGAAGCAATTGTCAGGGAAACAAATGAACAAATCAGAATCTAAAAAAGCAACCCATTTGCCAGCACAGACCACAATTATCCTAATTGAAAATGCTTGACAAATATTGACTCTTTAGCTGTAATTAATGGTTTCTGTTACCAGTCGCTATAGGAACTCTATTGCCTTTCTGATTCTTTACCTCCCTCCACACAGCAGAGACTCAAGTGGATGGACTTGATTTAAGGAGGATGCATTATTTTCTGCGTTTAAACAAACTAACAAACCAAGCATATAAAAGAATACAAAAACATACAAATAGTATTTGTGCCTCTCTCTCTCTCTCTCTCTCTCTCTCTCTCTCTCTTTCTCTCTCACTACTTCATTATTGCAATAGAGGGTTTTTTTTTACCTGGCCTCTACTCTGCAAATGCAACATAGCTTCAATCAGAAATCCAGTCCATGTTGAAGCATAAAAGTAGGAAAAAGACAGCAGACTATGACTAATATAATAATGCATGTAATAATGCATTTTGTACTCTTTTAGGAATAGCTAGGAATAGCTATGTAATGCAAAAGTGTTTCTCTTGGTTTCTCTAGCAATTCTCTAGCAGGTTTCTCAATTTCCCTTTGTCTATAACTTACACAGTATGTAGTTGTTCTGTTCACATACCATCCATCTCTTAAATGGTGTGAGCTGTGAGAGACAAATTAGGAGACTGTGTTGTACAAAACTGTATTTGGCTGTCCTCTTCAGCTTGGCTGAGCCGTCTGCAGTTGTATTTAAGATGTCTGGCATCAGGGGTCAGATCGAAACATGTGCAAGTACAGTGTGTAATTTGTCTCCACTTGCTCTAGCTTCCTTAACAACCCCCCCCCCCCCCCCCACACACACACACATACACACACACACATTCACTGACCTCTGACCCAGGCTCTTTCAGTAAATGAGCGTGACACAAAGTTACACACAGGTCAGCACACCTGGGGTTCCCTCCCCCGATTCATTAACACACCCTTCCGACGACACCCGTTAAATAATTCAGCGCTCACTTACGAACCCGTACAAGACTGCACCGTCTTGTTCTTTTTTTTTTCTTTCCCCTCTCTTTTTTTCTCTCTGTCTGTCTCTCTCTCTCTGTCTCTCTCTCTCTCACTCTCTCTCTCTCTCTCTCTCTCTCTCTCTCTCTCTCCATTGCTTATATCTCCATCACCCCCTTCCTAGCTTGGTCAGATCAATCAGCCCTGAATGTAAGCAGTGTGAGCATGTATTACAGATGGATGTTTGGCCTTGCTTGTAAAAGGATGTTGGGCGTAATATGTGGTGATGTGACATATATCACACACACACACACACACACACTAAGCTCAAGAGCACCCAGGAGAACAGCTAAAGGGGGTCCAGGGTATGGGTTGAGTGGGTAGGGGGAAGGGGGGGGGGCAGTGTTCTGGATTGGTGTCATCAGCTTGAGGCCCACAATGTTCCTCCCTCATTCGGAGGTGAAAATAACCACTCGAAGAGACCTGTTGTGGGGAGGCGAAGTGAGACGAAGCGGAGCACAGTGAGGCGGCGTTGACTGCAAAGCCTCTACATGGGGTGTCCAGAGAGTGGGGGCTGGCTTGCGTGAGGGTGGGGGGCAACATGCCCGGAGGCATCAGGGCAGTCCCAGCATGCCTTGCAGGTTGACATTCTGGAGGGCTTTCTGACAGGCGGTTTAATCGGCTCATCTTGGAGAGAGGTACAGTGGCAACCTCCATCACCCACTCTCTCACCCACCCACCCACACTGCTGTTATGGAAACATTCTCTCTCTTTCTCTCACTTTCCCTCTCTCTACCCCCCATCTTTCATCCTCTCTTTTTGTCCTTTCTCCCCATTCACTTTTCCTCTCTTACTATCCCCCTCTCTTTATCCTCTTCCTTCTCACTGCCTCTCTTTACCATCTCTCTCTCTCTCTCTCTCTCTCTCTCTTCTTCCTCCACACTGTCTCTCTCTCTCTCTCTCCCTCAGCCCTATCTCATCTGGTTTGTTCCGCGAGCGATTTCCCAGGTGGGAGAGATGAAGAGACCCACAGACGCGTTGCTCCCGGCTCCTCTTCCTTTTAATAGGCGGCGTATTCCTACCGGTGCGGCACGGGGTTCACCTTGATGTCATGTATGATTGTGCCTGCACTCTCTTCGTGCACACCGCACAGCCTAAGTGTGAATGGAAAAAAAGGATAGAGAGAAAAGGAAACATTTTTGCTCTATTTTACCCCTTTCCTTTCTCTCTCCCCCTTCCTGCCTTGAAGTAGGTTATATAGTTTAGTTAATGCGCTGAATGCTCTCCTGTGAATTCACGGTGGTTTGACACAGGATTTGATCCAGTGTCATTTTTGAAGGCACATAGTGGAATCTGAGGGATTATTTAGGTTGTGGGCCTTCATATGAGAGGTGAGACAGATTAACCTCTTTGCCTGTCTATGTCTGAGTCTTTTCAATCCTTGTCTACCCTGTTTTTATCCCCAGCTTCATTTCTGCCTGTGCCTTCCTCCTTGTCTTCTCTGTGGTCTTATACTTCACACCTCTGTAACTCCTTCACATCTGTCTCTCTCCACTATCTTTTTTTCTCTCTGTCTTTCGTTCTCTCTCTGCCTCTCTGTCTGTGGCTCTCTGTGGTTTTCACAGCTCTCTCTCTCATTCACTCTCTCTCTTTACAGTATTTTTCCTGTTGCTTTATGATTTGCACTATAGCTCCTTTATAGCTCTTTATCTCTCCATCTCACTCTCTCTCATTTCCTTCCTTATCTCTTTTTCTTTCTTTGTTTTCTCTGGCCTTGTTATTTACACCTCTGTTGCTCCTTCACAGCTCCTTCTCTCCTTTTCTTTGTCTTCTCCATGGCTGTATGATTCACTCCTTCACAGCTCTTTCTTTCATTCCCTCCTACCTCTCTCATTCCCTCTCTCTTTCTCTTCATGTCTTTTCTGTGGCCTTATGATACACGCCTCTGTGGCTCCTTCACAAATCCCTCTCTCTCTCTCTCTCTCTCTCTCTCTCTCTCTCTCTCTCTCTCTCTCTCTCTCCCTTTCTTTCTTTTGCTGAAACAAGTCAACCAATACTTCCTCCACTTTCCTACGCTTGACTGGTTGGTACAGCCACCAATCGATAGTGAACACCTTAAAAAATTTGCCAAATTGAGCTCAGTGCAAAACTGTGTTTGCTTGGGCAGTCCGAGCAACAAGTGCCTCGCAAAACTAGCTGAGATGCTTTGGTGATCTGGCGAACCCTGTCCAAATGACCTTTGAGCTTCTTGGAAAGTGGCTGTCCATGAGAGACTCGCCGTGAGCAAGATCAAAGGAGGTCACTGTCAATAGGCCTCGGCATGCAGGCATAGAGAAGATTGGGTTGGCAGAGCATTGCATGCTGGGATTGAGGAGGAGTTGAAGTCATGCAGAGCATGCTCACCCAGCGTGAACTGC
>JAGFZM010000042.1:824156-869156 GCA_017657215.1 Limnothrissa miodon
GAGAGAGAGAGAGAGAGAGCACAGCTTATATCAGCAATGAACAGACCATCTGATCAGGACAGTCTACAGTATTCTGTTGTGTGGGTTTACTGATTACTGCCATCACAACAAGTGTGTGTGTGTGTGTGTGTGTGTCTATTATTGTACACCATCCAAATCATGTATACTGTTCTTGGTGTGAGTGTCACTGAGCAGACATCAAAGTTGGAAAGTGGATGTGAATTAGACTGTTCTAATGTTCGCTTCATGCTGCATGATTTTACTCGATTCAGAGTTGGACACGACCTTCAGAGCTTCCTGTGCAGCACTTGGTGAATCACTTTCTGCATGAAGGCTAACCATTGTGTAGTTCAGTGCACTGAGGGCAATCGATCAATCAAAACACACCACAAGTACAGACACTGTATCGGTTTTTATTCCCTGATTATTGCCGCAAGGCCTAATATACTGTGTTATATGAGGCATACCAAGAACTGTAGGCTAAGCTGTAGGATAGATTTAGGCACAAGCAAAGTCTTATCAGATGTTTAGGCACATTCAGAACCGATGATAACCTTGGAATCCATTTAGATGCTGCCTATGCATGTGACGTCATCATCACTTCCTTTGTCGAACATATACGTGTGGATATATTTATGTATTTGTATCTGGTCTGTGTGGACTGTATGTGTGTGCAGAGTATACATGGGTGAGTATGTGTGTGTCCATGTGTAGTGTGTTTATTCTGTGCTGTATCTGAGTGCGTGTGTGTGTGTGTGTGCATGCGTGTGTGTGTGCACGCATGTTAATGTGCTTGTTAATGTGTCTATGTGTGTGTGTGTGTCTGTGTGATATGTATATGTGTGTGTGTGTGTGTCTGTGCATGCTGTGCTTGTGTGTGTGTGTGTGTGTGCCTTCCCCGTGGCTGTGAATGTGAGGATGCTCTTGGCAGAGCGATCCAAGCTCCATATGGCGGAGCAGGTCTCCTTCTGAGCCCATGGATTGCCTCATTTGCATTCAGCCCTCCGCAGGAAATTAGGCGGCCTCACACTTGTTTAAGCTTAATAAAAATCAGTTTAGAGAGAGCAGCACGGCCAGGTCGCCATCTGTCCCCTGCTAACACCACTTTCCAAATTCTCACCAATGCCAATCCCCTCCAAAAACAAACCAACTGTACCAAGAAAAACATCGAGCTGCTATAAACAGCAAAGAAGAGGGTTCAGAACAGAAACCAGATTCAGAAAGCACGCCGCTGAATCACTACCAGAACGCACGTGTAGAACACCAGAGCAAACAGACTGCAACATAAAGAGATCTACTACGGTGCAGAGTTCTGAAGAAGCCTATTTTTCCAACCTGAAGTGTCTAAAGAAATAACAACAAAAACACTTCTCTCTTTCTCTCTCTCTGTCCTTTTTTTCTCTCACTATCTCGTTCTCTGTCAGTTCTTCAATCTACCCTCGTGCTCCTGTCTGTTCTCCAATACTGCCACCCAACCCCCGCTGTGTTCAAGCCAGTTGAAATATTACCCAGAGAGCAATGCTCTGCAGACGAGACGCGGACCCCTGATTGATTGTCTGCTCCGCTCTGGGATCTCAGCTGATGACGGGAAGGAAAAAGCCAGTCATTTTTTTAATCTCTCGCGGCTTTTCTCCTATTATATTGCCCTGTAAACATAAAAAATCCTCCCCTTTGCTGATAAACAGATCCTTCACACACTCACACAGATCCATGTGCCTGCCATAAAAATGTGTGATTTGTGAGCAGAAGAGCTGGCAAATTAATATACTGCTGTGAATATGTTAGCGCCCTCAATTTGCATATAAAGGCTTATGATGGCGTGGTGTTTTATTAAAAATGAATATTTATCCCCTTCTGCTGCAGGAGCTGAGGGTTACTTAATCACACACAAGCCCACGGACAGTTTGCAGATGAAAACTCGTTGTGTAGTTCGTGCAAGTTGATGATATGGTCTGGGGCTATTTGGGGTTGGTGTGGTCCTGGTCGTGACTGAGTCTGTGTGTGTGTGTTTGGTAAGGGGGTTTCCAAAATAACATTATGTGTGTGTGAATATCAGGCTGTGTGTGTTTGTCCGTGCCCATGCTATCTACAGTATATGTTTGTGTGTGTGTGTGTGTGTGTGTGTGTGTGTGTGTGTGTGTGTGAGAGAGCAGAAGAGAGAGCAGAATTATGAAGGTAGATATGTTCCAAAATGGACGAGCGTGTATATTTCATTTTCATTTGTGAGAATGCGTAAAATGAACATTTGAACTTGGAAATGCTTATTTTCATATACCTGTGTGTTAAATTTGCAGTCACAGTGAAAAAAAACATACGAGTGTGTGAAAAAATGTGTGAGTATTAATAAATAGATTGATATTTGCATGAATAGAGTGACATGTACATTCCTAATGACAGATACAACTACAAATCAGTGACTGCAACTTCTCAAATGTGTCCCAGCAGCTTCAAATCTGTGCGCCTTGACTTTTGCTACACATCTTGCATGTCGCAAAACCGATTTGCACTTGTAGAGATTGGGGTGGGGGAGGGGGGAGGGGTTGACCCAGTCAGAAAGGGGAGGATAGGCCAACGCTACTTTTGCGTCATCGAAGGTTAACGCCCCTTTTTAGGGGAAAACAAACAGATTCCCCCTGAGACCGGTGTAACAAGCCAACAAGGCTGCTATAACTTGTTCTTCTTTAGTGGAAAATGTCATACACGCTCTCTTTGCCCACTGAGGACCGTGTGTGGTATTTAAAGAAGATAGATGACACTGGATTACAAAA
The DNA here is from genome assembly GCA_017657215.1 of Limnothrissa miodon. Classification (NCBI taxonomy): domain Eukaryota; kingdom Metazoa; phylum Chordata; class Actinopteri; order Clupeiformes; family Clupeidae; genus Limnothrissa; species Limnothrissa miodon. The sequence goes on from JAGFZM010000042.1 coordinate 826,925, forward strand.
ATGTCCCTTTGAAATATCAGAAAACTGGATTAATTACCCCACGCAATGGCCAAATATCGACTACTCTGACATCTATCACTATCAATTCAATTCAATTCAATTTTATTTATATAGCGCATTTTTACAAAAGGCATGTCACAAAGCGCTTTACACAAGAGGCCCAATGAGCAACAGGGGCAAGGAAAAACTCCCTAGCAGCGTTTTTTGTTTTTACTTGTTATGGTAGAGGAAGAAACCTTGGGCAGTTCCAACAGCTCAAGGGGCTAACCCAACTGCCTAGGGCAGGTTTTCAGTCTCTCAGATGGCGGGTAGTCCACTATTATTCCATTAGATACACATTACAAGAAAATTTTGGTAAATAAAGTAATATAAGAGTCCCATTAGAATCCCAGGATATAGTCCCATGTCATTAGGCGCAGTCAAGCCAGGGGCCAGCTAGAGGCTGTATCGATCATGGAAGGAAGCCAGAGATGCAGGATCAGGCAGTGGAAGGCAGGGGTGACCCTCAGCAGGGAGGCAGTGGCATGGACAGTGGAGTGGGTTGAGGACCATTCAGGAGTGCCGCCAGATCACGTTGGAAGAAGGTCCCAGGAGAACCCAGGAGGTGCAGGCGCAGGCAGTGGAAGGCAGTGATGACTCACGGCAGGGTGGTAATGGCATGGAAAATCAGAGAGGAGATGAGTTAGAACAGTCTCCATCAGATTTCAGAGAATGTGAGTTATATTGCATGTGAAACCATATACAGATGTTGGCTAAGTGAAGAGAGAGAAGTAAGTGGAGAGGAAAAGAGAGGAGGAGAAAGACAGAGTGAAAATTGTACGGCTTAACAGATGGGTGGATTGTGGCGGCATTAAACTATAGCAGCATAACTAAGGTATGATGTATAACAAGCCAACACCACCAAAGGAAATGGTCAGTGGCCACCAAGCCCTGGACGGGAGCTTACAGCAGAGGCAGTCCTTTCCAATAATACCCTGAGGAGGTGTGGCTTACCATACACCATCCCTAACTAAAGGGGTCAGTAAATAGAAAGGTTTTGAGTCTAGACTTTAAGGTGTTGAGAGTGTCCGCTTGACGAATGTTAGAAGGGAGTTTGTTCCACAGGACAGGCGCACGATGGGAGAATGCTATCTCGTTGAATCACCAAGTAATTCTGATATTATGAGACCAACATCTATATACAACTATTAGCGAGATAACGAGGTACTAAAGAAGGGAGTTCACTTGATAAAATCATGTTTTGCATGATTAACGTAATTGACATCATTTTTGTTGTAGCCAGATTAGTTAGAAAGTCTACAGGTGAAAATTTCAATCTGCAAGTTCACACATTTTTTTTCACGCACTTGTGTGTTTTTTTTCACAGTGACTGCAAATTTAACACACATGTATATGAAAATAGGCATTAACAAGTTCAAATGTTTGTTCTACGCATTCTCACATTATATTCTACAAGTCCTCAAATCAAATATACACGCTCGTCCATTTTGGAACATACAGTATCTACCTTCATACAGAATCTAGTCACGGATGTCTGAGTGGAGAAGCCGAAAGTGAGCTCAGTGAGTGCAGTGAATGGATGTAAATATTTATCAGCATTTGAAGATGCTTGAGGAGGCGAGCTGCATGGTGCAGCTACAGAGAGATATACTACAGGCTCACAGCCCAACAAAGTTCTGAGGGGCCTGTGCTCCTCCTGCCAGAACCACATCTTGAGCACGCAACACGCCACAGACAGAGAATGGAAAACACGTCTTTGTGTATTTACTGCATGCATTCCACAGTGTAAACACAAATACCACCAGCCAGCATTTAGACGCCATGTCTGGACAGCAGTAGGCTCTGGGTGATACGGCTTCTATTGATTCTCTTCCTCTGCTGCTCACACCCCATGCAGTAGGTCGTGAACTACCAGACTTTATGCTGTATGCTACTGTATACTGCATAGCTGGATTGGATCCGGGGAATTTAAATCCTCTTCTGGATTTTCTTTCATGTGCTGTATGTATACATATACTGCAGGGCTCTCTAACCTTTTTTCCTCCGAGAGCTACTTTGACAAAATCAAATCTAACTGGGCCTGAAGCTACTCTGCTATAATGCAGCAGTATTACTAATAGTCCTTGAGATAAATGCTACATGCTTTGCCATCTTTCACGCACAGAAAAGTACCATTACATTTCTTAAGATATAGGAAATTTGATGTTTGAATTTCATTGAGATTCGTCCATTCGACCCTAACCCTAGGTGTGACTGTTATGATATTTTCAATTCAATATGAATTCAATTTCAAGTTTCATTTCCTTCCTGAGGTATCTGCTGTGGAGATAACTGGTACACGCTATCTCGATATCAGGTCTCCTCAGCGTTTAACAAGACAGAATTTCACATGCAGTATACATCATGACTCCACTGCATTGTGGTCAGACCTGAGAGAGCGAGAAAGAGAGAGCTGGTGGGGTCTTAGGTGAATGTCTGTATAGTGTTGCTGTCACAGCATTGGAGAGTCTGAGAAGAAGAAGGTTTCTCAAGACCGTCTATCAACGTCCCTTCTCAGCTAGACCAGAGGGAAGATTTGCGAGTGCGGGGATGAAATATAGAGGCAGTTGGAAAACAGTTATTTTCCTGAGGCTCTGTTACCCTGTTCTTCACAGATTGTCAGTCCATGTTAGAAGAGTCTAAAAGTTTTAGATTGTTCATCAGAAAGTACTTTTTTTTGGCGGAGCTGTTTTTTCCCCCCCTTCAGCAGTCTTATCCTTCGGTTGCCAGGGCGTGTGAGGCTGTGTTTTAGGATAAGCCATCAATACGCAGCTAATCAAGGCCTTCAAATCCTGCTGAGACAACTCTGGAGACAATGGTTTCCTTTAATTAGTGTCTGTCGTGCAGAACGAGAGTGACAAGTCATTTTTAAAACCCCTCCATCAACCCCTCCCTGCTGCAGGCCCCAAGCTGGATGCATCCGCCCCGTCAACAGACTGCATTCCGCTGTTCATCTTTTCTTTCTTTCTGTAAAATCCTGATCCCCTCATCAAAGTTTGTTTAGTGTTAGTGTTTGTTTAGTATGTGTGTTTGTGTGTCTCTGTGCGTATGTGTGTGTTTGTTTGGTGTGTGTGTGTGTGTGTGTGTGTGTGTGTGCAGGCTGGCATGTTACTCGTATTTAGGGTTTCCCTGTGTGGTTGCTAACAGTGGAACAGGCTTTTACTTCACAGTGCCATTTCAATCTAAGTGGCACTTACTCAGATTATGGGTTTGAACCACATCAGTTGATTTCGTTCTCGAAAAGTGAAGACGATTAAGGCAATTTCAGATGAAGATTTATTGATATATATGAAGATAAGATTGAACTTTCCACAGAATGAACGCAGAAGATAAAATAATGATAAAAAAATAAGATTTTAAAGATCTTTCATCCAAAAGGCTCTTTTTCCAGATATGTTGATATGTTTCTCTGGATCACTAGAGGTAGAGCTATTAGCTATTACCCCCCCTGCCCCCCCCTAGATTTTGATCCCTCAGAGTGTGAGATGAGCATCCTGGGGGGGATCCTTGTTTCTATGTGTAGTTTAATTCTGGGGAGACCCTGTGAATAATTGATCAGTGTCTGGAATAGCCCAGGCAGTAATCCTCTAACTGCCTCAACCAAGACAAATACCGAGACATAAACCCACTTTGAATGCAGTAAAAATGACTGAGTATAATTTACATGCTGTACATCATGGGTGTCAAAACTTCTCCTTGCGAGTTCCCCTTGCTTCAAATCTGCTTTTTCTTCACTCTCACTCAACATCTGTCTTTCAATTGGTCTTGTGCATACTGAAAGTCTGCTTACTGACTTGTATAGTTTGTGCTACCTTTGAAGAGAAAAGGACACCGAAGATTGTCTTCACATATTCACAAGATAGGCAGTAGGTTGCACCAACTGCACTGCAAGCTGAAGTTGTCCTTTCATATTATTATTATTTTTTCCCTTCAGTAGCTTAGAAGGAAAGGATATAACTTTACTAGCTGGTGTGCTAACATATCAACAGCCTTTTTTTGAAAATGAGAAAATTTACCTTCAAGAGAAAGCATGACTCATGGGAGCATTTCCCAACACCACAGTTGCTAATGTGTTTGTTAGTTGCTACCTTATCCGGCTTGTCTGTCAGAAAGGATATGTCACTTAGCGCTAGGCTTAAATGTATCATGGTGGTAGTACCACTCATGTTGTCCTTACATTCCCCCTCTCTCTCTCTGTAACCCAGTGACCCAGGATGTCACGCCGCTCAGCGGCCTGTCAAGTTCCGTGCACAGAGCAAATACCTGTAAGATGAGCGAGGGAAGGAGCGTTTAACATCACAAAATACCTTTTTGGGAGATTTCCAGATTCAAGTCGGTGGCCGGCTTTCGGTAGTCTGTTGTCATTGTGTGGAAAATGGCTGCCAACAGGGTCCACACATCAATCGTGGCAGCCTTTGATGGACACCTGGCTGTCACAGAGGATAAACACGCTGGCTGCCCGGGTGGGGCGCCGAGGTTTGCTGCTGCATTGAACAGTGACTCAGCTCCTGTTGTCATGCAGGCTGTGTCTGTAGCATCACAGACTCAAGCATGTCTGCATGTGGAGTGGAGGCATATTATATCCTTATATCATCATAATAGATAATATCATAATATAACATGTAATGATATTGTACTGCCTAAATGGCTATTGTAAGTGATGTGAGGCAGCAATTCTGCATTTGCATTCAATTTGTGACAATAATGCTGTATATATGTGCGTACAATGTGTTCAAATGTGTGTAAATTGTGTTCATTTTACCATCTAAATAATTTTTGGAAAGAAATAATAATGAAAACAGTTGGTCCAGTTCTGGCCCATGTGTGTCCCATGTCCCTCTCTGTCTTGTGTTCTTGGCTGCAGACATGGACACACACTGCCTTTTGACATGATGGTCAATTAAAGTTCTCCCAGAAATGACAGGCGAGAAAAAGGGAGCTGAACTAATTACGATGCTGATTAGTCAATAGAATTAAATGTGTCCTGTCCCTGTCTGAACTCTGGAGGAGACCGTTCTTCATGAGGTTAGGCGTCAGAGCTCTGATACTAATGACAGAACGTGGTGCAGTCAAACACGGCCCACACCCTTATTAACCTAGATTCATAAAATACAAAGGAATTTTGAAAAAAGAAAATGATCCTCTTACAAGGTTGCTGTCTGGTGCTATTCTCTCAGTCTTTGCTCTTGGGTTTGGCCATATAGAGTGTGCAGAAGTAAAATCTTTGTTGTTAACGTGAAGTCTTTGTTTGAATCTCGTAAGCATAGTGACACAGAACAAAAGGAGTTGTATTTAAAGCGCTTACCTACTGCGAGGGAGTCAAACTTAATGGAGTCTGTAGCTGACTCCCATCTATTTCCCCTTCACACGTTTGTTTTTCTTCCTGAAACTACCATGGACCCTTCAGAGCTCACTTTAATGGGACTACACATAAGAGAGAGTTGGAATTTGTTGGAATCAATTCTCTGGACCCTCACCTAGAGAAGTGAAAATCCTGACTTGTTTTACACAGCCGTGTGAGTTTGCCTTCTGGCAGGTGGCAGCCACAGAGGCACTCACCTATTTCACCCCTTTGTTTTACTGGGACTTTTAAACACAGTTGACACAGCAGGGATCCACACCCATTGCCAGATTATGGATTCCACTGATTCCTGCAAAGATGTGGACACGATTTGTTAAATAATGTTGAGTATTTATGAACAAGTTTAGATGTAAGCTCAAATTGGGACATCTTTTACTGTGTCTGGAGAGGATTGCCATAACGGAAATATTTGGCATGGGGACTGCTTTGATGACACAACGCTTACAAGCTTAAGTTATGCGCCAAGAGACGAGTCTGATTGAGAGTTTGTTGATATAGTTTGTTTTAAAGAGTTTGTTCAATCAAAAAATTATGACTGCATCAAATGTGTGTCTGAAATCTACTGAGGGAAAGAGAAAGAGAGAAACAAACAAACAAGCTTACAAACAAATTTACAAATGGGAATAACAGGGGATATTTTGTACATTTACTGCTATTAAAATGAACAGGACATAACATGTTTTTGTCATTACAGTTTTGCTGCAGCATTAGCATCATTATTTAACAGCCACCGCTTGTTTTGTCCGCCAAACCAGATTTGCCTTTGTCAGAAGACACATTTGTGCTTCCCTGCTCTAAAATCTACTCACTACTGAATTATGTTGTTATAATGCAAAAGTTATATCTTCTGAATCCCTTTGGGGACACTCTGGAAAGATGTGAATTACAGGGCCTGTCCAGATGTTGCAGAAGCATCTTTGAACATGAGTTAGAGTTTTTTCCTTTTTTCTCTCTCATTTGTGCCTGCTAGGGACTTGTGTTTTTGCTGGTGTAGGCAAAAGTGCATACTCTCTTGCATCTATCTGGCATTGCTGTCTGTGCTCGGAATAACAACAGACTCAAACCGCTTTCCAGATGCATTCTGCTGGTTGGGAGGAAAGTTTGTTGTTACAAGTTTCTGTCGAGTAAATGTTTATGCGTGTGAGTGATTAGACATGCTTTCTCTACTGGACAGACAATATGCCACACACACAGACACACACACACACACACACACACACACACACACAGGTTTCTTCTCTGAGGACTTCACACTAAATCCCCCTCATGGCCAACATGCTCTTGTGCTTATGAAAAATGGAAGACAATTATATTGTCTCTCCTCCTTCACCCTAAACCCCTCTCCAGCTCTGAGAGTGAGAGAGGGAGAAATCCAACTCTATTCTCAGTCTTTTCAATTTGGAGGGAAATTGGCTCCGTGCTGAAATATTAATCCATTCCACTGATTCTAAATCCAGTTTTCTAATCTACTCTTCATTAAAAATGCATTCTGGGACATGCTTTATTTGAATGGAGTGGAGTAGAGTTTAGAGGCAAAGGGATGGCAGGAGACATGCATCCTCCCAGAAAGAGACAGCTGAAGTTGTGGCAAGGACCTTTGCTTGTGTGTGTGTTTGTTTGCTTGTGTGTATGTGTGTGTGTGTCCATCTCTATATCTCTCAGCATGTGTGTGAGTGTCTGTGTGTGTGTGTGTGTGTTGTGTGCGTGTGACTCCAGCACCCCAAGAGTTTTGTTTTGTGCGTATCAGTAAACGTGTCGCTGTGAGGACTCTGTAGAGCTAGCCCTGGCTCATGCTCTCCTAGCTGTGTCATAAACTATTTTGTAAGGTATTTTTAGCTCTTCTATTAATAATATCCTCTTTGTCCTACATTTGTCCTACATAATACCAGGAGCCTTCTCCCGGGAGGCTGTTGTCACTATAAAGAGTCCCTTTTTTTTTCCTGTTCTCTCTTCTCTCGTTTTTTTCCCCTCTTTCTTCTCTCACTCTCTTTCCATCCGTCTCTTTCTTTTCTTGCTCATTTATTTTGAACTGACCCGGTATCCTAAGCTAACAATAGGCTCATTCCTTTGTGTACATTCCAGTCAGTGACTGATCGCATTGATGCATTGATGAGTGATAGGGAAAGGTGATCTGTGGGCAGAGGTGACTGATTTGCTCAGAGACTCTGGAGAGGAGAGGAGAGGAGAGGAGAGGAGAGAAGATAAAGAGAGGACAGGAGAGCAGACAGGCAAGTTGGGCAGGCGTGTAGTCCAGTTCAAGTCCTAAGGTGAGTCTCAGGACCCGTTGGGCTTATGCTAAGGTAAGCTAGGCTAGCCTACATTCTTTCACTTATCTACTCTCCTCTTCTTCTCTCCTCTGTCTCCTAGCTTATCCATTGATTTATTTTTGCCCCCCACCACTATTTCTGTTGCTTAGTGTCTTGCTCTTTCCACATTTTATGTATTTGTTTTATTCCAATCCTTTGCCCCCCTTCTGTTGCAGGGTAAAGGTGTGTTGAAATTATATCTTCACATCTCCATAGGCAGTGCTTGACCAGTCAGTGATTGACCTGTCCACACGTGTGAATGTAGACCAGGGACAGACCTAAGGTCCTTCTCTCAGCAAACCTCAATTAAACACTCCAGAAAACATTCAGACAATACTTACCAGGGCTGGCCAGCACCCTCAGCTTTTTGTCAAAGTCACGATCTATAAGTGGTCAACTTCTCTGGTACTGGTCTTTGTATGTCACCTTGGATAACTACATCCAAATGCCTGACCTTTTGCTTTACTTCCTATCCGGAGTAAACAATCCATTCACCATCTGCATTCTGCAATTGTAAATGAAATACAATCTTTCCGTGCAAGTGCTCTAAGACCAGCGTGGATCCTGCCACACACACACACACACACACACACACACACATACAGCAGCAGTCGACATTTCAACCCATTCTCTTTTGCCCTCATATAGAGGCATAAAATCCAGTCAGTTCTGCTCTGCACGAGGAGTTTGGCTCTCAGTGGGGCTGCTTCAACCTGCAGCGTGCCAGCAGATTCTCCATGACGCTCCGAGCAAGCAGGAGTGCTCTCATTAGAGCAGGCAGCTTGTTAGGTGACAGGTTGGTCAGGCTGCTGCATTGTTAGTGCTTCCTGTCTGGAGAGGAGAGCATAGCTCGGCTCTCCATAGGGCCAATGGTTATTGGTTTCTTTTTTTTTAAGGGCTGTTCCAAAAAGGAGAAAGGGAATGACAGGCTGCACCCAAAATGGCTGTGGGTATCTGTCGTTGGGCAGAGAGAGGGTCTGTGTAGGCACACACTTGCACAGACTTAAGCTATTGTCCAAGACAAACACACTGCCCACCTCTCCACACAGCAATGTCTATGTGCATATGTGTGAGTTTATGAGTGCTTGCATGCATGTGTATGTGTGTGTACAGTATGTCTGTGTGCATATGTGTGTTTATGAGTACTTGCATGCACTTGTATGTGTGCTTGTATGTGTATGGCTGTGTGCATATGTGTGTGTGTTTATGTGTGCTTGCATGCATGTATATATGTGCGTACATGTACAGTATGTCTTTGTGCATATGTGTGTGTTTATGAGTGCTTGCGTCCATGTGTGTGTGTGTGTGTGTCATTTCTAAACTGGCTGCTAAGCTCAGTTTTTTTTGCCCATGTGCGTATGTGGGTGAGCTGTTCTCAAACAGGGTGAGATGATAGCAGTGTGGGTGGTCACAATAGCACCAGAGCTTTGACTGCACTGTCTGCTTCCAGCTGATATTTGTCGGCTTTTAAATTGGCTCATGTGTGGGGGCGTGAGTGTGTGTGCTTAGTGTATGCGCGGCACCTATGCGTGAGAGAGTCTCTGTCTGTGCGCTTGTGTGCCCATGTATGTACGAGAAGGAGAAGGAAAATGTCTCACTCCAGGTGGTGAAATGAAAAGGTAGCAAAGGCAACGAGTACATTCTCCAGAGCAGAGAGGGAAGAAAGGGTTATGTGTTGATTTTTTACATACAGTAGAAAACATAGGGCTGCATTTGTGATTCAGGCACTCCAGGTTGTGCATGGGTATGACATTGATTGAATGTATATTTAAATGTGCATAGTGTTTACAGTATGTGTTTTTTCTGTAGTTATGATGTTGGTGTCATATGGTGCATTGATGTGTGTGAGTTTATGAGTGTGTGTGTTTGTGTGTGTGTGTGTATGTGTATGTGTCTGTGCATATGTATGTGTATGAGTGTGTGTGTGTGTGTGTGTGTGTGTGTGGAAGCTGAGGTTCTCACTCCTGCCGTGAGTGTGAGTATTAATGAGAGAGAGGGAGCCACACGGCTAAGTCCTCATACATTAACACCCATAATGTGTCAGCACCCACTTCATACATACACACATTCACACTCACGGCACCCCTTTAACACATACAAACACACACACACACACACACAGTCACACAGACACACACATGGCCATCAAGCGAAACACCCACACACATACTGTAGACCGTCAAATGCCCCCATGTCCTCCTACACAGCTTTTCACAGACAGAAACGCACCACAAACTCTGATGAATTTCACCTCTCCCTCTCTCCCCTTTTTCTCCCTTTCTCTCAAATGCTCCATATCTATCACTTTTTTTTCTCTCACACACTCTCAGTTTCAATCTCACTCGTCGTTCTTCCATTTCCCTTCTCTCTCCATATTTTCACTTTTTCCTTCTCCCTTTCTCTCTCTCTCTCTCTCTCTGACTCTCTCTCTCTCTCTCTCTCTGACTCTCTCTTCTTAGGCCTTTCACAGAAAGAGTAATTTTATCCACAGCTTGCACGCTTCTGAATACACACGCAGCATTATGCAGACAGCCAAAGTGATTACCCGCTTTTAAAAAGCCGTTATGAATATTTATAACGGTTTACTGTCACCACTTATTTTCTGAGGTTAGTTTGTTATTCTGTTTAGTACACTTAATATTTCCATGTGGAATCTTTGATGTCACATTTCCCACTTTCCCGGCTTAGTTAACTCAGGACTCTATGCCATTCTGCTGTGTTACTGAGAGCGCATATTCACTAAGGCTGTTTCAGGCGATAGCAGTTGAAACAACCGGCAACCAGTGAAATCAACCCCGTACACACTCGGAGAGGAAAGACGTTATGTTACGCCTAGAAATGCTTTGTCAAACGTTGAAGCTAGAACGTGTCACGTTTAATAAGGGAATAGAAAAACAAATGCACAAACAAAAACAACCATCTACAATGATTCCAGTGAAGCCTGTGCGAGTAGTGTATGAATGCAAGATGCGGAGAAGTCTACAGTGCTCAAGATGCCAAGCAGCAATGGAGGACCATCTGTTCATTACCGATGTTGGCTCAGTGGTTTGCTCTAGCTAACACTGGAGAATATAGTATTTTCTGTCCCAAGATGAAAAGTAATTGGGCTTACATTTTTGAGAAGGAAAATAAGCTGTGGTGGCTAGAATCACTTAGACATAGCTAGCGACCTACTCTACAAGCTTCTGGAAATGGTGACTCATGTTATCTTAAACAAGGAAGCATAGGGAAAAATTTATTTGGGTGGACATTTTCTTCTGGTGATCAAAAGCGTGAGTCATGGAAATGGAAACAAGTGCACTTGATGGTCATTGTGCTTTCGTTTGCTTTTGGCATACAAAGGCAAACTGTGTGAGGGCAAGCAGAAGGAAACCACAGGGAAGTTTCTCAGCAGACAACTGCAGGAGAGACAGTGCAAGGAAGTAAAGCAAGGAAGCTCCCAAGAGAGAAGAGACAGAGAGATCAAACAAAGAGCAAGAGAGAGAGAGAGAGAGAGAGAGAGAGAGAGCTGGCAAGATAAGAAGGGCATGAAAAGAACATCTCCATGGCTGGAGGTAGTGACTCTTCATTCATCGAGCAAATTCGGTTTGATTGTCATAACGCTTGGCCGTGCCACTGCCCCCAAGGAAGCCCTGTTCTCTGTGTGTGCTGATTCGGTTTCAAATGTCATTTAATATATTAGCCTTGGCTTAATGGATATTGAGTCTCATACCTGCAGACACGACTGCATCTCCACTGGTGACAGAAAATAAGGATCCTGGGGGATAGAAACATTGCATTATTGTCTATGTGTGTGCGTGTGTGTCTGTGTGTGTGTTGAACTCTGCATCGTGTCTAACAACTCCCCTTAGCCATGGTAAAACTAGCAATACTCAAAGACTTCTAATATGTCACATTAATTTTGTATGGTTTCAAGAGAGACACAACAATGAGACACCAAGAAATACCAAGAAATATTTTCCTTTAGCTAAACAGTTGTCATTCATTTTCCTATGGCACAACAATATAGAACAATAAGTATCTAACTATCTGGAGAATTTGTTGAAGGGTCTGTCTGGTAAGGCAGAAATGTGATAGTGTAAGCAATATAAACATGAAGATAAATAAACCATAAAACTTTTTTTTAATTTGCCTTGCTTTTTATTGCTGCATGTAATGAGTCTTTTATTCCTTTCAAACAAAACATTAGCATGAAACAATTTCTATAGGGCTTTAAGAAGTTGTATATAACCAAAAAACCTTAAATTAAAACATAGGTTTTAGTCAAGAGCTGACTTCCACAGAGATAAAGTAGATGAGAATAAGTTACGGGCCACCAAGGTTTGTGTTGCTTTTCAAAGCGCACCTTGTGAAACAGGAGGACACTAAGGCATTTATGGTTGGGCTATGAATAGTGTGAGGTTAGATGTGTGTGTGTGTGTATGTGCATGTACATAGGCCTACATGGATAAAAGCAGGGATTAAATTGGGCCGGGGCAGTCCGGGGTACCAGCACATAAGCTCATGCTGCATTATGACATCAAAAGCAACAAACCTTTTTTTCCACGCTTTTCAGTTCAGATAATTAATTAGGCTAAACTATAGTTCTAACAATTAGTAAAACAATTAGTTTTGTGTAGCCTAATAGACCGCTTGGTTTTCCTGATAAAAGCTTAGAAAAGTTGCAATCAAAGATTCTAGAACACTAACGTTACGTGGCTGCTTTTCCAGTCAGCTACTTTTTCCTCAGCGAGACGTTAGTTGAGGCTGTTAAACAGAGCACCGCACGCTGGTACACTACGAGAGGTTGACACAGCGAGATAGAAGCAGACAGACAAGGTATGTGCGAAGAGGTGCTTAAATTTAAAGAGTTGCTTAAATGAGTAGCTGTCAGTTGAATTCCATTGTGCATTTGGCCAAGCATACCTCAGATAGCTACGAATGAAATGCTAACGTAATGAAATGAAGTTGACATAAGCCTAACCTCACCTGAAGTTTGGCTACCTCTGGCAAACAAATAAAACAGTTTAAAAAATAAAATCAACTGTTTTGACTACAGATCAGTTTCTCATAAAGGATCAATATTTAGGCTACACTAACGCATTGAGCATTTCCCCTCTGTGTTTCACATGCTATTTTTTTCACTTTAAAGCCTCTATGTGTAGGATTTATCTTCTATTTATCTTCGTCTTTTATCAAAAATATATTTTTTATTTTAAAAATAAAATGTAAAACGATGGTAATTACCTCCATGAATAAATTGTAGTGTTCCGGTAAACTTGGTAATTTCCATTTATATATAGATATGGCTGGGGACCAAAGAAGATTATCCATTTTGCGCCGCCATTTTCAAAAGTACGGGTTCTTGTAGGGGAGAGCAGTATCGTATAATCAGCTCCGCCTTTCGCGTTTCCGCTCAGAGACTGAGTAGCAGAAACTGAGATAAGAGCGAGCGAGCGAGCGTTCGGCCTCCGTAGCAAGAAATTAGGATTGTGGGAAGGGGAGGGCTAATACATTTTATTCAAACATATGCAGTATACCACTTCGCCGATAGATGGGGAATTCTGATACGATCCTACACATAGAGGCTTTAAGTTCTACAGTACAGGTATTTGTGACAAGATGTAAAATGTTCTGACAGCCATAATATCCCAATAGCAATTTGAGCTAGTACGTACATGGTCAAAAGAGTTTTTGTATGCTTGGAGTATCACTTTTTAATGTAATCAATGGCATGCTTCTTTAACTTCAGTTACACTTACTGACAAAGTTTGTTCACTGTGTAACATTAAACACAGGCATCAGAGGAACAGCACTTCTCAGTGGTCATGTTTCCTTAAAACTTCTAAAAATCATAAATGACAAACTTGTTGTGTATAAAATCGTCCTCCAGCCAGGGCCAGATGCTAGGCCCAGGCCAAACCAGAGTGACAGCTGACCCATCCAATCAAAGAATAGGCTGGACAGACTTTTTCTGAAGGGCAGCCTATTAGAGCAATAATGTAAAGCTAATGTAAGTGAATATGATAACATTTGTAATGATAGACTAATTGTAACCTTCCGGAATTGTCTCCTCATGGACCAGCATTTTAGTTCCGTTTCTTCAGAGAAGGAGGCTAAGAGCTGAAAGGTCAAACAATCTGGACCTCTTTTATAACTAAAATACCATCTTGCAGATAATAGAATAACATGGAATGTCTAATGTTCTTATTCTTAATGCAAATGTCTGTACAAAATGAGAGATAGTGTGTTTGCACCTGTCACTGGGCTTGTTATTCCTTGATTTCAGTTATGCCCACCTATCAGCTAATATCTACGCCACTGCCTCCAGTGTGTTTCATACATATTATGTAAATAATATCCTATAAATTACTAAAAGGATTTCTGCCGCATTGCGTCTTGGGACATTAGTGCATTTGTAAATGGTTGTGTAACTGTCATGTTATCATTGTGTAGTTTCTGCAGCTAAACATAGTCATATGACTATGTGCAGTGTTCGGTGAGCTTAGCAAAAACCTATAAGTCTGCATACCTGTTCATTAAGAGAGTGTATGTGGGTGTTGATGGTTCGATTTGAGGACTGTGCCATCCTCAGGGTAATCATTAATTCTGTTTACATGCTTGAAGCATGTGTCTTCTGGGTTCACTCTTGAGTTTTGTAAACATTTGTATTTTTAACATAATATTTTATGTACAAATACCATCTACAGACAAACTCATTTTACTCTTCATTTTAATGTTTTGCAAAATATTATAAATATAATACTTTTTACAGAACAACTTTAGAGCTTATGACTACCATGACCTGGATAAATGCTAACCTACACAACTCTATAGCTTCACGAGTCTTTTAGAAGTTTGAGATTTTTACTTTTTATGAACCCATTAGACATAAATACATAAAAGCCTTATAGTTAATTGCATTAATATTCATAACTGTTTATATATTTGTGTTATTGTAATAATTAGGCATTATGAAATGTAATCATATACAACTTGAAGTGTCGTACCGCAATATCAGATTATTTGGCCTTTTGATATGAAGAAAACATACCACTATACTTAGTGTCTTTAATGTCTTTTATGAATATTAAGTTCACAAAAAGTTTTACCAAAATTTGGATTTAGCTTGTTCTCCATTTTTGTATTGTCAAGGCACAAGTTTGTAGTAGGCACATGTGGTCTGTTTTGTAGCCTCCTTCACCTTCCTCACAAAGCACCTTTTAGAGTCCAGCTAGCAATCTTGGCCTGCATGCCCACTGTTTGACAAAGGTTCTGTTGCCATGGAGCCCACCTGTCCATGACCTTGCTACCGAGCTTGAGTTCATTAGTCACAAAGCTCTGACATGGGCGATTTGCTCAGCCAATGGCAGAAGGTTATAGCAGATATCGCATGGCGACCTTATATATTCATTGCCATTTTCGATGTCCCTCAGTAATGAATAAAATGCTTTGTATACGCACACATTCTTACTGTCTCCCTTTCTCTCTTTCTCTATCTCTCTCTCTCTGTCGCACACACACAGTATTGTTTGTACATTTTTTCCCTGTTAGATTTTGCCACTTCATAATTCGACACTCGCACACGGTGCTTCAGTTTCTCCCCGTTCCCCCTCCTCCAAAATACAATTTCTGTCTATTTGATTTGGTAGCCTTTGTATTCCCATTATCAGTTGTTTTTCTGCCTGCTGCACTCTCCAAACACACACATACAGGCATGCACACAGGCGTACACACACACACACACACAAACACACACACACACACACACACACACACACACACACACACACACTTGCTATGTAAAAATATGATGCATTTATTTTCTGAAGCTATAACCAATGCCACCACTCACATCTTTCAAGGGAAAGGCACACAGGTTTAATTCATCCCCCTCAACCTTTCAAAATATCCAAATTAATAAATGGAGTCCCAGCTCCCAGTTCAGCAGGAAATGAATGCTCAAAAAAGATGACAGATGCATGGAGAATGAATGTGGCTGAGAAGAAAGGAGCCTGTGTTTTTAATAATGCTGAGAGCAGGGATGCAGTCACATCTCTTTTTTCATGATGCAGACTTAAACACAGGCTTTATTTGATAGATTCTTTTTTACTGTTAGGCATGTCAAAATGCAGTTCTTTTGTGGAACAACTACAGTATTAGCCTAACATGGTGTGTGTGTTTGTGTTTGTGCACGCTAGCATGATAAATGTTTTGTGTATGGGCATCTCCTTGTCTTGACAAACATACAAAAAAGCTCTCAGAACTAAAAAAACTAATTCTTAGTTTGAGTCTTAGCTTCTGTCTGAGAATTAAATCACCCTTATTCAGTTCATGTAGCAAGTATCTGTTATTTAGTACCTATCTCTAAAATGTCCTAAAATTCCCAGTTAGTACCTACAGTGGGCATACTTTTCCTTTGTGCTCTTACAACCTGTATTGTTTTCTTTGTTGTTGACCATTTCATGTTGTGTAAATCTGTGGATTGGGAGGGATATGGGAGGAGAGAGAATGGCATCTGAAGAGCAGACCAGTAGCTGGTGTGAGGTTGATGGGGCTTGCAAGGCTCATATTCATACCCTATTAGTCCCAGTGCAACTTCTCCAGAGGATCACATAAAAAGACTATAGGATTGGAGACTAATGCTCAGGGTCAGGGGTGTAAACTGGGTGTGAAATTAGAGCAAATCATGTCAGAAGCAAGTGTGTGTGTGTGTGTGTGTGTGTGTATGTGTACTTGCAATGTTTTCATTTCCCACATCCCCCACCTATTGCAGAAATAAGATCGTCAAAGCATGTGTATGTGTGTGTGAGTGTTTTTGTGATTTCCCTTTGCCGTGCATATGTGTGTGTGTGTGTGAGTGTGTGGGGAAAATCAGTATGTCACGGCCAAGTTCAGAAAGAATTGCTCTCATTAAAAACGAATGGGCATCCCAGCCAGTAAGTGCGGCACATATCTACCTAAGGTTAGTTAAGCTAGAGCGAGCAGCAGACTGGTGAGAAACAATTCCTTTTGGCCAGACAGACAAGGAGAGACAACATCATTTGTGTTTGTATATGTGTGTGTGTGTGTGAGAGAGAGAGATTTCCCTTTGCAGTGCATGTTAAAAAATCTCTATTAACCAAAATGTCTTCCAAATACTGACACAGATGGCAAAGCACAGATCCTTTTACACTCTCCCCGGCAGGTGTGAAAATTAGCTGCGTTAACACTTGGGATGTGTGTGTGTGTGGATGCTGTTTTCTTGCTTGCTTCTCTAAGGTCTTTTGTCAGCAATGTGTTTTTAGGCTACTTCCTATTTGTACCGTCTCTGGTGGATTGCCAGTGCCCTACTTGCATGATTTTCAGGTTTAGAATGGGAGGCCATTTTGTTGCTTCCTGTGTCAGGTTGTCCCAGGTGCTATAGGCAAGTTTGTTTCTCTTAAAGTTCTAAAAAAAGAACGACTATATATATACATATATATATATATAATAACAATTGCGCGGTCAACATCATAAAAAGTAAACAATTTGGATTGGGAGTCTTGAGCCTGTCCCAGAGAAATGAGTGTATGAACCTGACCCTGAAAGTGGTTGAGACATAGAGATTGCAGATTGCGGGTTAGCAGACAGGGTTTAAGGGTTTTGAGTAGGCTGTGCAGTGTGTGTGTGTGTGTGTGTGTGTGTTTGTTTGTGTCGAGAGCCTATGTAAATGCACGAGGGTGGCTGAGTGCAGAGGCTTTCCTGTCCCCCTGCACACTCGCAGGTCTAGAGGAATCGTTGACATTTAAAGATCTGTGAGCAGCACACAATGCCTCTTCCTATACCAAGGACACATGCTGACATTTGTGAATTTGTGTGTGTATGTGTGTGTGTATTTGTCTGAATGTGTGAGAGTACAGTATATGTGTTTAGGTTTGTGTGTGTGTGTGTGTGTGTGTGTGTGCTCACATTTCCCAATATCTAAATGGACCTAGAGAAAGGTGGTGACATTTTTGGAGTCACCCAGCTGTGTCTTGCCTTTGCCGTTTCTCTCTCTCTCTCTATCTTTCTCTCTATCGCTCTATGTCTGTCTGTCTGTCTCTTTCTCTCTCTCTCTCTCTCCCTCTCTCTCTTTCTCTCTCTCTCTCCCTCTCTCTCTCCCTTTCCCTCTCTCTCTCTCTCCCTCCCTTTCTCTCTGTCTCTCTCTCTCTCTCTCTCTCTCTCTCTCACACACACACACACACACACACAGTGCACCTTGCCCAGGTGAGACGTCACAGCAAGCTGGCCCGCCTCAGCACCAGCTCTAGCAGACAGACAGAGTAGGCAGATGAGAAGAGGATGAGTTTGGAATGGCAGGCAGGAGAAACGAGTGCAGGGAGTGAACCAGCGCTAGCGAGACAAAAGAACAAAGGGCCGCTCTCCGTGTTTTGAAGTTTTTTTTTTCTTTTTGGAGGTTCGGCTACGAACCCAACCCCAGTGCCCATCAGGAGAAATAACTCTAAAAAAAAAGAAAGAAGTAAAAGAGAAAGAAAATGTCCTTGCGGGCTTGATCAAAGACCACAAAGCTCCTTTATGAGCAGTGCAGAGGAGAGGTAGGAGGCACCCAAGGATCTGATCCGACTCAGCTTATCAAAACTGTACCGGTCGGACGCGTGCTCGGTTGGCCCGCATTAGGCTGCCTGCAGCAGCACTTTGATGGCAAACGAGCCGTGGTTTTGGACCTCAGCTCGGACATGATCAATCACTTTCCTGTTTGCAAGTTTGCCTTCAGTAGCACCGCAGCTGTTGTTGTCAGTGTTTGTGTGGTTTAAGTTGGCACTCACACACACACACACACTCTTACGCACAAATATGCAGTGTATACATACAGCGTGTAAAGGCATCCATATGGCAACTATTCCCTTGTGAGATCAGTGTGTGTGGAGGAGGGAGCTTGACTCAGCAAAATAGGGAGCAACTCCTCGTACACTCCCACGTACACATAGTCTCTCAGGGACCCTCTTCCTGCCCCGACACAGCCATAAACAGGGCCAGTCAAGCCCCCACCCCCTCCCATACACACACACACACACACACACACATACTTACCTACAAACATCTTCCTGAAAAAACATACACACGGGCAATGGAGTGTTTATAAAAAGACACGGATGCACACACAGACACACACATATAGATACCCCCATCCTCTAAAAACACACACACACACACACACACACAGACAGACACACACACACATACCCAGTGGACTGTTTCAGCAGTGTCCCTGCCGTGATAAAGATGGAACGTGTCCTGTTCCAACGTTACGCTAAGCTAGGCAGCCGTTATGCTGCGCTGATACTCTGACACTGATAGCCATCAAACTGTCAACGGCGCCGCAACACAGGGCCCGCCTCGAGCAAACTTATTATATATTTATTTCTAAAAAATATGAAGAAAAAAATTGCTTATTTATATTCCGCAGCAACAAGGAGGAGATGTGAGCTGTGAATTCCATATTAATCAAACATTTTTTTTTTGGAGGGGAGGGAGATGGGGTTGTGGAAGGGGATGGAGAGGGGTTTATAAAGCAGCATCCATCTTTTTTTTTTTCACTGACATAAATTGAGATAGATGATGCTCTATTGCTGAAACCCCACCCATTCACTATAGTCTGTTCCGTTCTGTCAAGGGCCCTAAAATGAATGACTAATCCTACACTGTCTGTGTAGGCAAGACGCCACTGACACTTTAGGCAAGTTGCATAGTCTCAGGAGTGGAAGGGAAAATCACTGGCTGCACTCTAGGCACACGTCTCCTTTTCATTGCTGTGGAACAACTCCCTTGTTTCAGACAGCTGTAAACCTGTGACTAAGCTAGTGTCATTGCGGCATCACTTGTGACATTAGGTGTCAGGCTAAGCTTTCAAGTCCTTGATTTGTGCACTAGAATAACCATTCTGAGCAGCGTTCTTTTTTCCCCACCCTATTCATTGTTATCAGTGGCGTGCATGCTTCGCTGAAGCTATCGGAGAGATAGACATCGACGTGGCAGTGAAAAACGGGATGTGCGGTATCCACGTGCGAAGATCAGCCTTCTCGTGCCTTTTGATGGAGCTTGCTATCGTGCGCTTTGAATGGCCCCGGTTATCTGTCGCCGGGTTTGGGCCACTCTAGGTACCTCTATGGGGTAGGAGTGTGAGGGTGACCGCCTGCCTCCGCTTTGAATGGGACACTCCTTAACCACATGCACGCACCCACACACACACAAATGCACACACACCACCACCGCCTCCACCACAGACACACATGCATGCAAACAAAGCCATTTAAGCAAAGCAAACTGCATTAATAGCACTGATTGAGTGGATTACTGAACTAATACATCAAAGGCAGGCTCTCCAGCCTTCTGGACCATAGACTGCTGTTGCCAAGATAGTGAGGAGTGTATCAATCGATTGCATAGCAGCGTGCTGAGGGAAATAGAGAGACAGAAAGAGAGTGAGAGAAAGAGAGAAAGTAAGAGAGAGAACGCTATTTTAGCATCAATACAGCAAAGCTTTTTTGTGACTCTCCATTTAAACGTTTGCCTCTTCATGCATTTATCAAAAATATCCTCTAATGACTGTTTTTGGTTAGTCACCAACTGCTGATATTACTCAACTACTCTCACTGAGGAATTGGGGTCATCAGCTCAATATTCAGAAGAGGCTAATTCTCTGTAAGGGTGTAAGCACAAAAAAAAAGAAAATCACAGCTGTTGTTCTCAGTTGGTGCAGAACATCAGAGCAGTGAGTGATATTTTTGGTTCTTTGGTCTGAAAGCTGTGCCATTTGGCATCAGCTGCAATTCAAGGAATTTATTGTCACATACTTTTGTACACAAATGTATATAAAGTGTATATTTGATATCCTTTCCTGACATTTTGATCTGTCAAAACCATCGCATGGTGAGCCTGTAACTGTAAACCATAAGGACTATCCCTGCCTGTTTTAGACCGTATCTGGCCTTATCGATGCTGTCTTAGTATTGATCTGTGATTACCTTGATGTTGTTGCGATCAGAACAGATTGATTAGCTTTAAGGAGCGAATTGCTCATATCGCGGTTGGAGAGGAGAAGGGATGGAAAAAAAAATCCAGCGTGTCCTTTATTCCTTGTACTACTGGGGATTATTTGTTGGTGGCGAAATAATCAGGCCTTTTGCACTCCTAAGCTGCTCAGTAGTCAAATGGAAGAAAGGAACTTCCATGCTCGGTAAGATAAGTGGCCCTGATCAAGGGGGCAGCATTGTGAAGGCATTGATTGTGCCGGCGGTGTGCTTGTATGATTAATAATTCAGGCAAATACGTTCAGTGGTGCATTGATTGAGGAGGCATGAAGTACTGTGATTTGAGAAGACAGAGAAAAGAGAGAGAGGGAGGGAGGGAGGGAGGGAGAGAGAAAGAGAGTGAGAGAGAGAATGAGAATGACATACAGTGACTTGGAGTCAGAACAGAGAAAGCCGTTGAGCATGTTGTTCTCCGACACATGCGATGAGAACGATTGTAAACACAAATCTATGAGAAGGACTCACAACACTGCATAAGCAGGAAGAGCAACAGCAAGGTGCTGGTCATTAGAACAATAAAAAGTGACTTTTACTTGAGCTTAAACAGGAAATGATAGCAGATAGCAGATCCATAAAATGACTTTTGCCTGGGTTCTATAATCCATTATCAGCATTGGAGAATGACTTGGCCACAAACACCTTTTGTACATTTTTTATGTTTTGAAATCTAATGGCAAGAAAGACATATGGCATGGGCAAAGGCTAGTGAGATCATGGTGAGGAGGGTACTCTCAGGTAGTGCTCATTATAATGCTTGGGATCCGGGGATGTAGTTCAGTGGCCGCGAGTGTGACTGTGTATGTTTGACATGTATCACAGCGATCCCTGGTCCCTCTCCTGAGACACTCGCCGGTATGACCCATACGACCTCAGCTCGTCACCGAGAGAGTCACTGCGTGACCAAGACTAACCCCCACCATCACCATTCCTTTCACCCTCAGCTCAGCCTGTCTGTACTCACAAGCCTGTAAAGCTGTGCAGGCTGTGTTGAAAGGAGCCCGGCGAGGACTCAGGTCTTTTATGGGCTTTTGTAAGGTGCAGAGTTACAGCTTAATTGAAGCATTGTGGCTTGGGCTTGGTTGCTCTCAAACAAAAGGCCACTTTTCATTCGGAGTGTCTCCACGCCGTGAGGTTTCTGCTGTTTGGCCTGCCAGAGAAGAAGCATTGCTAATCTCTAGTGAGCACAGGGGCCTAGTTGTCTGTCATTGGCCAGGATTAGGAACCACTCACTTTTGCCCACTCCTCACATTCTCTTTCTTTTTTTCTTTCAATCTTTTTCTATGCCTTCTTCCCCACTGCCACATTTGTTCGCCTCCTACCTGCAGGCCAGGAGACTTTTTTCATGTTTCTAGGGGGTCACTTGAAGCTTCTCACACCCTACCCCCTCCCCTTCCATCTCCTTCACCTTCACTTACTCCTTCACCATCCTCCTTCCCTCAATCATTTATCCCCTTCTATTTTCCACCCTTTCCCACATGGCATTATCCTCTCAATGCAGTCTTTTTTGGAAAAAGAGAGAGAGAGAGAGAGAGAGAGAGAGAGAGAGGGAGAGATACTTTTTTCGACCAGAATTGTCCTCCCTTCTTTCTGAAAGGATGGTTCCAGAACTGCACAGGCTTCCAATTATAGTACATCCTGCTTAACTGATGGTTATTAACGCCTTCAAACTCATTATGACATGCAAACTAGGACTCCCCCACGGGGTGCATACCAATGAGAGAGGAACTTTGTCTCACTCTTGTTGCCTCCTCACCACACTCTTCTTTTGGGCCAGGCCCCTCTGTACTTTTGGTACGGCCATAAATAATAAATGATAATTGTAATTGGACTTTTATTGCAAACTTTATTGGGAATGTTTAAAACAGCAGCAGATATATAGAGTTCTTGGACTAATCAAATAAAAGGACCATGTTATTATAATGCAGAATGGACCCTTAATTGAATTGAGGAGCAAAGTGCAATGACATTCCATGAGCAAAGGGTTTTGCATGAACTAAATTACCTACTGTGTGGCATATCAGAGTGTTGAGCTGAGTGACAAACAGCTGTGGGTGTAGCTTTTCATATGAAATGACTTAATAGATTTGCTTATGTTATTTAATTAGCTTTAGTGAAATGATAGACATTTTAATAGCACTCTATGTTCATATTTTGCAGAATAATTTATGTTGTTTTTTTTAGATAAAATGACACGCTGTCACTATATTATTATTATTATTATTATTATACACTATATATAGGGACAGTGTACTTATATACAGTATATATGTATGTATATAATGTTACCGTTAATTATATGCATTTCCCTCTATTGCTCTTAGTTCAATCAGAAAATCAATATGAAAGGGCCTGCAATTTAAACAAAGCTTTGTTTGAAAGGCCCTCAAGGAGTTCATAAAGAGAACAGAGGAGAGGATCATACATTACATTCTCATAGGTACACCCTCACACACATTTGTCCTACTTTGGGTATATAAAGGAACAAAGGTTGCATGGTGTACCTTCAATTCAGAAGCAAAATATCAACCACAAGAAAAAACGCAAAATGAAACTAATAAAAAAAAATCCCTCTCTCAAGGGTTGGAGAGGAGAATAGTGTCTGGGTAGCGCACCTGACAAAAAATGTTCTGCCTCCAGGCACTGGGTAGGAGGCAGATCCCATTATCCCCGTAAATGTTTGATTGTGTACAAAATGTAGGCCATTTTGGATTCCCTTTTCTCCTGGCAACAAAAAAGGCACTGGGGTGATGAATGACATTCAGGCACCCTCGGATTCTGTTGAAAGGAATTCACCAATGCAGCCTGTGTAGTGGGGATCACAGAGGACGTTTGTCACTCTTGGGCTAGTGAGTCCTGTGCTGAGGAGAGGGGTTTGTCCTGCACGCGTGTGTAAGGTCAAGGCAGGTGCTGCAGCGGTGCTCTGTTGCCATTCATGCTCGAGTGTTATTGAGAGGTTAGAGGGTTGAGCCCTCTGAGCTCAGCATTAAAGGTAAATAAAGCTTAAAGCCGAGCTTTATTGTTGACTTCTAGTGAAGGTGTGTGTGTGTGTGTCTCCCTCTGTGTGTAGGGCAGGCATGCCTACCTTAAACAAAACACTTTAATCTCTCTCCCTCTCTCTCACTCATGCTATACTACTCCCCATGGTTTTAATTGATTGATCGTTTGGCCAATAAGGCCACATCAATCAAGGAACTACCCCCTCCCCCCTTCTAGCTACCCTCATTCATCTGTAGTCTGTCAAAAGAACACACAGGAGGCCAGCTTATTTGTAGTGGGCAGACTTTAAAACACTCTCCCCTGCTGTTGGGCAGTGATACAATTACATCTGTGTGTGTGTGTGGATGTGTGTGTGTGTGTTTGGTGCAGCTGGACAGCTGTGTGATGCATTTGCCCCTAAAGGAGATTAATCTTGTGTACTGTAACTCCATCTAATTGTTTTTCATTAATTTCAGTGTTCACTGGAAGGACTGGCTGACATGGGACCTTTTTTCTGATTAAACTAACAGCACACTTCTATTTTTCCCTTCCTCCCTCTTTTGTCTTGCTCTATCTCTCTCTCTGTCTCTCTCTCTCTCCCTCACACACTCTCGCTCTCTTCCTCTTTCTTTCAGGGGGCATATTTGAATCCATCGAAAGCGGTCCATCAGGTTCAGAAGAACTTGCCTTTAAATTTGCTTTAAATACAATCAACAGGAACAGAACTCTCCTGCCAAACACAACACTCACATACGACATCCAAAGGATAAACATCCACGACAGCTTCGAGGCTTCCAGGAAGGGTAAGACAGACAACACTTAATTACATTCATTTATGACAACACCCTGGACCTGATTTCCCAATTGTTTTTCTCGCCGTGTGTTAATCTCATTGCCACATTTGCATTTCACGTTACTCTGGGAAATTCGGATAGACTAAGACAATGGCTCCTCCGTTTCCCCTAGATCCTGGCTGCGTTAGTGCCTGTCTCAGGAGACAGTTAAGGCAGCCTTTAAACCACGCTACCTGCGTTGATTTAAAGCTCATCTGTGCTGATACTCAGAGAAGCAGGGTGTTCTACAGATCCATTTCTATAAAACAAAGCAAGACTCTGCAGGGCTGGTTCCCTGATAAACACTGAAAAGTGATTAGTGTCAGTGAATGAGTCAGTGACAGTAACTCACTGCTGAGTCTCCATTGGTGGTCCAGAGGCAGGTTTATAGACACCAGTAATCTGTGTCTTAAAGCAGCGGATGAAACAGTAGCTCTCCACTGATGCATGGGGAGAAAAATAAAGTCATTTAGAACAGCATCAAGGGTTTTAGTGAAAAAGTGAGGTTAAATATAGTTGATGACACAATTAAATGAGTATTTAAAGTGTTTCATTTTTGGAGACTTTTGGCAAAAGTCTAATTCTGAAAGCCTTTCTGAATCTTATCTGAAAGCATTTCTATGAGGTATAATTTCACTATGTTAGGCATAGGCAAGATATTTATTGCATTTTAAAATGTTTGCAGACATGTTTTTTTTTTTATTCAGGGTCAATATTCACAACAAATTTTATGTTTGCCTGATGAGAGTGTTTCAAGTTGCTAAGAGTTTTTTTCTTAAAATGTGTTCTCAAAGGAGCCGAGATCTACTTTTAGCTAGGAATAAGAGGCATCTTCAGATAAGAGTTCTGTTACTTTGGTTGATGTCGGCTCTCATGAATGAGCCTGCTTGCATTTGTATCTATGATTGGTTGATGAGTAATAGGTCTATGCAGGTAGGTGTCTTCTGTGCTGTGATTGGTTGACGAGTGTCAGGTCTATGTAGGTAGGAGTGTGCAGCACTACAGTATGTTGATGCTCTACTGCTTTAGTACAGTACCTTTTGAGAAAGTGTCGGTGGAGACCAAAGGCTACAGAATAAACAGTTACTGGATACACTGACAATGAAGACCTATATTTGTTTGCATGTGTGGTGTTGTATTTGTAATGTGCCTGTGATTAAAGAGGTGCTATATATTTTTTATTTTTCTGGTTGAATAATGAATTAGTTGATCCATGAACTACTTCTAAGCTGGTGCTACATTTAGTAGTACATTTCCTTGTAAAACAAAAATTGGAATCCTTGTTAAGATTCTTTATTAATAGGGGCCATGATTAAAACCTTTAATTTAATTAAGAATATTAATTTCAAAGAGAAGCTTCAAAATGGCACACAAGCATACCATACATACCATCAAACATTGCAAGCTTTGTAAGATTAAAGAATGATAGTAGCAATTTTCCTGAGGGTGTTCCCAATAAGATGTGGATGCAAGGGGCCAGGTGAACACTGTGTTTTTTGTAAAAGGCCTATTTCAGCTACCAGCAGCTGCCTCACATGCTGGTGGCCCAGTTGTTCCACAGGGAGCGGTTAAGGGTTCAGTGTCTTGCTCAAGGACACTTCAACATCCAGGCAGCAAGAGCCGGCATGGTTCCTCTGAGATGCCCAGCAATTCCCAGACCACCTTTCTTACTTACTTACTGAGCAACTGCCTCCCTCCCTTTAAGCAATGCCAGATTATTTCTTGAGCACTGTGAGTGTGGAAGCCTCCCAATGGCCACGTTTCGTGACAGTCGTCTGCCGTCTTCTCTCTCTCCTCCCCTTTCCCCCTCTTCCCCACCCTTTAGCATGTGACCAGCTCTCGCTCGGCGTGGCGGCCATCTTTGGCCCCTCTCATAGCTCCTCAGCCAATGCGGTGCAGTCCATCTGCAATGCGCTGGGGGTCCCCCACATCCAGACCAAGTGGAAGCACCAGGTGTCTGACAACCGGGACTCCTTCTACGTGAGCCTCTACCCGGACTTCTCCTCACTGAGTCGGGCCATCCTGGACCTGGTGCACTTCTTCAAATGGAAGACTGTCACAGTGGTTTACGATGATAGCACAGGTAAGTACTCAAAATGCATGGTCAAACCTGCTCGAAAACACATCAAGTGTTTGCCAGTCACCCCATGTGTGGTGTAAATTATTGCAGGGAATATTGTTACTTTTTAAATGCTTTAGAGTTCTTCCAGAAGGCTAATCTCTTCATGGTTATACAGTGCCTCTATGGTGGCATAATGGGTCAGATTAAATGGCCCTATGTGAATTTACACCATAACACACACACACACACAAACACACATACACATGCAAAACATACACCACCACATACACACATGCATACACCTTAAGTACTGCAGTGCTGAGGTAGCATATGCATAAGTCAGAAGATTGTCAAGAGTCTGCTGACTGCATCTTTTCTCAATATTTAAATATGTGAGAGTTGCATAAACTATAAGGTGTGTTTCACAGAGGAGTGCTCATGTGGATTATAATGGTACTATCCATTAGGGCCTTGGGGGAGGGGTGGGGGGGGTTACCTTTTTTTAGCCCTAGCTTTAGTACGCTTCCAATAACTGCAGCAGATGAGGTGCCAGCATTTCTAAACATCACAGTCCACCGTAGCCGCTGGAGTACATGAAGCCTGCTGTGCAGCCTTGTGGTTCCCCCTGCCCGCGTGTGCCCGTTTGGACGGGTACAGCATGTTCCTATTCTTGCATGAGTGATCTGGCCCCAGGAGGTAGCCCCCCACTACAATCACTGGAGTCCCTCCCTACCCCACAGCTCCAGCAAACCCCCCCCCCACAACTACCTCATACACACACCATCTCTCTCTCTCACACACACCGGCTCTCCTGCAGGTCCCCGGTCCTAGCCTAGCCAAAGGTCCCGGGTGACAGACTATGGCGCAAGCAGCGAGCACCGCTGTGGCCCCATGCTTGCCATATGCCAGGGGTCGTCAGCACAGCCAGTGCCAGGAGCGGGGGCCAGATTAGCCCCCCCCCCCCCCCCCCCCCCCCCCCGCCCCGCGGCCCCATTCCCCCCCCCCCCCCCCCCCCACCCCCCCGCACCTCTCCACCCCTGCCCTCTCTTCCCCTCTGTCGAGCCACTCCTGCTGCCTCATCAAAGGGCCTTAATGGGACAGCAGGCATCGGCTGCAGTGCCCCTTCTGCCACTCGCAGCATCTCTGTTGGAGCTCTTAGAGGAACCGAGCCAACCGCCGAGTTTGGGTAGAAAAGGGGGAAAGTGTTTAGACAGTTTAATGGTGTTGATATTCACAACACTGCCCAGCCCTGGCTTGCCTGTTTCACTCTATCTCTATGTTGAACTCACAATGAATGTACAAATCAAACACAAAACATGTATTACATGATATGCAACAGACTGAGTATTCAGTATACCCAATATTTTGTACAATATTTTCTTCCAATTTTCAGGCTGTGTGTGTGTGTGTGTGTGTGTGTGTGTTTTTATGAACTAAGAACCAAAACAAGACAAGGAGAACATGAAAGGGGTTGAAATGAGCATTTCTGTTATTGTTGTAGCGTTTAGGATCTGGGTATGGGCTTACAAATTGAACACGCCCACTCCAGCATGCTGGAATCCATCAGGAAAAGCCCTGGCAGACAAAACAGGCAGAGACCAGGGCATGCCCACATCCATAGGAAATCATAACTGGGGTAATTGGATTGGTTGGGGACGCAGGGACTGTCTCTCATTTTCACTCTGGAAATGAGCTAGACACGCTGCCTGCTCCGGCCCCCTCCACAGACAGCCTACACCCCCCACATCACCCCCAACTCCCTCGCCCGCCACAACTCCCTCCCTGCACACGTCTGAGCATGTCATCTGTTATGTGCTGTCCGTAGCTATATGATCACTTTACTGTATGTGTGTTTGTGAGTGTATCACTCAAGCTTGGCCAGCTCTATGTCCCATAGTGTCAGTGACCCTGTGATTCCTTATGTCATGTCATTAACCACTTATGTTGCTGTAACATATCCCGTCTGTAGTCCCTGGGCAACTTGTTATGCCAGTGACCGTATGATACTTTCTGTATGCCATTTGGCATATGATCTATCCCCATTGTCACTGGGTATTTGTTGCCATATGTAATAAGTAAATAACCATATGATCTTTCATGTTTTGTCACTGGGGGTTTATTGCTATCTGGTATGTCACTGGGCATTACTTCTATCTACTCCATATTATTCCTCATGTTATGTCACTGACTATTACGTTAGGTCAGTGTTATGCCATTTACAATAGGCCTACTTCTGTTCTCCTGTCAGAGGGATTCGAATCAGGGTATGTGAGTGGTTCTATAAATACATGGTGTAATTCCAGCAGTGGCTGGATGACTATGACTGTCAGCTCTCCTCCTCCCAACATCACTGATCACTCTGAGTTGAGTATGATGGTTCCCCTGGGGTGTCTATTTTGTGGATCTTCAGATGGCTAAAGAGGCCAATTCTGGAGCCAAATACTTTGCTGCAGTGTGAGAATGGGTATGAGGTTGTAGATGTAGAGTATTGGGGTGGGGGTGGAGGTGGGGAGGTAGGGGTGGGGGGCTGTTAATTGATGACTTTCTCCTGTCTTTGCTGTTGCTTGATTTTGTGGAGATTGTGCTCATGAACAGTGGCCCTTATATGTAGACTGTTTTTCCATGAAGTTCTGTGTTCAGCCAAGTCTTCCCAGTTTAAAATGTTAATATGGGGTTTCTTCATGATGGTTCTGAAATTGTCCTTGTAGTGCTTTGTCTGTCCTCCTGTGCTTGCTGGCCAGCAGAAAGCTCTGAGTAGAATTGCTTTGGGAGGCGTATGTCAGACACACACACACACACATACACACAATCCTGTTAGAAGGAACAGGAAGTGGGCCTTTCTCATCACACTTGCACCTCTGTGAGGGAAAGCCTAAACAAGCAAATCAATAGCTGTAATGGCCTGCTGCTAATGGCAGTGCCCTAGTAGCAAACTACAGTAGGCAATGTAGTCGCCCGTCAGGGACCTCAGTCGGTTGTCCTCCATCAGGTAGGCTGAATGCACACACACACACACACACACCCACACAAACACACACACATGCACGTAACAATCTCCTCTCTCAGATAAACGCATAAACACACACTCTCTCTTCTTTTTTCTCTCTCTTTCTGTAATGGTCAGTGCAGATGTAGATGCTGGTGCGACTGTCTTTCATCAGGCAGCCTGAGCTGGAGTGTGCAGAAGAATGATAAATGTGTCTGTGTCTGTGTGTGTGTGTGTGTTTATGTGGACACTGTCGATTAGTTGTTCTTTCGCTCTTCCTGTCTCTGGTACTTTCTCAATCACTTTCTCTCTCTCACTCTCTCTCTCTCTCTCTCTCTCTCTCTCTTTTGCCCTCTCTCATTCCCTCATTCCATCTCTCCTCTGCCTTTTCTTCACTTGCCGACCGCAGAGAGTGACAGCTTAACTGCCCTCCATATTGCGTTTATGGGCCAGTCACTGCGACCACATCGCAGCTAACCGCCACAGTGCGCACACTGGGGTCAGAGAGAGGCTAGTCAGGCTCCGTACACAACCCTCCCTTTCTCCTGCCCCTCCCCATTCCCTCCCTCCCCCCCAAAAAAAAGCAGTTTGATCTTTTTGGTGCTGCCCCAATCTGTAATGGAGATCTTTGTTTTGTGCCATTAAGCCCCAGCAATTCCTTAGGGGCTTGTGTTGACAGACAGCACAGGCCACAATAAAAACTGGAATTGAATGTTGGAAACGGCCCTCTTTTTAGCCCATTTCTCTCCTCAGCAGGAAAGTAATTTACTCTGCGCCCAGTGCGTGTAATTCCTTTATGGCAGCGTGTTTGACCCATGTAAGCCTGACATTTTTTTAATTGCGGTAGTTGAAAGGTCACTTTAGACAGCAGTGTAGCGCCTTGTTCACCCAGGGGTGGCTGATTGTATGACTCCCGTCATAAAAAGCGTTATGGTATGATACTGTATGGTATGATACTGTATGGTATAAGCCTTATGGTATGATACTTTTCACACCTTTACCTCACATGTACCGTGGCTGCAGTGGTCGTGTTTGTGTTGAGGAGGGAAAGGCACAGGTACTGCATGTGTGGGTAGTCGCTGTGTCGATGTGGCACAAGCTTGCTTTGTGCTAATGAAAAGAATAGATTAACTGTATCAAGTGCGTGTTTGTGTGTGTGTGTGTGTGTGTGTGTGTGTGGAGAGAGGCTGGTGAGGTGCACGTGTGAATTTGTGGTTCCTGTGTTTGTGTTTGCATTTTTAGCATTTGGCTCCCAGCTCACAGAGGGTGTCTGTGTTTGTTAGCCACTGTGGCTTTATATCATGAGTTTGCTCAAGGAGAGAAGCCTATAAACGCATTTCAAAATCTGCTAAGAGCCTAAATTGAAGTGAACAGCGCTGGAGCGCACCCAGACTCTCCCAAGACCCCTCCAGTAATCTGTTTCAATTTGATCTGTGCGACTGCTCCACACCGGCAGCCCTACTCACAGTAATGAAGGGCCTAGCCCATCAGGCTTCTCCGCTTCTGCATCTCAGACTCTTTACAGAGCAGTGTGTGCTCGCTTCCTGTGTTTTTTTTTATTCTCTCTGCACCCCTCCTCCTTGCCACACACACACACAGACACACACACAGAGACACTGACACACTCACAGACACACACACAGACACATACACTCACACACAGAGAGACACACCGCTTTCTTCTTTACATTCCTCCAAGTGCCATACTAATTTCAGCTTCTGACGCTTTACTGTAATATGTAGCGCGATGGCTCTCGCCTCTGGAAATAGTGTTTGGATAGACACACAGATGATTAATATTCGCTTATACCATTTTTATTACCGCTGAAGGATTCCTTTTTTTTGTTCTCCTTCAGCATTGCTATGCTTCGCTTTGCTTTCTCTCTGCAGTCTTTATGTGAAGTAGAGGTTTTGTTTTTCAATAATGCTGAGAAGGATTGTGGAAGGATTAAACTTTTCATCTGCCCTTATTACGTTTTTTTTTTTTCCAGAAAACAAAACAACAAAGCAAAACAAACAAACAAAAAAACAAAACAATTAAAACCCCACAGCTTACTTTCTTAGTCCCCTGTATATTTTTCCCTGTGCCTCTGCGTGCTTGTGCTTCATGGTGTCTGACGTATCAAGATGGCACACAAATGTTAATTAATGCGCCGCATCTGTGAGCGGCCTTGACAAGGTGTTCGAGAGGGAGCAGGCAGACTGTGCTGCTTCGTGCAGCAGATGTTCCCTCGGACAAACCCGCCGAGTACTGAGCACACGCTCCAGCCAACGTGGCCAAGCCTCAGCATCACACTGCTGCTCAGCTCTTGGAAGTCCTCTCTTTACCCTCTTTCATCAACGTTAAATACGCTCAGTTCAGATTTGTTGTTGTTTGCCAGCATCTGATTGACTTGAGCTGTTGAGCTGTGGAATCAAAATAAGAGAGAGAGAAAGAGAGAGAGAGAGAGAGAATGTATGTTGTATGGCTGTGAGTTGTTTATAGAAATGGGGAATTCCTCTTGCCTCTTGCTGGTGATGTTTTTTGCCTCTTGCTTTATTTACTCACCACCTCATTTACGTTTGATCAGCACGTGTAATCATACATAAATAAGTGGGTGCATGTGGCCGGGCTCTGTGTGGGGAGCATTCACTTTGGCCTTGACCTCTTGTGTTACTGCAAAAGAACCCACCCCTATATCTCTGCGCACTGAGCCTGGTCCTGGGCAGCTCGTCACCTCTGCAGCAGGATGGATAAAACGTGTTTGCTGCCATTTTAGAGGGATTTTTTGTGGTCACACTCGAGCAATGTAGTCCAGGAGGATATTTATCTCCCCCTGATATGTTTCATGCTCAAGAGCCCACAACCCTCAGCCCTCACCTCCCCCCTCCTCTCCCAGACCCCGACAGACTGCTAATAAATGCTTTGAAAGGGGATGAAATATTCATGCAAAGTTAAATGCAGATCCAGCAACGGTCTGAAGGCATTAGACCCAGTCAATACAGATCACCAGTGACGGTTTACTCTCACCTTCCCTCTCTTTCTTTCTGTTAGTAGTTCTCTCTCTCTCTCTCTCTCTCTCTCTCTCTCTACATAAAGGAAGGGGATTAACCATAAGGTTAATTAGGCTACTATTTGGCCAAAGCACTTGTTACATTAGTGCATCTGGGTTTTACAGTAATCTAAGGCCAAAGAAGCATTCGAATTTCATCAGTATCATTCAGATGTTGAAAGGCATGTCCGTGGTGTGCACAGCATCACAATTAGCTAAAATACACTCAAAAATACCATACAAAAAAGTATGGTTTTGATTCGATGCGAAAACTGTATTTTTATCCCATAATTTCTTTTTCTGCTCTTGCTAATTACTGCCTGAGATCAAATAGATAGCGGCATGTTTCACTGCAGTGGTTTCGCTATCCACCAGGAGTTCTGTGTTGCTTTCCCGCGTCTTCTATATCTAGAATTGAATGTACAGTTCTATAGATAACGTTTCAGTGGCTGCACCCGATTGGACCCAAATGGTGTCAATTCCGTGGCTAATGCATGGATTCTGTGGTGGCTGCATGCTCACTGTGCAAGTGACCTTCCTTCGGCACGACTGGATGATGCATCACCAGCATGCGCGTGGGCACCCCCACAGGGCTGTGTCACAGGGCAACTCACTGCACTCAGGTACACACACAGCCTCTAAGTGGCTCTTGCGTGGCAGACTGGCTGGCTGGCTGGCTGAAGGAGGAGAAGGGGGGAGGGGGGGGGGGGGGGAGGAAAGGGGGGGGGGGGGGGGGGGGGGAGAGGAGGTGAGGTGTCCAGCCACTAAAGCGGCGCCATGGGCCGGGAGAGGCCTGCAGCACCAGGCCCACTCGAGCGCAGCGTGGAAATAAACAAATAACGCCACCAGCCAAAAGAGGCGGCAGGGGAGCGGCCACTGGAGGAGTGGAAAACATCTGGCTGCTCCTCCATCCCTCACGCTGGAACGAGAGAGGATGGAGGGAAGGGGGGGGGGGAAGAGGAGGGGGAGGGGGTTGGGGCTTTGGTGCTGATGTTGTTTTTCCTCTCTGAGTATGCTTGAGGTGCTGAAGCAAAGCCTGCTGCAGCGGAGAGACCACTGAGAATTGTGCTCAGCTGTGCTTTTGAAAATAAGCAGCCTCATGTCAGAGGGGCTCATGCTAAAGGTCAGAGTTCAGGTCATAAAATAGGACTATGGAAGTCCTGGCTTCTAGGAATGAGAGACATGATATTCCATGATAACAGTGACCTTAAGTCGCGATCAGCCTGTGGCTGCACAGTGCCTAAACTTCCAAGATCAGCATGGTTCAGCCAGATATAAGCCCTGGTAGAATGTTGATTTCACTTATAGGGCCTTTCTGCAGTTGTTAATTGCTAATCTTGTGTTAACATTTCTGGAGAGCAGACAAAAATCTGTTGAATTTGGTTCATGGAGACATGAAATGGTGAAACAGAATTAGACTGTTTTTCTGTTTTACTTTCCTGTGATGGCACAGACGAGATAGTAGTCAGAGCACTTTCTATCAGGAATCACACACACACACACACACACACACACACACACACACACAGTGTACTACACTAGAGTCTCTTCATTGGCTTTCAGAACAGAAAAAAACTGGACTGACAGAATTCACACACACAACTGGCTGAAAAACGTGCAAGGATTGAAAAATGCTACGAATGAGTGACAAAGAAGAGACTGAAATGGAGAGAGTGGGAAGAAGGAATGGCTGAGAGGAAGCAATAGAGGGAGAGGAAGAAAAAGGAGAGTGAGGCAGAGGAGAGCATGACGTGTTCAAAGAGGGATGGATTTCATTAAACTTGGATGACATTAGGCCATCTATTCATAGGGAGCCCTTATCTGGCTCTAATTAAAACCAAGGGAATCAAATGAATGCAGGCTCAAGCTTCAATTATACTAGATACATATTTGTAGTCTCTTTTCCAGAATGGCAATAGGCTCGGGCAAAGTATACTCTGCACCATTCCAAGTGTTTCCCATGTATCACCGCGAGTGTTTATTCAATTGCCTTGTCTCAGAAAAGTTTTTGATTATATTTTAAATGTGGTTCTATTTCGTAGTCTGGCGGCTCCGCCTTTTCAGCTTGAACAGTTCTTTCATTTGCTTAATCAACAGTTCCTTGGT
The DNA here is from genome assembly GCA_017657215.1 of Limnothrissa miodon. Taxonomy (NCBI): domain Eukaryota; kingdom Metazoa; phylum Chordata; class Actinopteri; order Clupeiformes; family Clupeidae; genus Limnothrissa; species Limnothrissa miodon. Next base: position 861,658 of record JAGFZM010000042.1, read on the forward strand.
GCGACTGGATGGCTCAGCTTTCAGCTTTTGTAAACAGAGAGTGCCTTTTAAAAGCTTGCCTTCTGACTGTTTCTCTCCTCTTCTCTCTCTCTCTCTCTCTCTCTCTCTCTTTCTTTTTCTGTCTCCTACTCTTTCTTTCTATCCTCTTTTTTCTCATTCTGTGCATCCTCCCACATTTCTGTCTCTTCCCTTTTCCTCCTGAAGGTCTCATCCGGCTACAGGAGCTCATTAAAGCCCCCTCCCGCTACAACATCCGCTTAAAAATCCGTCAGTTGCCAGCAGACACCAAGGACGCCAAACCTTTGTTGAAGGAGATGAAGAGGGGAAAGGAGTTCCATGTCATCTTTGACTGTGGCCATGAGATGGCGGCCGGGATTCTCAAACAGGTGATGACTAGGCAATGGTTTACTGAAAAAAGCATTTCTGAAAAGATGGCAGTGCTGCCACACACACACACACACACACAGACCCACACACATATAAGTATACACACACACACACAGTGAAAGGCCCCAACACACACACACACACACACAGTTAGGCAGACAAAGCATATAGACTTACACACAGTGACAGTCCTCAACACACACACACACTCACACACATTCTTTAATCTCCAAGTCCATTTGAAAGAAAATGTTATCCATATTTAATTCATATTTAAGTTTAACCTTATACTTACAGCGCATGTAATGGTAAATATACAGGACATTAATCATATCTACATATCTATATCTAATTTTGTGCATTGGTTCACTTGAGAACATGTTCAACCCCCCCCAGAACATAAGTGCTGTGAGAATATCTTCACTTGCAGCTACACACAAAAAAAAAAGCTTGTAGTGGTTGGGGCCGTTGGTTGGAGAAGACGCTGATATTTCAAAAGGAAATGCAATTGGGAGAGTTCATGTTTCCTTCAGCTCACATGTGTAATCAAATATTAAAGATAGCATGATTCATTCTGACACTCATTCACAGGCCTTTTTAATCAATCCCAGAGTGGTGGATTGGTAATGAAGGTCAAGGAGACTCATCATTGGTGGCATGTGAGATATGTTCGGCTAATGGGGAGTAATGATCCACTGGACTGTATTTGTGTGATACTGTGCAATCCGTGGCGATCCTCTTCTGAAACTCTGTTAGAAGTCATTTCAGACTGCGTGACGACTTCTTCACTGTCATACACAGTTAGCCTGACAGAGTGGCTCTTTGCTTGAAGTGTTCTGGGCCATCCAAATAGGGGTGGCTCTGTCTAATTCCTTTGTTGTTATCTAGCCAATTGGAATTGGTGAGATTGTGTGCTGGGGTGTGTGAGACTGTGTGCAAATTAGAGACATTAACAATAAAATGTATGGACAGAAAAATTAAAAAGGAGACAGTCACAGGCATACTTTTATGATAAGCAGAGATATGTTATACACTATGTCAGAGTCACATCGGCCGTTGCAAGTCGGATCTGTGACTGACAGTCTGTGACCCCACCTTCTCCGGTAGTTTCCTTCATTTGTAAGCTCGAAAATGAGATGGGGTTTTCTGGGATGCAGACTTCGAAGAGGCTACCCGACAATCCAGGACTCCGAGCACGCCCAAGACTGGCAGCAATTACAGCCCTGACCCCGGTCTATTTAATCACTTTCTTTAGCCGCAACTATCATAATCAGGAATGATTCATAGTCTGCTCGAGGTTCCGACTATGGCTTAGGCTTGGCCTCCTGCTCGGCTGCAGAATGGAATCAAATAGCTGCAGAATGGAACAAAACACCAACACAGGGCAAAGCAGAGGAGTGAGGATCAAACATGTTGTCATTCATGAAAATGCATGACTCAACAAATGCCTTCACTGACAAACATGCACACACACACAATACTTTGTTTGGATCTCAACACAAGGGAGGATTTCGATCCAAACAGTAATGGAAATATGCTGAAGGCTTTGACAGAAGTGGTCAATCATGGACTGCTTTTCCAATTCATCAATATGACATCTTTGTTTCCAAATGGATTACTACCTACTAAAACAGAAATTGAGTAGTACTCTACACATTTGTGCTTCGACTAACTCATAAAGTTGTAATCCCCTCAACATTATGGACATGCCCAAGTGTATGTACACGGCCAAATACAAGAACAATTAATCAAACAATATTCCATGTAAAGATATTCTCCAATTTTATCAATTGTCATTGATTGATTGTTTTCATTTATGATGGTGATGTCTGGTGTAGTTTTGTGTAACCAAGTTTTGTGTAACCAAGACCATACAGGATACATAATATGCACAGGCACACACACAAAAACACACACATACACACACACACACACACACACACACAATCGCAACCACCACCACCCCCCTCCACACACACACACACACACACACACACACACACACACACACAAAGTCTGTCTTTTTGTCTTTCCTGGTTTAATTAGTTTATTGTGTTTGATTCTGTTTCTTCTGTTTTAGGCTTTGGCCATGGGAATGATGACAGAATATTACCACTATATCTTCACCACACTGGTAAGGACATATGGTGTTGCTCAAAAGCCTTTTTTGGGGGGGTTGATTATTATTATTTCTTTCATCAGCATTAAGGGCCTTTGGGCAACAAACAGGTGTGCAAACTGCTGTGTTCATTCTTTTGTTCTGAACGTACAATTGTTTTTAAGAACTCTTATCTTGTTCGGAAGTGTTGACAACAATGCTTGCCGAGATTACTTTAATGTGCTGCAAAAGCCTTTCTTGTTATTGTTGTTGTGGCTGTTTTCGTAGAATCATTGTCTGAGAAAGATTTTAGTAGTACATGAAACCAGCCATCAACTTTTGCATTTCAGATAGCACCCACAATCTTTTGCTATCACTGAAAACTTGACCATTTTTATTATGTGTCCTTTTCCAAAATTCAGCTTTTTTTACTGTGCTTTTTATTCATCCTGCCTCTTTTTTGTACCTTCTTGCATCATTACTCTTTCTCTCTTTACTTCTTCTTCCTCTTTCTTTTCCTTTGTGTTACTTTGTTCGTGACGTTTTTGTGGTCACAATTTCAATACATTACTGTAGCTGTATTCATATTTTCCATTGGAAGATGATCGCAAAGACATCAGAGGCTGGATTCACAGCTTGAGTTCACATCAAACCGCTTGTCTTTTGTCTGGCTGCTCCCTTTGGTGAGAAGGGCATAAAAGCTTCAGGAGCTTAAAAATGAGCATTTCTCCGCGGCTGTCCGCGGCTAAGCTAACACTGTTGCCAGGTGATTTATTTACGATCTTACACCCCCTTCCCCCTTTCTATTTAATACTTTTGCCTCCTTTTGAACAATGCTTCCTTTTGAGTGTTTATGTTAATAAACTGAGCTGGCTAAGCAGCAGTGGGTGTACTCGTATGACACAGAGAGTCATCAGCATTGAGAGAGAGAGAGAGAGAAAGAGAGAAAGAGAGCTTGGACCAGGCCTGGGTTTGGCAGGAAGAGAAGCCAGAGTTGGAGGTTTAATTTGGCCACTGCCGTCAACAGCTCAGCCACGGAGATTGCATATGGCTCCATGTTCGCTGCCAGATTTCTCTCTCCAAACGGCTGGAGAGTGTGTGTCTGTTTGTGTGCAGTCTGACATGAGCATGCAGAAAGATCTACTGTTTCGAGAGTGCAATCGGCATGCACTGTTCAACATAAAGTTAAATCTTAAAACATATGCTCTGTTTGCTATACATTCATCTGCAGCTACCATTATTCTTTGGTATTAGTATTTGTTATTACTTTACACCTGTATAAGTGTTGTTATATAGTAGTTACTCATTAATAAAACATTTATAGACTAGGAATAACCCCTCAATTGCATATCTATATTAACATTTGTTTTTATATCAGTGACATTATCCTGTAGATGTTGCATGCACAAACTGCCGTTGGTTTGGTAACAAAGCTAAACTTCATTTGATATAATATGTATCCTCAGGACCTGTTTGCTCTGGATGTGGAGCCATATCGTTACAGTGGAGTGAACATGACGGGCTTTAGGATCCTGAACACCGAGAACAGCCAGGTCACAGCCATCATGGAGAAATGGTCAATGGAACGCCTTCAAGCCCCACCGAAACCTGACTCTGGATTGCTGGATGGTTTCATGACAGTAAGTTCCCATAGGGTTTGCAATAGGAGGGTTGAATTCACTGCTACCCAAGGGAATCAATAGTCACAGCACTATATAGGGGAAAAAAACTGTGCACAAAGATAGAGCCGGTGTGCCGGAAAGTCCTCCACACACATACAGCAGATTCATCCAAAAAAATTTAATATGCCGTATTCTTTATCAAAAATGTCATTTCTCTTGAAGTGACACCTTCCATTTTTTTTCTCACCATAGTTTGTGCAGGTGATGCAGCTGAGAGTCTTTGCATGACATTCCAGGGAATGTGTAATCATGCCTGATGCTTACAAGCAGTGGCATTCTTTCCTGTGCCTATACCAATGTCAGTGGCCATATACCTGTGTGTTATTTCTCCTCCTATTGTGTTGCACACTAACAATTCTCAGCAAATTGGTCAGCGGTGCCTAATATCTCTCATGGTTTCCTTTTGCACTATCAGAGGGGAGATGGTCTGAAAAAATTGCCTTTAGACATACTGTAGAGAGAAAATGCCAACACACACCACTACACACACATTACCCCCCCCCCCCCCCAAAACACACACACACACACACACCTTCCAACCTCCTTCAGAGCGTCTGATGATGAAAGAATCGTAGCTACACACACACATGCACAATTTCAGCAGCATACCTTTCCACCCTAGAGATCTACCACACAATGACCAGTGTGTGAGCAGGATGCCATCTCTGTGAGTGGTAAGTGGGCCCTCTGTTACGGGGATCTGAGGAGGCTGTGATAACAGCACAGAGGCGGACGAGGCAGCTCCTCCGCTCTGGTGAAACCCTCAACTCTTATCCGGGACCCATGCCAAAAATATGAAATCAGCAGAGAGGAAGAGGAAAGAGTCAATGATGTGTGCGTGCATGTGTGTCTGTGTGTGTGTGTGTGTGTGTGTGTGTGTGTGTGTATGTTCATGTGTGCATATATATGACTGTCCGTACACACACGTATTATGTCTGTGTACGCTTGCATGTTTCAATGAGAGGTTGGTGTTGTTACAGCTCTGACAATGAGAGAGCTGCTAATAGTGTGAGGGAGGGAAAGAGGAAGAGAATAAAGCAGGGGACACAGACACAGAAAGAAAGAGAGAGGGCCAGAATGAGAGGACAGGGTTGCAGACTGGAATTAACGTGCAGGCATTAGGACAGCTGCCAAAACAACTGTTAAGGTGATAAAGCCACCACAAACCAAGAGGACTGGTTGGATTCCAGTCGGCGGATTGGCGAGCAGCAAATGTTGGCCTTATGCTCAATGCTGTGTCTGACCTTCAGGCAGAGACAGTCATTTTATGGGGTAGTGAATTATGTTGGCTCAGTTCCCTGTACCTTTGGGAAACTCAACTCACCCATAATCTATGATGAGACTTGGAAAAAAAACACTAAATTCACTGGCAATAGCATATTTGAATTATCATTTTAAAACCAATTTCAAGACTGTGTCTAAGGTTGTTTAGGATCAACCTTTTTTAACTAGCATGAAATCAACAGCAAAAAAATGCCCTTTTGGCTCATGCCTTTTTGCTGATAATTGAAGTGTATGCATTACAGTGTTTGTTACACAAGATATGAGATAGCACACTTGTATTCACATAATGTGATTTTTTTTCTCTCCGGTTTTGAAAGCTTTCATCTCCCCACACACCTGATTATCTATCGACAGATATCTTCTTATTTAGAGTTTTTTTTTTTTTTTTTTTGCTGCAGAATGTTGTTTTTCAGGGTCACACAGGTACCTGTTAGAGAGCGACCTTAAAAAAACCTTTTATTTATGGTGAGAGCGCAACCTATTTGCAATAGTTGACACAGCATTTATTCAGTTAATGCCACTGAAAGCCTGCAGATTGCCAGGCGCAGCCTGCCAAAGTTGTGTTGAGTTTGTGAAGGTGTTATATATAGCTCCAGGAGAAAGCCAAACTGCTTTTCTCTGGTGCTCAGCATCCGTGAGCGACGCTACTTAAGCCATGTGTTTTATGATTCAATCAATATTATTAAGTGTGACAGTAAATGTTGTCTCCTCAAGTTAATGCAGCGCAGCTTGAGTCTCAGAATTCACTTTTCATCAAGAAATGTAAAAAAAAAGAAAGAACATAATCCCTTGCAGGTGTGTTTGCCTTTGAGTGAAATCTAATTTCTACTTCAGATTGAAGTACTTTTATGTTTTGTATCCCGATGCACACAACTCTCTCTCTCTCTCTCTCTCACACACACACACACACACACACACACACACACATATACACACAGAGCAACACTCATACACACAGTTGAGTGGGACTGTTGCCATGAGGTAAATTGTCTCCTGACACTTTAAACACAGTCGATTAATGGACAGAGCTTCTGAATCAGCAACACACCACTCCTCACCCCAAACCCTTGTCTTCAATCTTCCGTGTAACGATGGTCATGAAACACCTACGCCTCTGACACTCATGTACATCCAAACAGTGTTAACAGCATACTGTATATGTTTGTGCATTTGAGTGTGAATTATGTGTGTGTGAATGTGTGTGTGTGTGTGTATCTGTATTTGAGTGGGGAGTATGTGTGTATGTGTGCGTGTATTTGTATTTGAGTGTGTGCGTGTTCGTGCGCTTGTGCGTGTGTGTGTTTTATTTGGGCCAGTGCGGTTATTTCTGGAGTGGAGTGCACGTTAGATTTATCCCCTGTAGCCCTGTACAGTGACCCGCTCATCAGGGAATTAATGACATATGAGTCGCAAGGCGTGGATTGATTAATTAGACAAACGGCAATCAGTCAGTGGCTAATGCATATTGACATGGCGAAAGGTCCCGTAAACACTTGACGAACGGCTTCATTTGTGGGCTGTATTTATGGTTGGTGCGCGCTGTGCCACCCCTGCGCTCCACTATAACTCACTTGCGCCGGACCCCTGTGACAGATTACATCGACTACGAAAACAAAAGAGTCAGGAGTTTTTCCAGCATTAGCTGAGGGAAATGTTTTGAAATTATTAGTTTGTTGGCCGGCTTTTTTGACCTTCACTAAATGATATATTTAGCAGGAAATATCTTGTTGGTATGCAAAACCTCATTTCTTGCAGGGTTTGGATGCTTTTTTTGTTTTATTTAAATGCATAGCCCATTTATTAATCCAGACATGTATTTTTTTCTGTTTTTCCCATAACACCAAGGAGTTCCTCATATTTGTTTGTGTGTACTGATTTATGGGATCTCGTTCTGCACCTTTTTTGGACCCTTTTATGTGACGATTAATCTTCCTTTGGAGTAACCCTGCCCTAAGTCGCGACTTAACATGCATAATGAAAATGACCTAACAAGCTCTGCAAGCTCATTAGCATAATTTCTTTCCGTGCTAATTGCTTTAGCTTCTGTC
>JAGFZM010000042.1:871656-898292 GCA_017657215.1 Limnothrissa miodon
CCTCGCTTCCCCTCCCACCTCCCCCGTAAAGATAAAAAAAAAAGCAGAGCCCCCATGTAGGCCATGGCTGGCTGCCCGCCTCAGTGTGTCATGGAAGCCTGCCGCCTTGGCCGAGGGCTGGGTGGGATTTGCCACGGCAGGGCCCACATGCCGTATTAGGAATTTGGACACGGGTGTCGCTGGAGCTCCAGCAGCTGGTTTGGCCTGTGCCCAGTCCTGGCAGAGGCCTGGCGCCACAGGAGGGCCAAACGGGCCACGCCAAAGCACAAACCGTCAAGCTGTCCCCTGGCCTCCATACTCACTGGAGAACGCTGTGTGCCACGGCAACCCATCCTAAAGCAAACACAAACAAACGCAACACTACACTGTATCTGTTTTACTCTCACTCATGTTCAATAAGAGGTTCAGTGGAGGATGGAGGGAAGATGGTGGAGGTGGAGGAACACGTCAAAGGAGGAAAATGAAAACGTAGACAAAGATGGTGATATACTGTACTGTAGAGTGTAAACAGACTCTTGATAGTTCTTGAAGTGACCTTCTCTTTAGAGACAACACACACACATATATACACATACACGCGCATGCACACACACACACACACACACACACAAAAGCCTAGTAAAATATAATTTTTTTTTTGGTGGCGGATGTAATTGTGTTTTTGTGAGGCCGGTGCGGTGCTGAGCGATGAGGCAGGAAGCTGTCATACGGCCGCTGAGCAGACTTAAGGGCTGCAGATTAATGACTCCACACCCTGCCATGTCACCGGCGGGCAAGCAGGTAGACAGGTGTCCCTGAAGACGAGTTACCCCACAGACAGGAGCGATCATGTCGGAGGAGGAAAAAATCAAACCCACAAGACACGTCAACTGCTCCTTGCATCACCACACATGCATACACACACACACACACACAAACACACACATACACAAACACACACATACACAAACACACACAGACATACACATGCACACACAGTACAGTACACAACTACACAGCCCTAGAGACATAACTGGTGGGTTGCCTGTTTAGTAGTCTAATGTCAGGACTTTAGAAAGCATCATTTAACCTATAAAAACATAAAATTATTCACTGATTATAGTAAATTTCATATATTTTGAATCCATTCTGATGTATAGTGAATAGTGTATGATATACTTTAGAATATGCAAGGGACTTTCTAGTGTGTTGTGATAGGAAGGGGAGATTTGTAGAAATGTTTAATAGGTGTGTGCAGAATTTGAAAAGCAGCCTTAAGGTTGTCTTGCCATTCCTCTCTCTTGCTTACTTTACCTCTCCTGCATGTGCATGGCTGTCAGTTTCTTTTAGCCACACAGACAGAGTCTTATATGTTTTTTTTAACATGTACAATTAATGCATTCCCCAGCGTACATACATCCACTTCTCAGTATCATACAGTGAGATAACGATTTAAGGATTAATAGTCATTAGCACTCTAAGCCCTTGTGTTTTGTCTGTCATTGGCGTTAGCTTGCGGCTTATCCTACGGCTCAACTCTACCTTGTTTTTTTATGTTTTCTCTCACTGGATGGCAAACACTGCCACGGTGGGCTTACAGTTTTGACAATCTCAGACACAGACACAAATCTCAGACACATTGAAACAGAGGCTGAGTCTTTGCAAACGTCTGTATAAACAAGTGGTTGATGCAAGTCAGACTGGTCCATATTGTACACATATGTCCAGAGGCCACAGTCCTGTCTATGGTTTTTCCCTAAAGGAAAAATATGGAAGTCTGATAATATTGAGTTGTCTTGAGCTTGGTACATCGTACACCAGTCACAAATGGTTGAATAAGGCATTGTACCAGGCCTGTTGGTTTTCAGGTTCACATGGGGTTGTTTCTTTATAATCTGTTGTTGTTTAGGTCATTTTTGGATGGTTGATCTAAAAAATAAACAATAAGTGCCCCACAGTTCTACAACCATTGATGTAATGGGGCAATTTTTTTCTTAACTTTCCATAGCCTTTCTCTCTGTCTTTGCCTTCTCTTTACTTTCATGCACTCCATCTTCTCTTCTCTCGCTGCCCTCCATCTTCCCTTCTATCTTTCTTGCTCTCCATTTTCCGTCTCTGTCTGTCTTCCTGCCCTGTTTTCCCTTCTTTCTCTCTTCTTCTCTATCCTTCTCGCTTTCCATCTTTCCTTTTCTCCCTCTTGGCCTCTGTCTCCCCTTTTCTCTCTCTTGGTCTTTACTTCTCTCCCTATCTCTCTCTCTCTGTCTCTGGCTCTCTATCTTTCTCCCCCTCTGTAGCATGCTCTCTATCTGCCTTGCTTGTGTTTTTGATTGGTGGAGGATGTGACGTGTCGTTCGTAATGAGCTGGTTTCAGCTCCGCTCCAGTCAGTGCCACAAGCCATCATTAGATCTCTTACTGAGAGATCTAACCCACTGAGACATGCTTTTTTGCTCCCCCCCCTCTCTCACTGTCATTCTTTCTTTTGTCTCTCATGCCCTCTTCCTGTCTCTCTCTTTCTCTCACACACATGCACACACACACACACACACACACAATTCACATTTCTATGAAATCGCCTCTATCCATGTATCTATATCTTCCTCTATAACAGTAACCAAAAGCCCAAGTTTGACAACAGACTAAATAAATGGCAACATGATCACCTCTCCATGCATATAATGAAAGGGTGAAGGAGAGGTTCATATTATCCAAATGGGATTGTGATATCCCTGTTGTCCATGTAATTTTGGAGTGTTACTATCTGATTGTCACCAGCGGGGGGAAGTTGCGCCTGTGTGCCTTCTGTCTTGCTTAATTTGCATGCTTTCACTTCTGTTGTTATGGTAGGGAATGTAGACTCAGGCAACATAAGATTGACATTAGAATTTAGAATTAGAAATCCAGTTTTAGATAACACACTAACGTCATTGGAATATGGAATTAGTATTTTGTGCCGCAGACTAGTTGGAAAAGGAAAGAGCAAATCAGTGAATGGGAACCCCACCTGGCATCTAAGACAACTTTAAACTTACATGTCTATAAAGAGAAAAGCTCCATTCAACAACACTACAATTGGAATCCAAACGCACACACGGAAGCATGTAGCAAAAGACTCTTTGCCATTGAGTTTAAAGTGTGTATGAGGTCTGCAACTGGAATTAGTGAGTAGTGAGTGAACTCCTGTAAAAACAGTGTTGACAGGACATGAAAATTGATGTCCAGTGAGTAGCAAATCTTTTCAGAATTGTGTAGGTGGAGGATAAAGTAAAAATAAATTGACTTTATTTTTAGCTTTTATTACACCAATGGTTGGATGCAGTCTTTCAAATGAAAAGAAAATTAAAGTAAAGTAAAGGTTATAAAACTGGAATTTAATCAACAACGTACCACATAGTTGCTGCTGATCAAATGCTTTGTCCTTTTTAGTGGAACATTTTCTCTTTCTGTTGCTCTCATTTGCGCTCCCACTCTGACTCTCTCTTTCTCAGGGGGAAAAAAAGACGAGGCTCTCTGTCCAGGCTATGGCTGGACCATTTAAGAGTGCCCATTTGTATGCCTGACAGCAAAGCCCGTTCTTTAATTGGGAAAAAGCTCCTCTTAAAGGCTGTTTAAATCTCATTTCTGTGCCTGAAGAGTGAGATCAAATGCTGTATTTAGTCAGCTGCAAGGATTTGCATAGGATTGTGGGAGGTCGACCTAAACTCATCAGAGTGGATTGCCTTACAGAACTTCTAAGGGATGGAGAGAGAGTGAGAGATCAAGAGAAAGAGAGAGACAGGGGTGGGGGTGGGTGGGGTTATGATAAAGCAAAGTTACCCTACATTATAGAGAAAGGAAGAGAATGAGCAAAAAAAGTTAAAGGTGAATAAAGTAAGCAAGTTAAATAATGGAAACAACATGACAACAAAACCCTACAACAAGCCCTAATCAAAGTATTAAAATGATTAAAATAAAGATTAAGGCTTATTTTAGATGTTGAGAAAATGCTTGTTAACAGACAAAGGTTTATGAGACTGGATCATTCTTTCACCCTGTAGAGGATGTTTAAAATGTGGCAACAACTGCCATGACAACCATTAGACAACCTTTAGCTGCGCAACTATACTCCCCCGTCGACTGCACACTGAAGGTACCCTTGCTGTGACCCTTGAATAGGCCTGATCTGTACAGAATCGAAGCCAACGTTTTACTGGCTAGAAAAGAATGTAAAAAAAGGGCTTGGCGACACACACAAATAATCTCACACCTGACCTTCATGCCATGCTGTGAGTGGTTCTTTCTAACAGGTATGGGTGTACCAGACCAGCTGTGTAGCTTGATATATATATATATATAATGCAAATCTCTAGCAAAAGTAGAGCTTTTTTCTAACACCACTGCAGTATCAAGGACTCCTGTTTTGACTCATTATAAGTCTCATCATAAGCCTGAAAACTCTCCCCGGGGGGCATAGTGCGAAAGTAACATCCATCGCCATTTGGCGTGGCACCTCCATACGCTGTTCATACAAGGGCATAAAAAGCTAATGTAAAGTCAGAGCAGATTGATGGAGGAAGTGCAACAGACGATGTAGCAGCTCCCATTCCACTGTAATGGCATCCTTCACAGAGAGACCCCTGCAGCCTTGGGGCTACGCTAGGCTCTTTAACAAGAGGAATTCAATTAAGCTGATTAACCATTTAGAGGCTGCTCGCTCCAGGATTAATTCCACTCCGGAGAGGCACACCATATGAAGGGGGTGGTGCTAGTGCTGGTGTAGTGAAGTAACACAATGAGTGAGAGATGGGGAAAATGGAGAAGAGGGAGAGGAAGACAATGAAAGAGGTTAGAGGTGAATAAAATAGTTTTATTTAACACTGTGTTTGATAGTTATTATTTTGTTAGTATAACTCTCTCTCTGTCACACGCACACACAGACACACACAGGTGTATTTTTTTACTAATGGTACACAGACAACAAAGACAACAGAGAGAGAGAGAGAGAGAGAGAGAGATATATATAGAGAGAGAGAGTACAGGTCAGATTCTGCAGTAAAAAAAGGAAGGCTTTATTCCTACTCCCTGTCCCTGAAGCCTAAAACGAGGCACGTTGTGCTTACTGTTGTGCTTGGCGTTGTGCTTGGCGTTGTGCTTACCTAGCGGTGTCTTTTCTGGATGATCTCCCTCCTTTGCTGGCCTGCCAGTGTGCGCTGGTGGAAAGGTTCACGGATGCTTGAGGCTATTTCTCATGCTCGCTGCCTGACAACAGTCATCAGCCATCTTCCTGCTTGTGCATTCCCACTGCAGTGCCCCTCAGCAGTGGCAGAGAAAGGTGGGAGATGGAGCATACCCACAAATCCTCTTGTATTATTTAGCACAGTATTTCACTAGAATAAATAGCCTCATTTTTACGGGAATAAATAGCTTCTTTTCATTGTCTCTGCGTTGGTAGAGTTAGGTCACTTAAGGTTGTTTCATTTTCCGGTTATGTATCCGCATTCTCGCTTCAGGTGACAGTTACTCACAGGGGATGGAAGGCAACCTTTGGATCATGCCCTGCTATCAATTTCATCTCTCAAAGAACAGTCAGTGATGCCAGCTGGTTTTGCAGCTGATACCAGTCTGTGATCTGTGCAGATTTGAAGTGTTTGATGATACTGCTGAAAATGCAAATATTCAGAGGATAAAGAGCAGGCAGTTGACAAAAGGGTTACAGCGAGAGCTTATTTAGTAGCAACAGTAATGAATTCACTTCTAGCGATTAATCATACAATTGTGTTGGCTTTTATGCTGAAAATACCAAAAAAAACAAAAAAATTGGCAGACTTAGTCGTAGAGCATCACTTACTACGTATTGCCCGGTCACAGCCATTAGAAGGGACTGAAAAGCTCTCATTGTGAATGTCCCCCGAATTCTGAATGACTGAGCCTTCAGCTTAAAAACATACTCCTATATTAAAATAGAAATGCTACAGCTTTGCTTTCTGCAGCCTATTTCATTCACTGAGCCTCAGTCACCTGTCCCCATTGCATCTACTCAGTATACCTGTACTCAATTTCTTTCCTCCTGGTGACACACATTCTGGTGCTCCTTAGTTGCCACAAGGGATCAATAACCACCAAAGAGAGTACAAATAGCTAATTCTAATCCATGTTTTCAGTACATTTACTACCAGATAAACATTTTACTGCTAATTCAATTTACGATAACTACCTGGGAATTTGTTAGGCAAATGTTTTTATTTTAAATCACTTGGCCAAGTTTAGAGCAAATTTAGGCAAAGAGGGTGCCATTAATTGAACTGGTGGAATTTGAGTTCATTAATGTAAAACTGAGAGAGAGTGAGTGTGTGTGTATGAGAGAGAGAGAGAGAGAGAGGGGAAAGAAAGAAAGATCCGAAGACAGGGCATTGAACCACACCCAGCAGGATTTGTTGTATGAGTGAGATGACGGGCTCAAACAAACATTACTAGTGCAATAGACTATTGTAAACACACTATAGGGACAGAAACTCTCCTAGCAAATTAGATAACCTAGGGGTGCTCATCACCACAGCCAGAGAGAGTGAAATAGACACAGATAGGGAGGGAAACATAAAAAAGAGCCAGAAGACATTAAGAATGGCTGAAAAAACTGATGATTTCCCATTTAACACGCCATTGAGTTCCCTGTTATTCCGCATCCAGGGCAGGGATGTGGTGATGGTGATGGTGATTGTGGCAGCATCCGTATGTGCCTATTTCACAGTAAGGATGCCCCGGCCATCCGCACATCCTCTTAAAGGACCAAGCCCATCCCGCCATACCACTAGAAAACAGTAATGCTATAGGAGATTGCTCTGTCCTTATGGCGGAGCCCTGGCCTGTCTAGACAACAACAAAAATAACAAATGCAACAGTAATAACAACCACTCATCTCATGACTTTAGCAATTTCATTTTTAATTCCGAATCTTTTAACATCAAATGCATACTGGAAGGCATATTTTAGTTCTCTTTCGTTTCGAAGCCGAAACGTACGAATGGATGATGCCTATCATCTCCTACTTTTTCTGAAGTCAATTTTTACCAACCCTTTAAAAAAAGGGCAGTAAGCGCTCTGACGCGCGCAGGCAACTACTTAGACAGCCCTGCGTGACGTCAGAAAGTCTATATATTGACTTCGCTTACGCTTCAGGTCCTCTTTGCCTCTTTCACCTCGCCTACTGCGTGTGTTTCTGAGTCGCTCTCCGACCGCCATGCTGTGTGTTTCATCTGCATAGGGAGTGAGCATGCTATGTTAGCCTTCTCGCAGCCAGATCTCTGCTCGGCTTGCGAACGCCTCTCCCCTGCGGCTATTGCCAACAGAGCGGCATTTTTCGTGGGTTCCACTGGAAGTCCCGGGGCGGCTTCTACCCCCGTTGGCGTCAGTGCTCTCCCCGCCCACCAGTTTATCGATTTTCCCCCGGCGTCCTCGCACCCGGATGGGCTAATCGGCCGGTCTTCAGTGGCTACTCGGCCATTGGTTAGCTTTTCAGCGGCTAGTCAGCTACCAGCTAGTCAGCTAACCGCGGCCCACCTGGCTAGCCCTGCTAGCTCCATCGGCGCTGCCTTTGCCCGCGCGGCTACTTCGCCTCTCCAAGTCGATGATTCTGACGACCCGGTTATCGAGGCTGTGGACGAGGAGAAGCTCGCTTCCTTCCTCTCCGCTAAGGGATGCGCCACCGTGGAAGATTTGCCACGGTCCAGAAGACCCACGCCGCCCAGTTAGCTTCCGAGCTAGCTTCCTTGGCTACACAGGCGGCTAGCAGGCTGGGCCCGCCACCCGCCTCAGCGCTGTCCGGGAGGGCGTTTCGACCCCTTCTCCAGCGCGCTGCCCTCACCTGATGCCCTCCCGCTCCCTGCTCACCCCACTGTCGTGGCGGATGCGCCTCTTGGGAGGCCCCCTTCGCCGCCATTGCCCCTATTCAAGGCCACGTGGCGTTTTACACGATGGACGGAGCGGGCGCCAACGGCCTCATGCAGCTCCCTCGCGTTGAGGATGCGGTCGCTGGTTGTCTAGCGCCATCTTCTGCCACCACCTGGACATCGCCTCCTGAGCTTCCCTCTAAGCCTTGCCAGCGCACGGAGAAGCTCGTTTCAAAGGCCTTTATTTGTACAGGCCAGGCGATAAGGGCGTTGAATACCGCCTTTCTCCTCTCCTCTCTGTCTGAGGAACTGGTGGCGGATCTCTCAGCGCAGCCGTCGGACCTTACCCTCCATCAGCTGCTCAGAGCTACCGCTCTCACCTCACTGGCCATCAGGGCGGCCATTAAAGCCGACGGGCGCTCCCTTGGCTCTTTGGTCGTCATCGACAGACACCTCTGGCTGAATCTCTCGTCCATGCCAGAGAAGGAGAAGAGACATCTTATGAATGCTCCCATCTCCGCTGATGCTCTGTTTGGCCAGGCGCTGGAACTCCAGCGTGATCGCTTAGAGAAGACGAAGTCGGCGGCTCAGGCCCTGCAACCCGTGCTTCCTAAGCATGCCCCGCCTCAACCAGTCTCACTCGCCTCCGAGCAGTGGGCGTGTGACGCGTCGGAGTCGTTCACGGTCGAGAAGCCCTCCCCAGCCTCTCTCGCCGCTTCTGTCGGCCGATTTATCGCCCAGGTACGGCCAGAGCTGTCTGTTCAGTCTGACACTTCTGCCATCGGGCGGACGGGAAATTTCTCCCCCCTCTTCACGGGGCGTCGCGGGTGAAGTGCGTAGCTCACCGACCACGGACATCGCTGATGCGCGCTCCAGGTCGACCGCCCCACGGGCCGTCACGAGTGAGATGCGCGCCTCGCCAACCATGCGTGAGCGCCCAGGGGTCTCACACATGGTTGGCTTGCCCTCAGCCCCCACGTTACGTCGGGTCTCTACCCTGTCAGTCGAACGCTCTTCAGCTTCGCAGACAGCCTCAGTCTTTGACCTTGGCTCCCTTTGTGCCACTCGGGGGCAGCATAGCACTTCGTTTGTCCTTGCTGCTTCCTCATTCCGCCTCTCTGCTCAAGCAGAATCTGGCAATGTGCCCAATTTGGGTTCTTTCAACAGTGTTGAAAGGCTATCAACTGCAGTTCAGGTGGCCACCCCCGCCCTTCAGAGGTGTCATGGAGTCAGTGGTGCCCCCCTCCAGGGCCCCTGCTCTCAGACAAGAGCTTTGCGATCTCTTGAGAAAGGGCGCTATTCAGCGCGTAGATCCGACGCTCGCGCGCGCAGGTCGTTACAGTACGTACTTCCTTGTGCCCAAGAAGTTGGCCGCTTTTCGCCCTATTCTAGATCTCAGAGCGCTCAATGCTTCGCTCAAACCTCTCACCTTTCGCATGCTCACGGGGCGTATGGTGGCGGAGTCTGTCCGCCAAGGGGATTACATGGTCACCATAGACCTTCAGGACGCCTATTTCCACATAGGTATAGTCCCGAAGCACAGGCGTTTTCTACGCTTTGCCTTCGAGGGCAGAGCTTACGAGTACACAGCCCTCCCTTTCGGTCTGTCTCTGGCACCTCGGTGCTTCACCAAGTGTGTGGAGGCGGCGATTGCTCCTCTACGCGCTCAGGGTATCAGACTCCTCAATTACTTGGACGACTGGATGCTGCTGGCGGGTTCCAGACAGCTCCTAACGTCACAGGTTCACACTGTTTTGCGTCACCTGCACGATCTGGGCTTCTTAGTAAACCTAAGCAAGTGCATGCTCTCCCTCTCAGGAGGTCGAGTTCTTGGGACGTTCCTAGGACGTCAGGGCGTGTTTACGCCACTTCAGACTAGGTGCCTGCGTTTCGGCCAGGCTGTGTCTCAGACTGACGAGCCTCCTGTGCGCCGCGGGTGGCGCTGTCCCACTCAGCCTTTTACACTTACGCCCGCTGCAGCTCGCCTTAGCGGAACTAGGTGTGTCCTCCAGGTCGAACCCCGCCCGTCGGATCTTAGTATCCAGACGCATGTGGCTAGCCCTCGCGCATTGGCGCAGGCAGTCGTCCTTCACCAGAGGCGGCGCCCTTGGCGCTGTAGCCAGACGCATGACGGTGACCACCGATGCGTCCAAGAGCGGCTGGGGCGCCGTTTGAGGGTCATTGAGCTCTCAGCCCTTCCTGAGACAGGAGGTTCTGTGCCCGTCACTCTGTGCCCAGTCAGAGCGCTTCGTGCGTCCCTGTGCAGGATATCTGTCTGAGCGCTTCGTGGGCCTCAGGCAACACCTTTGCGCGTGGCCGGGGGTAGAAGAGAGTGTTCTCTCTGGGCCCGGCGGCGGTCCCATGGGTCTTCCCACCTCGGGCTCCTCGGTGTAGGGCTCTTGAGGCTTGGTTGTAGTGATCCATTCGTACGTTTCGGCTTCAAAACGAAAGAGAACGTTACGGATACTAACGTATCCTCGGTTCTCTGAGTGAGAAGCCGAAACGTACGCTTCGGGCCTCAAGTCGCCGACGCTGGCGAGCTTGGCAAAGAGGACCTGAAGCGTAAGCGCAGTCAATATATAGACTTTCTGACGACACGCAGGGCTGTCTAAGTAGTTGCCTGCGCGCGTCAGAGCGCTTACTGCCCTTTTTTCAAAGGGTTGGTTAAAATTGACTTCAGAAAAATTAGGAGATGATAGGCATCATCCATTCGTACGTTTCGGCTTCTCACTCAGAGAACCGAGGATACGTTAGTATCCGTAACGTTATTATTTTTATAATAGTGATCTTGGACCTGCCTTGGACTGCCTCGGGTGTACAATACTGTGTCTAAACAACTCTAAAGTGTTTTAAATCCAATCAGTTGAGACTAGACTAAGACAGACAGATAAACAGACTGACAGGCACGATAAAGTGATGGAGAGGGAGTGAGTGAAGAGAACGAGAAGGATGTAATATTTCAGACAAGTGAGACTCAGAGACAGCCAGCCAGACAAATGGATAGGCAGGGTGAGATACAGGCAATTGAGATAAAGAGAGACCAAAGAGAAATAAATAGAGAGAGGGGCAAACAGAGGGAGAGAGAGAGAAAGAGAGAGAGAGATGAGGGGTGATTAGGGTTAGGATAATAGGTCTCTGAGGCAGAGCAGGCTGGGGTCTAGGCCTGTTTGCCAAACAAAGAGCTGAAGAGCTGGCAAACTCAATTAAAGGGCACATTTCCCCGAGGCTGAGTGGAAATGTGAAATTATCCGTGCTTGTTAAACCTGTCACTTCATTTCACTTCAATTATTAGTTATGATCTTAGGGACCCCTTGGTTAATTGTTTTCCTTTCTCCTTCTAGATATGGTTGGTATGGCACAAAGAAGCTTCTTTTATCCTCTTAGCTCGCAGTCATGGTGTTTAGCATCGTAGTCCTTAAGACTATTGAGTTTAATTTTGAATTTCAAATGACAAGGAGCACAATGTGTGCGTTTTGGTGCTGACTGCACCTCATTGTCTTTTACTGCGAGAAACAATTGGCCATTATTAATCTCCACAGGAGGTGTCATTGTTGTAAGAGGGCCCGCCAATTTATTACTGATCATCTAAATCAAGCATTAATGTGCAGCATGCATAGTTGGGTAGGATGAGTATTCCCTTTCTATTATTTACATGTTAAACACTTTAGGTTCATAGGCATTAAGAATGCAGTAATTTCCAAGAAACTAAAATATAGCCTGAATTTACTCTTGAAGAGTACCACATAAAGGACTTAATCGGGGAGCTCTCAAACCTCACATTTGCTCATGATTTTGTTTTGCTTCTCTGAAGTGTTATTAGGTTTCAGCACTGGCCTATTGTTTTGTTACTGTTGTGGCTTATACAGAGGGACAGAAAGAGCAAGAAAAAAGTGTGTGTGTGTAAGCAAGAAAAAAGTATGTGAGTGTGTGTGTGTGAGAGAGAGAGAGTGTGAGGAGGGTGTGAGAAGAAAGAGAGAAAGAAAGAGAGTGTGTGTGTGTGTGTGTGACAGTGAGAGAGAGAGAGTATGAATTGGCAGTCGAGTCGCATCTGTTTTGTGATGAAACCTCTCATGCACTCCTCCACAGATAAGTGGAGTCTCACTGGCGGCTCTGGGTGTCAGTGACGGCGGCAAACTTGGACGAGCTGGTTTACAGTTTGTTTGTTTTTTAGGTCAGGACTGGCTGAAAAGACGTCTGAGCTGTAATAGCTCTGTTACAGCGCGTGGGATGACTCCATTAATCCAGGGCGATCAAAGCAGCGTCAGATAAACGCCAAACTCACAAGCCTGAATAGTAACACACGGGTCATGGCTCACAGTGCCATTACAACTGCTGGTTCAGCTGTCTCACAGCAAAGGAAACTGCACTGCAGCCCTGGTGTCAAAACTTATAGTCCAATTCAGCATCCCTATATAACTTTCTCTATCAACCCAGTACTGGACTCGGGCACACGCTTTGCTTTAGGAATATTGCCTCCATGTTGGTAGCGCATCCATAGTAATCCATAGTAAACTAAGGAGTGAGGCTGCCAATATGGCGGTGCCTGCAAAGTTTTCACCCAATTCTCCTATTTAGAAAACATTGTACATATAATTACATTTAGTTGGCTTTAAGTTATAAAGGCATAATAGCATGATTATAACGGCTTATGCATACAGTCATGAGAATTTTAATCATAATTATAATAATAATTGACTAATGTCTAATTCCAATGTCCTTAGTTGTGTTGTTTTAATGAATGCATTATGACTCTTTATGAAAGCATTTATAATTCATTATGAAAACTGGGTTCATAAAATAGTTTTACCACTGATCTCCTCCACACAATTACTGAAATCAAAGCATCTAATGGCTGTATCTCAATGACCCTAATAACCTTAAACCCACTATGTGTAAGTTTTATTTTTTTCGTATGAGAATTTCTCCCATCTATCGGCGAAGTGGTATACTGCACACGTTTGAATAAAATGTATTAGCCCTTCCCTTCCCACGGTCCTCATTTCCAATGGTCCTCATTTTGAAAATGGCGGCGCAAAATGGATATTCTCATTTGGTACCCAGCCACATCTATATATAAATGGAAATTACCAAGTTTACGGGAACACTACAGTTTATTCATGGAGGTAATTACCATTGTTTTACATTATATTTTAAAAATAAAAAATGTATTTTTAATAAAAGACGAAGATAAATAGAAGATAAATCCTACACATAGTGGCTTTAAGGCCTGAATTGGAATGAATTGAGTTCATGATTTACTTGACTTACTGATTCAAACCTTTAAGGGTTCAGGCGGTAGGGTTGAATAAATGTGATATTTAAATTCAGCTCATACATTACATAAAGCTCACCTGACATAAAGCTCAGCTTATGGTGAACTAACTGCCATCATTGCTCGGTGAATCTCCTCTGGTGAGTTTTTCACTGAGAGACCCTAGCATGCAACATTGGGAACTTACTGCAAATATATTGCAATTATCATGAGAGCAATAGCATGCGTGCAGGCAGCCATACTTGGAAGGCCTTTTAGATTGGGAGCTCTATACAGACACAGTATTCGCTCCTGTCCCCTGTTAATTAAATGGGTCTGTAATCACATCTAGAGTATAGGACACTCCGTTTTATTGATGGAGCGTGGGGCACTTACCTGACATTGAGGGGAGAGGCCTGGCTGAATGTCAGTGGAAGGGATGCATTTGGCACACTTAAAAGGTTAATGCATCTTAAATGACACAGGCCAGGAACATTTGGAGGTAATAAACAGTGTTTTGCACACACACATGTGCGTGTGCACACAAGGACTGGCACTTACTTCAGGTGTACACACAGACACACACACAGACATACACACTAAAATATTGGTACCCTAAGGAAAGTTGATGTTTGTCTAAATTATTCTTCACCCTTCAGCACCTATAACCTTACAAAGAAACACACACACACAGTCCTCCTGAGGATATGTTGGGCTGGGGGATTAGTTTTTCAATTAGTGGATTTTAAACATGCATTATTGTTTACAATTAGTCTGGGCTCTGTCACCGAATGGCAAGCACAACAACAAAAGAAAAAAAAACAGCCTAAAGAAAGAAGCAGAGAGAAAAAGTGCTATGCACAGCCAAATGGAAAAAATATACCACTTTCCTCCACACCTCTCAGAGAACAGGAAGAGGGTGGGAGGAGCAGTACAGGACTGTTCCATAGTTGCAGTATATATTACAATGAATGGAGGGAAGGCTGATTGCAGGAAGGAAATTAAGAAGTGCTTAATGAATTTAAAGTGCTTCCCTAGGTGAGCTCTGCTTTTCTCTTCTCCATAACAGTGCTCTTTCACTCTCCGTTTCTTTCTGTTGTGCTAGCGTTCATGGGTTTCTCTCTTCCCCGCATACAGTAAATCCACATTAGACTCAGAAATGAGATATTATGTTCCTGTGCTCTAATTAAGTCTAAATCGCAGAAAGGGGAATCCCCACTAGTAGGCTAATTAAAATGGTTTGAGACCTGTACGCTGATGAGGGTGTATATTCACATAGGTGCGACTGGAAAGTGTGTTTAATCAACCGCCTCATTAAAAGCTTGTGTCACACTTCATATTAAATTGTCTTTATTGAAGCACATGTATCGACTATTAAATAAGCCATATCATACCAATTTACAAAGGTTAAATGTATTTATATATTGATACTAAATGTAATATATTAAAATGTAAAGACTGTGTATAACCACATATAGGCCCTAACACATATTCCGGTGTTTTTGCAATATGTCATTAAGAAACGTGTTAATTAAAAAATCTGATTGATCACAATTAATCACCCATTTAAAGTTCCAAATTCTCCTTTTTGTGTGTAGAAGGAATATTGCACATGCCCCATTTAAGGCTTGTTAGTGGAAACACCTGTAAAGGAGCCAGCTGCAGTGAAGTGTGATCCATTGTGCCGCATAAACCAACTGCCTACTGCTGTTGGAAAGGGTAGTTTGACGACTAGCTTTGCTGCTTGCATCGGTGTTGAATTTAAAGTTAGTGTGTTTGGCCCACCAATGGTATTTTTTAAATGGTGGAAGGATATTGTACATAAGATCAACTCACCTGAAAGGACACCAATTCTAAACTCCTGGCTCACACCGTTTTTTAGCCCACTGAGCCACGGTGCCCTTTTTTTTTTTTTTCTTTTTTTTAACATTGCACACACTCGTAGATGCAACAAGCCAACATCAAACTAGCTATTTTGTGGCACTATTGCTGCATTGGGGTATGATCTTAATAATACAGTACATGGAAGCGTTGACACATTATTATTGACTGCATTATATCCACTGTATGCATAGATAGATACAGTACGTAGATAGATAGATAGATAGATAGATAGATAGATGATAGTGGTGTCATTATAGCATTAACTAATACTCTCATAAAATACTATTTCCGTAATGCACCACTCACTTCAAAGCAGGTTTTTCCCAGTCAATTATGGATCACAGACTGTGACAATCAAACTGGCAAAATGGAAGCTTTGCA
This sequence comes from Limnothrissa miodon, assembly GCA_017657215.1. NCBI lineage: Eukaryota > Metazoa > Chordata > Actinopteri > Clupeiformes > Clupeidae > Limnothrissa > Limnothrissa miodon. The sequence continues at coordinate 887,015 of JAGFZM010000042.1, forward strand.
CTGGACCACACATCCTGCTTTAGCTGACACGCATGGTCATCTCCTATCTAGACAACATGGATCTCTGAAGAAAGATATTGCGCAAGTCACAAAAGCACTGTGCAGCATGGCATGATAGGGGTCTTAGTGTTGATCATTTGTAGAATTAGGTAATTAGCATGCGGTGTGTGAAGTTGGAGGGATGACCTTTTGCGGCTTTGTGCGGGGATGTGTGTGTGTGTGTGTGTGTGTGTGTGTGTGTGTGTGAGTAAGGCTGGAGTGCACATGTACCACCAAGCAGCGGCGAGGGAGATCGTGTTCAAGGAACGTGGGCCGAGGATCAAGCCAGGCCCGGCGGGGTGTGTTTAAGTGGAATGTCGGCTATGTTCTCATTACCCCAGACACACAGCAGGTCACAGGAACTGTGACTTAGATGAGTCTGTGTGAGAGTGTGTGTGTGTCTCCGTGTGTGAACTCGTTATGCATTTGCATGTTAGACCTCAGCTGTTGTGCATACTAAATAATGTGTAGTGACTAAGGACGTTGCTCAAAGGTCTTCATCTACAAATATCTTTAAATGAACAGTGGCCTACTCTGAGAATAATTTGAGACCTGTACCAAGACCCATCTAATGTTGTATCATCTGCACAATTCAAGCATGCACTGGTATATTATTATATTCCACAGTAGTCTTCTGCAAGGCCCATCAATGCCCATCAAAAAGCTTTTCGCTGAGTTGGCATTCATATTTGGAGCCAAGTTAAATTTGGGGGGTATTAAGGAGGAGAAGAGAAAATGGCCCTGCTTGGCTCTGAACATAAAAAAACTTGTTTTTATTTTTATCCATCATGTTTTGACAGGAACCGCAGGTGTTCCCCGGCGCCATTTGCCCGATTACCATCAGCGCTTGTCGTCATCTGTCCAAAATCCATAAGTTTCTTCTCCCCTTTCTGTTGCCTTTTCTCTTTCTGTCTCTCTCTCTCTCTCTCTCAACACTCATCAGCTGCTCATGGCTGCTCTTGCCATTCCCATCGTCTTTCGGCAGTTGAATCTGCATTGTTCCTGTTTCTCATCTTCAGGGCCCATTTCGCGGCGTCGTTTGTCAGACCGCCATGGCGATGAGGTGTGCAGAGTGGATATCGTCATTACGAAGGAACAGCAGCCGTAATAATGATACGTTTCGCACACTCAATTTCCTTTCCTATTGAACCACGATCACACAACAACATTTTTAAACCCTAATAGCCCTGCAGCTGTGCTGTTTTTTCGGTCTCTTTCTCTCTCTTTTTTTATATTTCCTGTCTCTGATTCTCCCATGACATTGAAGGCTTCTCTTGAGAAGGCCTGTCGATATCCTGATGTGTAAGCCGACCGAAGCTTGTGTCTGAGGAAATGGTCGTTTTCAGAGAGTGAAGACGGATAAATGTTTTCAGAATAGGAAGAGTGAGGGATAGAGAGCTGGGTGTGGGGGTGCGAGTGGGGGGAGTCTGAGGGAGTCAGAGTCTTAGGGTGTATAAGGCAAAGAGAGAGGAAAAGAAAAGAGATTGAGAGAGTGTGACAGTGAAAAGGCAATGGAATGATGATGAGAGAGGGAGAGAGAGAGAGAGAGATAGCACATTAAAGCCCAACAGTATGGTTTGCCTCTGGCAGAATTCCAAAAGCAAACAACTGCCTAGAGGTGGAACTTTTCAGGTAACTTCAGCTGCTGACAGTGTTGCTTAGGCATTGTTTGAACTTCCACTTTTATTTACTTATAACTGTTTGCTATGGAAAGACACAATAAATATAGTGGAAATGTTAAAGGTAAATTAAGTAAAAACATTCCAATGGAACATTTCAACTTGTGGACTTGAAGTCTACACCAGCATTACACTTAGAGCCTAATATTGTATAGTTGATGATTGACAGCACAGCTAAGCTCAGTGTTTCCCCTAGGATCTCATTGATGGTGCGGCGGATGAGAGGAAAAAACGAAAAAAAAAAAAAAAAAAAACGCTAATCGGGGGGGGGGGGGGGGGGGGGGGGGGGGATGAGAAAAAAAAATGGAGCCAAAACGTTCAAAAAGTGCTAATCGCTCCAAAAGTGCTAATTGCTCCAAACCTAAAGTAATGTGAGGACGGGGAGGGGGTTCTGAAGGTGCGGCGGCAAGGCTTGAAGGTGCGGCGGGCCGCCGCAGTCTAATGTACATAGGGGAAACCCTGAAGCTTATTCTGTGAGTGCAGCATTTACTCTGTCACCTTCAGTACCACTCGGGTCCCTCTCTCATCACCCCACCATTCACAACACACACACACACACACACACACACACACACCGCACCAAATCTCGTTACTCAATCCCACTATAGCGCTTACAGCCTAGCCAATTTTATGATTCATTTAGTTCAATAAAGGGCGTTTATTAAAGTTTACTTGCTTATCAATACGAGACGCTGTGTTATTGCACCCTGGCAGCTCACGGTGAGGACTGGAGGGGATGAAGTCGTAAATGAGAAGATGGAGAGAAAGGCAGGAATGGACACTGCTGGGGTTGGAAATTAACACTTGCTGAGCAACCAGTAGACTAAAAATGAATGATCGTGGAGAATGCAATAAGAGAATCCAGTGCTCCAGTGCTCTATATCACACACACACACACACACACACACACACACACACACACACAAACACAAGCACACACATACACACACACACACACACACAAGCACACACACACACTGCCACAACTGAGAGCAAATGAATGAGGAAGCTCACATCATGATGGTAGAAGACTTATCAGGGATGCAGCTAATAGTCATTGGTAATCAATGCTAATTATTGGCATGTCAGTGTTTGCCTATTGTTCTTTACATTGCTGGGTTTATTTGAAATAACATTTGTTAAGGGTTTCATACTGTATGTGGTAATGATAATGTTAATGGTGTAGCTGTAAAAGTGAGGTTTTAGTAAAATTAGATGTGTAAACATCCCAGTTCACTGAGACCAGAGGCGGGATAGATTAAAAGGAAAAAAGAGAATGTCTGCGTACTGAGGTCTCTTTATACCTATTTCTCTTCTTTTCAAATGCTAAACATGTTGACCATGTATGGACACAGAAGAAGCATGTATATGCATGAACGCTAGCTATTATACCTCTATGCTAGTTCTTATGGTCACATTTTTTCTTTATCTTTGTGGTCTGAGCTCTCGCTCTGTGTGATGGCTATCCGGTGGCTAGGTTGGGTGCTTGCAGTCCCGGAGGATGTTTGTCTGTCTATGTGAGTGTGTGTAAGTGTGTGTGTGTGTGTGTGTGTGTGTGTGTGTGTTTCTGTGTGAATGTCAGGGCCAGTTAGGTGTGTGTGAGGAGAGACAGGGAGCACACATGCACACACTCAGGGGCCGGACACTGCAGAGAGCAGACTTTAATCAGTGGAGCTGGGTAACCAAGGGCCCTAGGGGCCAGACTTCACATCGCATTACCACACACACACACGTGCGCGCACACACCTTCAAACCTACACAGACACTCTTGCCACAGACATACACATCCAGAAACCAACTAGAATCACACATACACACACACACACACACACACACACACACACAAACACACATACGCAGTCACATACCCCTGTAAACACCCTCATCAACCACACCAAAAAATAAATAAATAAATAACCCCAAGCAGTGTATTTCAGAATCCCAGCGTTTGATGTCATAATTTACTTTCCTTAAGAACTGTGAAACTCCCTTGTGACTGAGAGTGTGTCTTGACGTGCTTAATGCACCCACTTTTGTAGTTCTTTTATGCAGCTCCATTTTTAGATTTGAATAAGGTATCAGCTAATTGGTAGTTATCATCATTCTGACGCACATCCTGATGCTCTATTATTTAGGCTCTTTTCACGCTTAGCAAAAGAGGAACTAATATTTATTTATTTTTTGCTGAAAGTGATGCAGGCCAGGACTTGGAAAAAGAAAATAAAATGAATAAACTGCAACCTGATTCAACCTGATTTAAGAGCTACCTCTTTCATCAAGAATTTCTAGAGTGATGATAATTGACGTCAATTGCTAATTTTTACCAATATCCATGGCTGAAACATCTTGAAAATGAAACACAATCAATTAATTGCCAATCACATACTCTCAAAGGAAAACATCACCCCACAGTCTTCATGCTAATCAGCTGAGCAGCTAAGTGACTGTTAGGCAGATAATGAATGAGACTTTTTCACTTTGCGCAGAGTCTAAAAACTCACAACAGGGATAGGCTTGCTTCCCGGTTGGTAGGCAATTGGTTTGAACTCGAATACGATTTGTTCTGCTTCCATTTCTGTTCGCTGTTTGGTGCTCATTTTCTCTAGTCATTGAAACAGGGATGCCTTCCCAGAGTTGCCCGAAGTTACACTGTACTAAATTAAAATATTGAATTAAGCTGAGGTACTATGGTTGTGTTAGCCTGGCTGTGTGGTTACATAGCTGTGGGACCAAGGGTAGAATTGTAGTTAAATGTCTTTCTTGCACCACTCCACTTGCACCACACCACTGCAATTGATAAGTGACCTGGTTTATAGATATTTTGTATTTTCATTTTTAAATGATTTACTACATGTATTGATTGGTGACTGAGTGTGTAAGTCATTGTTAGTCTTTCCTTGTTTGCTTGTAAAGCACCTTGATCTGATATTGGTATGAAATATAAACAAATAACTATGAAATCAAAACATCTTTGCACTGCCTTTCTTGCTAAGTGTTGCGGCCAAGGGCATCCTCCTACTCCTCTCTAACACTCTGCAGTAGGTTTGGTGACTGGCTAGCAGAGGGTCGTAGCGGTGCCAACTGATCCAGTGTGGCTAAGAGGATGGCTGGGTGGGTAATCGCTTATTCAGGGACTGTTTAGCATTAGTGACCATGATCTGCCTCCCACCCGTCACAGCACCTCGGATTGGAGGGCCAACAGAGAGACGGCGCGAGGCGCTAATGGTCTTCACACGCTCCACTGACAAGCCTTTATGCGCCCTGCATTTTGTTTATTTACCCAGGCACTCGTGTGTGCGTGCACTCACGCACACCCACCCAAAGACACACACACACACACACACACACACACATGCACACACAATCATGCACATAAGCACTCATAAATGTGCTTATATGAATAAAATACACATTGTCACAAATATTCAAGCACATGCAAGGGCACACACACACACACACACACGCATATAAATGGCTGCAAACAAGCCCTAGACCCGGCGACACTAAACATGCATGCATCTCTACAGTTCTCTGGGTGCTAAACATGCTATTAAGCCAAGCCATCACCATATATCAATGAACCAGGAGCTGCACACCAGTCCGCTTTGCCAGCAGCTGAGAATTCTCATTCTCCCCACTCTCAGTTGTGTTACACTGCATCAACAGAATTGAATGTAGTGCAATAAAAAAGGGCTCTATCTATCATGGACAACCATTGTAAGAACGAGTTGCACTGGTACTTGGCAACAGCGCTCACTTTAATTAAATGTAGATTTCACCTGCGCAAAGGACAATCCTGGGATCACATTCTTACATTTTCAATCTCTATAATTCATTATCAATTAGTAAACTGGCCATGCGGCTGATGCAGTAACTCCTCTTGCTTACGTTTGTCGTATAATAACAGCTAATCAGCTGATGTGGTTACACTCTTTTGTAGGGGTGGGCGATATAGTCTAAAATTTATATTGCGATATATTTTGAACCATAGACGGTAGATGATATATATCACGGTATACTTTGGTATGTAACTTACAGCATAACAGTTTCGTAATGGTTACCATAGCATAAAGTCAATATGTACAACAGTTGTTTAGTCATCGTTCGGAGGTGTTTATATTGGACTCTCAAATTCACACAGAAGTAAACTGGTAAGCTGCATTTGTGTCAGGCAGTAGCTGTTCAATTTATAAGCTCTTACACAGTTTCGTTGTAAGAATGAAAAGGTGCTATCAATAAGGTGAAGCTACAGGTCAACATTTTTTCACATGGTTGTGGAGACGCAATGAGCCTATCACGGTATGCCGATATGACCTAAAATCTCTATCATTGTCCAAATTCATATTGCATACGGTATATATCGTCTATATTGCCCACCCCTACTCTTTTGCACATATGATTAGTAAACACGTTAAGTAACTGAGTTGGTGGGTGGAAGATCGAGCACTAGCCAAATGAGCTTGAATGCTAAGGCCATAACACCTGATTTGAAATGAAGTGACGTTGTGCTCGGACCGGGAGGTTGGAATGAGGGTTTAAATGCATATTCTGGCCTGGGGCCTGGTTGCCGGTGGTGACAGGCGGCATTGATGCATGCCTGGAGATCCTCCCCTGAAGAAGCCTCAGTGTTTGTGTAAGACCAGCCAGTATCGATTCTCCGCCCGCACTACTGGCTGAGGTGGTGGGCGGTGGTGATGGTGGCGCTCGATAGATTTGGGCTAGTCCACCATCCGATGTGATTAAAGCTGACAGGTTGGGGCTATGGACGAGCTCAAACCACGCTCACACACACAGACGCATACAGCCTTTCATTGCTGTGGCAGATCTTCTAATGCAGGTCTTTTAGATCAGCAGCAGCTTGAGCATCATGGCAAATATCCCTGTATGTCAGTTTACCCTTGAGAGCAGCTAAAGACTAAAATATAGATTAATGTGTACACAACATGGCAAATGGACTTCATTAGGACTTTTCTACTCCTACGAGCACACACATTTACAAACCAGTGGTAGTGGCTGACATGGAAGGTTCCAACCTCCTCACTGGGGCTCAATGCCTTGTTCAAGGACAATTTCATGGGCTAATCAGAGTCTGGCTAAACGGAACTACTACCACCACTACCCTACTTACCTGATGTAAAACGCATCAATGTACAGAGGGGAGTATTATATTAGTAGTAGTAATAGGTATAAATTCTCACCACGGGACATAACTAGTTGGAATGGTATTGGTCGTGGTCATGGTCATAGTTGTCACCATGTTTGCAAAATATCTGTATTCTCGCTGGCATCAAAATTGTTATTTGGGTGAACTTTGAAACCTATAGTGAAAGGAAACCTTGTCACTGGTAGTCTTGAAATATTGTGAGGTGATATATGTTATACTGGCTGTGCAGCCAGTAGCAGGCTGTCAGAAGTACGGCACTAAGCATTTGAATTTGTTTGATAAGAGCTTTGAGCATCTCTCTCTCTCTCTCTCTCTCTCTCTCTCTCTCTCTCTCTCTCACTCCATCCTGCCTGATTGGCGAGGCGGAGTGGGAGTCCTTTCCCTGAGCCTGCCGCCCTATGCCTTGGCATTTTATCTATTCATAAGAGTGTCGAAAATCAAGTCAGAGTTAAAGAGATTTATTAAATCTGCGTCAGTGTGATGGGAGAGAAGGGGGGAGAAAAGCACGAAGGCTAATGCTCACACTGGCTGACACAGGGGAGGGAGAGAGAGACGGGGGAAAAGGCAGCTTTTAAAGTCTTTAGCTTTAATTTCATTCACGAGTGACATAATTGATTTTAATGAGATGTTTATAGAGTGAGGTGGCGTTGTTGCTAAATCATCCGCACGTCTGCCTCTCGGGGGCCTCAGGAGTCTCATACTGGGGAGGAGAGACGTGCAACATCCTCTAAAGCCGAAACCCAAGCTCCTCTCTTTTTATCAGTCTAGTGCCCCCCCCCCCCCCTCTCTCTCTCCTCTCTCTTTTTCTCTCCTTCTAACTCTCTCTTTGTTAGCCCCCCCCCCTCTATCTCTTTCTGTTAGATTTCCCCTCCCTTTTCTCTCTCTGTTAGCCCCCCCCCCCCCTAACTCTCCTATCTCTTATTAGGGAAGAGGAGAGAGGTAGAACATCTTTTGCTACCACATCTCACAACCTTCAGTCTGTCACTACCCCTTCCTTTATTATTTGGTGATGATCATCTTCCAGTCTTTCATTCTCTCTTTTTCTTTTGCTCCTTCTTTACCCTGTTTTTTTTCTTTCTGTCTCACTTCTCTTTCATTTGCATGTAACACCTCTCCACATTTCTTTCTCTCTTTTGCCCATTTAACACCTTCCATTATTCATAACGTATCTCATTTGTCTATGTGAAAAACACAGCTTATTAGCTTTAATGTTCAAACAGCATTTCATCTGGATGGAATGCTTTAGAGAAAGTATGTGATCGTGGGATGGGTGCATACTGGTTGCTAATGTCCATGCATATTCAGAGGACAGAAAGGCAAAGAGAAATTCAAAATGATTGGATGGAAGGGATGAATTTCCTCAGACTTAAATCTTCTACCAGATGTCTCATACATTCAACATGAATATGTCAGAAATATAGGATTTTATTTCAGTGAATATTAAAATATTGAAATCTGAAGGGATGCATGCACAGCGCAAAATGAAAGCCCCCATTTTAAAGAGAACAGAAGTAACTTGACAGTTATCGACAACCTGAGCACGTATTCCCTATTAAAGATTGAAAATTAAATGTATTATTTTATTTTTTATATTTTCCTCCCAAATTGTTGGAATTCTGTCTGGCAGTGTTTTGTTCTCTGATGAAGAGGTGTAGGGAGAAAGGGAGTTTAGGTCTGGGCCTTTGTATAGTATGATGGACGCAGACTCTGACGTGTTTTGATGAAATTCTAATCAAAGCGTAGACCAGGGAGTTGAATGGTCCCAGAGGACACAGACATCGCAACCACGGCAGCCTGAGCCAGGATGAGGTCATCTGATGACACCTTTCTCTCCAAATATAGATTACGCAAATCTCTCTCTCTCTCTCTCTCTCTCTCTCTCTCTCTCTCTCTCACACACACACACACACACACACACAAACACTCTTCCTTACTCTCTACTCACTTTCAAACAGGCACATAAACACACAAGTGCAAACATATACAGTACACACACTGTATACACATACATACACATAAACACACCTGCACACGCATATACACAAGGCCATTCAGACTGACACACACATTACTCTGATAAAATATGTATAGCTATATTTCATGGCTCTCACACTTGAAAGTAATCTCACACACACATACAGAAACACACACACTTACACACACAAACACACCATAACACAGTTCTCCAGGCTCTCTCCCCATCTCTCCAATGCAGAGCCATGTCTGCGATCGCTCTGTATTCACGGGGCAGATCTGCGCTGCCTCTTCTCCTCTGTTATTATGCGTTTATTATTCACCGCACACAGGCTGCGTGGCTCATGTTCGCCAGCTCCTCTCTCCTCCTCTCTTCTCTGCGTGACTGAGCATGACGCCATGCCCCTGCAGATGTGTGTGTGTGCGTGTGTGTTTGTGAGTGTGTGTGTGTGTATGTGTTTGTTTGTGTGTGCGCATGTGAGAGAAACTGTCCTGCTAGGACTCTCATTCCTTGAAGTTCTCGAGTTGTTTAGTGTTCAGTTCCATTCTGTTGTTGTCCTTCATCCCCCTCTACGTTCAACTTCTGACGCTCACCTCCTCACGTTCCTCTCTCCAATCACATCCCTCCATCTCCTTCATCCCCGCCCGCATGGTGGTTGTCGTCTTCAGCCTTCACCCTGCTTCCCTCGGGAGGCCGCTGGTTGTACTTTGTACTGCTTGCCCGGTCTGAGTGATTGACAGGCCAACGAGCGATTATGAAGCAGGTCTCTCCCTGCTGGTGGCAGGAGTGGGAGGAGGTGTGTGTGACAGCTCTGAGACTGCATGAACACCAACCCCTGCCTCTCTTGGCTGACACAAACACACACATGCACACACAGTCACACACACACACACACACACACACTGACACACACACATACACGCACGCACACACACACACAGACACACACACACACACACACACACTCACTCACTCACTCACACACACACACACAGACACACACATACCCAAACACACATACTCACACACACACACACACATGCACACACACACACACACACACACACACACATTAATGGTATTTTCCAGCATGAAGCTCATCTTTCTGTTGCAGTTAGCGTATTTAGTGCACAATACAATCACTATCCCTAAAATAGGTCAATTTATATGCAGTAGCATGTCATAAGCACTTGCGCACACACATGATCACACACACACACACACACACACACACACACACGTACATGCCAAAACCTAACCTCCCTTTTAACCACCCTCCCCCCAAACTGTCCACAGCCGCCCCGCTGTGGAGTCTCACCGTCCCTGTAGTGCTTTCACACCCTCTCCTTCTCCCATCAACACCCTTTCATGGAGAGATTATTAATATCACACTCCTCATTTCATTTCTCCCTCCCACTCTGGCCGGCCACACAGCAGCAGGAGGCAATGCTCAGAGGGGCTGAACTCGCTCTCTCTCTTTTCTTTCTCTCTCTCTCTCTCTCTCTCTCTCTCCTTCTCTCTTTTCCTCTCCCTCTTTCTGTTTATGGTGTTCTTTTTTCATTCTCCCTTTTTATCTGTCTTTTTTCCTTTGCTTTTCTCTAGCCCCACTCTATTTCTGCTCTCTCTCATCATGCTGAGGTTCCTAAACAGACAGACAGTGGTCTCAGGCAGCGCTGAGATGGGCTGGTTTGGGTGTGAAGCACTGTGTGTGTGTGTGTGTGTGTGTGTGTGTGTGTGTGTGTGTGTGTATGTATGTACGTATGCTTGCATGTATGTGCTTCTATGTGTGTGTGTGTGTGTGTGTGTGTGCATGCATATGTGTGTATGCACACATGTGTGTGCATGTGTGTGTGTGTGTCTGCACGCGTCATAAGGACCTGGGGGAGATGTGCCAGTAATAATCGGCATAGAGTCTATGAAGTTGATGAAGTGGAGAGACCTGTCTGGTTGTTTTCCACAGTGATTTATGTAGTGAGCCGCTGATTGGCAGAGAGGAGCGTACAGGCAGAAGGGGAGGGGCCTCTGCGCTCGAAAGGCGGAGATTGTCGCAGGAGTTTGTGACATGCGCTATACCTTGATCAAAGTCACTGGAGGAAAAGTCGAACAAATTATGTGGGAAGTTCTGGGATTGTATGATTTAATCAATCAATCCTGACTTTTTCTCTACCTGTCTCCTGGAAATGAAAGTGAAACTGACCTGGGAGGCATCTGGGTTGCTGGAATTTGGAGGGCAAGAGGACTTGTTTTGATTGATTGTAATATTGACAAACAAATCTCTCACTCCCCCCCACATCCCTTCACACATACACAAACACCACACCCCCCCACACACACATACACACAAACCACCCCCCCACACACACACCCACACATGCACACACACACACACACACACACACACACACACACACACACACACAC
>JAGFZM010000042.1:898302-917857 GCA_017657215.1 Limnothrissa miodon
CACACACACACACACACACACACACACACACACACACACACACACACTCACATACACACACTATGTTTGACTGACATCACAATCCACCCCACCATATCATTACAGGCAAATCGTCTTCTGGCAACTACCTTGTAGCAGACAATCAGAGTTGGGGGGGGGGGGGGGTTGAAATGACAGGTTTGGCCATGATTTATTCAACAGGACAGCAATTTTGGATGTCTCCTTCAGGCCTGATTTTCATGCAACAAATGGCCACTGCTGTTGTGATTGCTTTTCAATCATCCACGAGAAACACTAATTAGATTTTTTGTATGTGTGTCTGAATGTGTGTGTGTGTGTGCGTTTGTGTGTGTGAGAGCGAGTCATCTCCTGGATACAAAATGCAGGGTTTCTGTCTCCAAACTCATCCAGCATTCAAAACACACATACACACACGCGCACACACACACACACACACACACACACACACACACCACACATACACACACACACTGTCCAGGCTCCTTTGACTACATCTCTCATCTTCTCCAGTACAATGAAGGTCTGTTGTGTGTCATTCACTCAAAAGGTGACAGAAAAAAACACTTTCATAAACATGCACTTATGTTGTCTCCCTTTAGGTGACAGAAAAAATACAGACTGCTGCAATTAGAGCTGCCAAGTAGATCCCATGCAGGGCTGTGCGATCGTCAGCGTTGCTGGAGATAAACCGTTTCCTGTTCCTCTTGTTCTTCAGAATTAGTTTTTTTCATCAGAAAAAGTAGTAACACTAGATTATATTCCCTGAATTATTAATCTGTATGTATTTTGTCAATTTTATTGTAACAGCAGATTTTACAACGGATTTTACCACACTTCACTCGTTTTCATTCATAAAACTAGTTATATGCCGCTCTCAGTCAACAGGCAAAGTCGAGGGTCCCGGTTTACTGATGTTTATTGTGCACAAACTCATTCACATGACATGCATACACGTTGAAACACCATAGAATATGGAGCATATCACTGTGTTGTAGCTCAAAATGAGCTACAACAATGTAAATTCAACACATGAAAATTCAAGTGGTACATTATTGTTTGATGCCAAAATTATTAGTGTTGTAGAATTCCAAGTGTTTCCACTTAACCTAAATGTATATGATCTGTCTTGTGACTGTCTAACGGACTTCTTGATTTCGCCAAAAGTGTCATAGCAATCTGCAAAAATCAATCAAAATGTGATATGTGCTATGTGCTATGAATAATTATTGATTTAAGAGTGACATGATGCTCATAATGTTGGTGTTGTTAAGGACTTCTCCTAGCAGCTGTGTATTGAACCTACGGTGTCTCACACATTGCTCGGCTGGATCTGTTTCAGACGGACGCGGCTCTGATGTATGACGCTGTCCATGTGGTGGCGGTGGCCGTGCAGCAGTCCCCCCAGATCACAGTCAGCTCGCTGCAGTGCAACCGCCACAAGCCCTGGCGCTTCGGAAACCGCTTCATGACCCTCATCAAGGAGGTACAGTAGGGTACACACACACACACACACACGTATAGACTGAAGCAAACACGCGCACACAAGAACGCTCATGCCCACAGCAACACAGGCTCACAACCACACAAACACAAACACGCGCACTCATATCCACATACATACATGGATGCATACTCAATATATGCTAATAAATATGGGGGGAAAATGAATGTTCATGGCCAGCCCACTAGATCTAAATGGAGACTGAGGAAGGCATAATGTGTGCTTGACAGGCCTTGGCTAAATATTTATGGTAAGACAGAAGCAATCTAGCTCAGAGGAGCCTCTGTGGCCCAGAGGGATCTACCCAGTGGTGCAATAGTATCTTCTGCCTAATCTATCACTCTGGGCTGGACTAATTTTAGCTCTGGGAAGCATCTAATTATCCTCAGTGACAGCCGAAGAGAGCGCAGAATAAAAGAGTCCATTGCCCTTGATCCAGAATATTCTAAAACTTCAGCATTTTGGGGGTGGCTGTCGTGTCTTTAAGTGTATGTACGCCAATAGTGTATGTACCTGAGTTTGTTTCCTCACTCCTGTAAGTATTGTATCTCTCTCTTTGCCTCTCTGTCTTCTTTCTTTCTCTCTCTCCCCTTCTCTTTCTCATTCATTATACTCTCTGACCTGGCTGCCTGTAATATCCTACATCCTACTGAGCAGAAAGCGCCAAACTTATCTTAATCTTTGGTAATTATTCTTCACTGTGCTATTTTCCAAGACCAAAAAAAAAGGAAAAGAAAAGAGAAAAATATATATTAAAAAGAACTGGGACGACTAATCTGAACTTCGCTGTCACTTATGAGCTGACTTCTGCAGCCTATATTTAGACCCAGCAAAGCCCTGTGTTTGCTGAGCGAGATATCAGAAGTGCCCTGCTAAGTCTCAAAGCACTGGAGGAGGTAGGGATGGGCAGATCCTGAGGGTTAGAGGATGGGGTGGTTGAGCGGGTGGAGTGTGGGGTTTTGTCGAGTGAGGAGAAAAGATGGGGATTTTGTCACATTAAAGTACAGTGGATGTTGCTCTTTGAAGTGTTACCCAGGCCACTTTGAATTTCCAAGCTGGCAAAGATGCAGGGGAGGTGCCGTTTTCTTTACTGGTTGATGCCAGAGAGACAGAGACACTGGGCCCAGAGTTCTAAAACCCTTAAGTCACATTAATCAGCCAGTCATGTTATTTGACAGCGAGGGGCCACAGCCATATGAGCCAGATACATGAAAAAGTGAGGCAATCAGAGGTAAGCATGAGTTGACTCACAGGAATGATACATAGATACGGTTCCATTTTGAATCATGGTACCTTTATCTAGGTTCCAATTTCTGAGTAGCTTAAGGACACAATTGTGTAAATGACAATGGGTGATGATTTGTAGCCAGTGCTCTTTCAGAGCTGACGGTGGCAGGAAAGTGGAGGCCCCTGCTGGTTAGTAGCAGATGCCAGATCGTAAGGTCAGTCCTTGTCAGAAGGTCACGTTCACCAGAGCTCCCTTTACACAGGCCAAACACACACATGGAAGAGAAGTGTGTGTGTGTGTGTGTGTGTGTAGGTGTGTGTGTAGGTGGGGGTTCAAATGCAAAGGGGAGAAAATAATCCAGACACAGTTGCACTCTTGCGTGAGAGAGTCGTGTTCCAAGTGCCTTGGCATGATCAAAGACGCCATGTTGTTATCGCTGAGACTGGGCTCATGTGTGCATAATTAGCCTTGGGGAAGGCATTGTTCCCGGTTTTAGTGGCATTCATAAACACAGACTTGCCATGGCAGGAAACAACTTGGTGGGTGGCACTGGTATGGCAAGCGAAGGGTAAAAAGGCTAAAAGTTTCTGAAGGATGGGTATGTGTGTGTGTGTGTGAGAGAGGGAGAGAGAGAGAGAGAAAGAAAGAGAGAGAGAGAGAGAGAGAGAGAGAGAGAGAGGTGTGTGTGTGAGAGTGTGTGTGTGTGTGCCTGTGTGCATGTGCTTGTGGGAGATAGATAGATTGATAGAGAGAAACAGAGAGAGAGATGTATATTGGTGGAGCCACAGAGAACACATTTCAAGCCAGCCGCTGTGCTCAGTTGTAATGAACAGGTAAACAGGGCCATACTACAGAGAAACATGCATCTCTCCCCTCTCTACTTTTTTCTCTATATATCTCCCTGTCTATGTGCCTGTGTTTGTGTGTCTGTGTGTGTATGTCTGCCTGTGTTTGGCTGTGTGTGTGTGTGTGTGTGTGTGTGTTTGTTGACCCACTTGAAGGTGAACTCCTTAATTCCTTTGAATAATGAATCGGTGGGCTTTGCCAGGAATGGATTAATTCACACAACCCGGACAGGTGCCTCCAGGTTGTGACATGTGTGTGTGTGTGTGTGTGTGTGTATGTGTGTGTATGTGTTTCTGTTTGTGTGCGTGCATGTCTGTGTGTGTGTGTGTGTGCTGCACACCTTTAGGCCCATTGGGACGGCTTGACTGGGAGGATTAACTTCAACAAAACCAACGGCTTGAGGACAGACTTCGACCTCGACGTCATCAGCTTGAAGGAGGAAGGCCTTGAGAAGGTTGGTTTGTGCTCTGTGTTTGTTTGCCTGTGTGTGTGTGTGTGTGTGTGTGTGTGTGTGTGTGTGTGTGTGTTTGCTGGTGGAAGAGAGGGCAAAGTGTAAATTCAGGGGTGCATATGTTTGGTTTGGTTTATAACATGGATAGAAAGACATCAATGTTTTTTGCATCATACAGTGGAAGATATAATTTTGTCACAAGTAAAATTAGAATTAGCATACACGCATGCACACACACACACACACACACACACACACACAGACACAGGGGTCTTACAGCCTTCCTGTTAGCAGCCTGTGACCCCTCTCATATCACAGGTTGTGTGTGTGTGTGTGTGTGTGTGTGTGTTACCACCTCTATGAATAATTTAGTCCATTAATAAAAAACCCTTCTGAGGCCCTCTAGCTTCATGAAGACTGAATTAAAGAGTTGATTTGCAATTCCGAGCTAAGGGCCGAGGCGCTTTCTGAAGGCATCTCAAGCACTTTGTTTTGAGCCCCCTCCTGTTGGTACGGAGACGCCGCCGGGCCCTCAGGGCTTGCTCTCTGTGGCATGGACCACCTACGTCGAGGGCCCTGGAGGGGGTGGTTTGTTGGGCTAGATACAACAAGACAGACCATGCATGCAAATGGTGGTACTCACCCCTCTAAGCATAATCTCATCCAGCTCTTCCTCATTCCGTCACTGGCTGTCACATATGTTAAGGTGCACACGTCACACACATTTTTACCTCTTTTATTCAAAGATATCCATACCAACACCTGCTTAAATGTTGCAGAGGTGTTTACTGTGTCCTCACATACCAATATGGCCTTATATACAGTACAGTATATACAGTGTATTCACATAGGAAAATATTACATATCATGCCTTACATCATTTCCTGCTGTGGTATAGACCACAGGCACTTTGAGTTCAGACTGCAGTGAAAACGTGTCTTCAGGGTGTGTCTTTGTAAAACGGGTGAACTCTGTAGATAGTTAGACATGGCCAGGAGGGTCTTTAGGAATATTAGACTTTTAAAAATACATTTATAGAGCATTGGGAGCAATTTTATTCAGGAGAACAGTGACTGAATTACCTAATAGGTTACCTAGTCATAATGCTTCAAACTGCAGGAAATGCTAATGTACATACCTCGTGGAATGCTTACCTTAACCCTGCAACCCAGAGTGTGTTTATATGCAATTGTCTGTGTGTGTGTGTGTATGTATGTGTGTGTGTGTGTGGGGGGGGGGGGTTTGAAATAATTAAAATATTTTTTTATCAATTCTATAGAAATATCTATATAGTAAGATATTATGTATGATTTTTACTATTCTAATTATACTGCTTTGACACTTTCATGATACATGATATCATTTCTTACAGCCATTTATCCTTACTGTGTTCCCCAGAACAATCTGTTAGAATACAGAGTATAATCGTCATATGCAATTAAATTGCTTTGATTGTTATACCATACAATTCCTTACATACTATAACATGTGGAGGTTGACATATAGGAATTTTATTGTGGATCTTTGGAACGTGTCAGGATGCAATCATGCCTATGATCTGACCCATGTGTTTGCCACTTGAATTACACAATATATTTGAGTTCAGAGGTGATAAATAGCTTCATCACCATGCTGCTGTGGAATTACTATGATATTCCCAGTGCAGTTTGTCTGTCTGTTTGTCTGCGAGCAGAATGAAATACAAACTGCTTGTCCAATGGCACTTGGTGAAAATAAGTTGCATGGGCTTGCAAGCCTGTTCAATTTAGGAATGGATTTAAAGCATGGTATTCACAATGATGGAATTCACAAAATAAGGCCTTGGTAGATGACTGTACTCTGTGAGCATGCCTCTAGTTATGTGGTAATGGTTTTAAAAGTACTTTTTAAGTACTTTTCTCTCATTTTGTGACTACATTTGCATTCATAAGCCCTGAACACTGAAAGACTTAACTGCCAAGTACTGACATCTTGACTGGCTGATTCACATTAGTTAAGTGTTTGAGAGCTCAAGGTTTCGAGGGAGGAGATTCAGCCACAGTAGTTATTCCATATTAGGTGTATCTGGCTTGTTGTTTACTGTGCTCTATGGTGCATCTCTGTGTAGATCGGGACGTGGGACCCTTCCAGTGGTCTGAACATGACTGAGAACCAGAAGGGGAAAACTACAAATGTTACTGACTCATTATCCAATCGCTCCCTCGTTGTCTCCACTATACTGGTAAGGACCAACTGCTCATTGCTAAAATGTTTGGTCAGTTTGGTCTCTTTAGGCCTCTGGCAATACATAATCAAACCATTGCAATCTCTATTTTCATGTAATTTTAGTATAATCATTTTATTATTGCCTTTTTATTTTAAAGGTCTCCTTCCAAAATAAACCGTTTAAGACTTGATGTTTTTACATTACCATAGGTCAGCCCAAGTTGTACTTCTATGCTCAACTTCTATGCTCTCCTACCCCTGTAGTCTGAATTCGCCTGTGATAGAAAACTGGCGGGTAAAACGAGCGAATTGGAAAAGCTGTACAAATGTACGTCAATTTGAACATTAGCTATGCAGTTAACCCACCCTCAAGAAACGTTAGGCTGCCTGCAGACAGACCCACTAGATGGAGCGTCACAGTGTTGTTAGCCAATCAGAGGCGATACATTTGCATATCATTAATATTCATAAGAATCCTCTCAAGTTATCCCAGCTCTCGTTTTCACCCAACTAAAATAGCTTGAAACAAGACAACCACAGCATATTTTTTGTCAAAACCAACTCTCATGACATTATTTTAGATAAGAGACCACAACAAAATTAATGAAAATACGATGGAATGAGATCTTTAATCACATTTATGGTCTGCTTTATGCTAACATGCTAGCATCCCCAATCCCAGGAATGAATGAAAATTTTCACTTCAAGGGTATAGCCCCATTTCACCTTTCTAATATTACCGCTCCCTCAACCCGATAAAGGCCAGGTCACCGAGGCTTTGCAGATAAACTGGTTAGCCGCCGGATACTCGCACAACATGCTCTTAAAATTATTTTTTGTTTTTATGAGATCATTCCAGTTGCCCGGGGTAGAGAAGGCTGTTATTATAGAGTCATGAGGATAAATACATGCGTCATCCAGAAGAATGCCACAGGCTCCCATCTCCCTGTTCATTTCATTCAGAAGAATGACGCTCGCCACTGTGATGCATCTTAAAGCTCCGTCCCTGATAGAGATTTTCTTGCGTGTTTTATTTCTGTTATTTCCAAAACTTTCTCTGATACAGTTGGTTTTTAAACCTTCTCATTGCATCTGCCATGAGTAAATTTTGTGATGGTGATCAACGGAGGTATGTGTACCTTCAGGGACCAACAGTTGCTCTCAGCAGGTAGTGTAAAGCCAGCTTATGAAATAGGCCTCTCTTGGCACTAGGAAGTGGCAGGTAAGAAATTGCTACAAGACAAACACTGGTGTAGAATCCAGTGTCGATTTCAACTTTTACAATACGATTCTCTAGAGAGAAAGATTCAGAGTTGTACTACAAAACAAGGGATTCATTTGTTAGAAATAGGCATTATGAGTTTTTGCTTTTCTCCCCTTTATTTATTTATTTTTTATTATTGTTATTGCTTCAAACAACACTTAACAACTTTGAAATTATATGGATTGTGTGTGTTAATGTTTGTGAATTAATGAAAAAACACTAAAAAGATGGTTCACACTTTGTCTGACATGGTCTGTTTCCTAAATTAACCCCAGGACAATTTGCAATTTACACCAATGTGTATCTAAGTTTCACTTCACAGCTGAGAACGAATACAAACTTGGAAGTTTGATGCCTGTGCACATACAGTACACACACACACACACACACACACAATCCATCCCGCAGAGGATGAGTCACCTATTCAAAAAAACAAAAATGCCAGAATGAAAAGAAAAAAGTATTTACAGCACAGTTGAAAAGTCATGCACAGCAATAACACAGTGTACCCAACTGCACTGTGCCTCCATCCACCATACATTTCTCTTTTATTCTCTGTGAAGTCACTCAGTCACTCAACCCACCGGCTGCCATTATTAGCTAGGCTTTCCTGCAGCTGTAATTGCCTACCACTGGTGACTCATGTTGCACATGTGGAGAACTCCAAGCTTTTAAAAAGCAACTTCACCCACTAACCACACCTACTTCACATGTGAAAAAAAGAAAAAAGCTTCTGAAAATGGCGTAGACGATTAGGAACTCATGGGGATGGCTAGCTAAGAAGGGGCAGTGAGTGTGGGGGTTTTACCAGTCTAGCTGTTCTCTTTAGGTGTTAGCATAGATTGTGAAGAGTTTTATGTAGAGATAGGTTAGATTTTGTCAGTTTCAACAAGGATTCACACAATGCATTTCTAAAAGCAGTACAATCCATTTACGATGGGCTATCTCCCCATTAATTTTATTTTAGCCTTGGTCTTGTTAATCTCATTTAGATGGCGGCTGGGTACAGGGACATGCCTTACACTTTAAGTGCGCTGCCGCTGACATCAGGGGTCTCTCTACACAAAAGGTCATTACTTCTGAGCCATGTATCACATTATTCACATTGTTTCATAACCAGTGTCAGCAGCTTATAACCAGTGTTAATCAACTGCTCCCAAGTGATGAAATTGTTTTGTGTGTTGCATGGAACCTTTTCTTCCTCTACTCTCTAGAAAATTAGAATAGCAAGTGTCATATAACAAAACATACTGTATTATTATAAAATGGTAACATATTTGAACTCCTCTCTTTGTTCGCTCTGAACACATCTTACTCAAAGGAGTTTCAACGGCAAAGTCATTGCAGAATGCAAGAGCTTTTTTTGCATACGTCAGAGACACTGAGAATTTCCATCTGGTTACATCAGTGCTATGACTGAAGACTCCATTAGTCTAGACTCCATGTGTCTGAGGCACATTATGGGGTTCAAGGGCCTCTTGCTGTCGCACTGCTGACAGATTGCGCAGTGAAGACAGTGAGAACTACAAAGAGGTCCCCATGCTAACCGTCCATCAGACGTTAAGCGTGCAGAGATAAGCCTTCAGAACATATGATGCATATTATGCAGAGTTTCTTCCGGTGTTCCAGAGTGCTGCTGCAGAAGGTCGTACATCCCCGCAGTACCCCCATACACACACACACACCCATTACAAACACCCACCCACTCACACACACACATATCTCCTCCTCTGCAGTACTGACAAAATGCACTGAAAAAGGGCTTCTGTTTTCCTTTTCCTTCTTAAAAAATATGTAGAAACAAACAGAGGAACAGACAAATAAATAAACAAGCTATCACTGTGTGAATGGGGGTAGAGTCGGAAGCATTCGGGGACACAGGAGTCAGCCTGTCTCTCTTCTGCACAGGCCCGCAGCAGACATGCCCCAGTGGGAGTTGCCAATCAGAACAGTGGCGGTGACAATTTTGTATTCCAATCATGAGAAACAATTAATTAAAGTGGAATTCGATATAAGAGGTTTATTTACTCCCCTCCCTGCTCCATCTATCCGTCCCCGATCAGAATGAATTAAGCGGTACAAATCCTCGTTCTCGCAGCCTGCCGCCCCAGGATCAAAGGTGCCACAAATGAGAGGAGATGCAGAGAGCGTGGAGAGAGAGAGAGAGAGAGAGGGAGAGAAAGAGGAGAGAGCGAGTGCAATGAAGGGAGACAGAGAAACACAGATGAAAGTCAAACTTTACATGAAATTTTAATGTGCTCAGGTTCGTTTCTGGAGCACCCCATTGTTCCGAAGGGTTTTCTGTGTGAAAGTGTTTTTAATGGGTCGTCACAAGCAAAGGCAAACATTCCCCAGCTCAACTCTTCAAATGGAGGAGCAAGAGGGAAAGGGAACGGCACTGTGGGTTGAAGGAAAAGAAAGATCAGAGGAGAGAATTCAGTGGATTCACAATTGAAAGAGAAAGAGAGGTAGATATCATGGAGAGCCATACAAAATAGTCATCCTGGCGGTGTCAAGAGAAGTGATCTGCTGGAAAAGTCCAGGGATGTTTTATTTTTATTGTCTAGAGATCTGCAGAGAAGGGTACAATTTTGGATTGAGTTTTAATACATTACACAATCTTACACAACATATACAGTACAGTACAGTTGAATCCCTTTTTAACTGAAGAACGTCCTTATATTTTAAGGTGATTATCAAAATCATTGTGGCTCAATAAGGTTCTTAATCCTTAGGGCATCGGACACTTCTGTAAACAAAGCATTCAGGTTTCAACTATTTAAATTTTATTCATATTATTATTGTGTGCCAGCATTGCTCATTAATAGGGCACCATCCTATTATGTAAACCACTGCACCCTGTGTGTGTGTGTGTGTGTGTATATATATATATATATATATATATAAGCCAATGCATCCTCCTCTACAGTGTTGGACGAGAGCCAGGTTTAAATGAAATCAATAATTAACAGCAGTTCAAAGCAAACTGTATCATTTTGTTCTCAAACTGACACAGCAGAGTGTTTCTTTGAAAACATTTTGTGTTTGGGGAGTTTCGGCAGTGTGGATGCCTTTTAGGTTTGATTAAATTTGGTTTACTGGGCTAGGTGGTCTTTTATATTCTCCTTCATCACTGTATCTGCATAATCAAAATTGAGATAGCGCTCCATCTGCTGTGAGTGTGTGTGTGTATGTGTGTGTGTGTGTGTGTGTATGTGTGTGTGTGTGTGTGTGTGTGTGTGTGTGTGTACACAGGATTCTCCTTACATCCTTCCTTTTTATAGATAGGAGCCACAGGTAGAAGCATAACCTCCGCCTGGACTAAACCTACTGCTAAAAGTGTTGTGTTTTCTCAGAGCAGGGGAAGGTTTATGTTGTTCTCGGTCACCCACAGCATTGGCAAATATCTGTGTGCTAATTATTACCATTAATTATCAGCATTAGGAATGAGTCTGTGCTCCTCAATGCCTCTGGGCCAAAAGGCATGTGAATGCCATTGTGGGTGGGTGAATCAGGTGTCAGTCATTAGTAATAAGGCTTGTGCGTGCATGTGTGTGTGTGTGTGTGTGTGTGTGTGTGTGTGTGTGTGTGTATGTGTGTGTGTGTGTGTGTGTATGTGTGTGTGTGTATGTAATAGGCCTCCTGGCTGTTTGTGGTAATTGCTGTATTTCAATGCTGAAAGCAGGTTGAAGGTTATGAGTGGCTAATGACTTGAAAAAAGACTGAATTCTTTTCTGTGATTTCAGCAGACCTGCAGCACACCCACACGAACACATTTAAATTGAAAGTCATGATTTGAGGAGCCGTTCTACAGAAAAAAAAAATACAGATGAAAAAGATCTCCACCAACAGAGCTGCAGTGTGTTTTTATGTTTCAGAGTTTTTTTTTCACTCACTGATGTCACAGCTTACCTATCGTAAAAGAAGCCATTTGCTACTGTGTAATGGTCCTACTAAAGACCATTATATCATTAATAGTATTTAGTCGAAAGAAAGAAAATGCATTCTATTATTTATACTGTAGTGTGCAACAACAACACCTCTTCTCTCCTGGAGTGCTACAGTACTCAATGTTCTACAGATAAGGAGGCTCTCATGCAATCCTCCAGTGCAACACACACACACACACACAAACATACACACACACACACACACACACACTACAAGGTAGAGACTATATTTCTTTCTCAATTATGTATCCACTGTATACATATCTATGTGTCTGGATGGATCCACATCCATTAGTTCATTATTGCATTACTGCGTTTGCATTGTCATTGCACTGCTATATTGCTTACAGCTGTGAGATGTAGAGCTCGGCGAGGGGTTTCACACTTTGATCACATCTGACATCTGAACCTTCCATCTGGGCCCGGCTGGTTCCATATGCCCAGCACTGCTGAGAGTGTTGGAGCCTCTGGCACTTACACTAAGGGGACTAGAGAGAGGATGCCTGTATGGGACTCCTTCTCTCTCTCTTTCTCTCTCTCTTTCTCGTTCTCTCTCTCTCTCTCTCTCTCTCTCTCTCTCTCTCTCTCTCTCTTTCTCTCTTCCTCTCTTTCTCTGTCTCCCCAAATCTTCCTTCACCTTCTTTTGGCACATTTACTTCAGCTTGTCTCTACCAGCTTGTCCTAGTTCTGCCCTGCCATTGGTCCAGTCTGACATTCCATCTGGTTTATCAGGTTAGGCACCAATACCAGCTACTTTAAACTAAAATCTTTTAAAATAAAATCTTTGGTTCAGGACCTGTGGGAGTCTGACATAGTCCTGTTGCTAACCTGGCAAAGATGTGCTCTGGGTCGTGTCAGATCAGGCCCATATCCGGTGAGGCTCTGGCACAGACATGTAGCACAGTCTGTCATTCAGGAAAAGTAAAAATGGGATGACGGGGACTAAGGAGAGTGATGCAAGAGAGCTAGCAGCCAAAAGGAAGACCAAAAAAGTCCCTTTTCTCCAGAAAATCGTAAGCTATACAATATGTGTTATTGATCTCTTCTCTGAATTCAATATAAACTACTGTACAGTGCCTCTTACAATAGCTTTGTCTCTTTGCGCTTCACAGCAAAGAGCACCTCTGAGTAACAGGAAAAACAAGGAGAAAACAACTACCATGTTTACTCTGTATTAGTCTAGGAAGAAACCTTGGGCAGATCCATGGCGCAAGGGGCTAACCCAACTGCATAGAGTCATGCTGAGAATTACAATCTCGACTGGGGAAGTAATCCCTTGGTCAGACTTGTTTGTGTATATCCTAATCAGATCCTTTTGTTTTCTGCAGTCAGTCAAATAACACGTTCCCTCTTGTACGCATTTGTGTTGGCAGACGAGGATCTCATAACTTAGAAGCTCTCATATCTCTAGTGATAAATCAAACAGACCCAAGTTGCTCAGACCAAGGTGCTCTTTCATTTTCACTCGGTTCCTGAGCAAAAGACGAAGATAACATCGCCTTTCCCATGTATCCAATTTCAGTGGAGCCGTCTCAACAGCATCCGACACCGTGTCCAAACATTGCTGTTTGTCCCTGTCTCGCTCCTATCCAGGAAAAAGCCCCTGCTGTGGTTTCTGTTACCATGGTAACACAAGTGCACCACACAAAGTTACCATAAAAAAAAACATACACACAAAAACATAGCCTAGTCATACACTCACATGTTGGTAAATAGTACATAAGCTTCACACAGCAGTACTAACACAGGCACAAACAAATGCACACACACACACACACACACACAGAGAAAACAATGCTCCCAGGCATTCTTCTGTGCTCAGCAGGGCTGTATTGCACTCTGAGAGAGGAACGAAATGATAACGCCGCTCCTATATTAAAGACAAGAGCCCCAGAGGAAGGATTCTGGCCCAGGCAGGTTTTTTCATAGGCCAAAAACACACATGATTGTGACTGTCAGTGACGTGGCACTTCCCTCCTACCCGGGACCAGTCTCTTGTGCACAGCCTCCCTCCCTCTCATCACACTTTGAGATTTTGTTATTTATCCCCCTGTTTCTATCATTCACCGCCCATTGCTATTGGCTCATTCACCCCCTCACTCTCCACCTCAAGATGGTGTGCAGGCAAGGTTCTGGCACATGATGTCTGCCATGCATCACCCAAGTGGTTGCTGCTCATTGATGGTGGGTAGTAAGGGTGTCTTGAAAAATGTATATATGTGTGTGTGTTGTAACTTGTTGTAGCCATATGCCTTAAGCAAAACCGGAAATCCAGAGCAATTCAGAGCAAACATATAAATGTATTAGATAGATAGATCTAGATAGATAGATAGATAGATAGATACAGTATACTTTAATCATCCCAAAGGGAAATTCTGTTGTTACAGCAGCCTTAAAAACCACACACATACAGTCACACATACACATATACAAAAACAGAATCAAGAATCAAGTCCTTCCCAGCACAGCAGGGTAAAGTAAAGAGCTATAGTATTAGAGCTAGTTTTAAACAAATTGTTTTTTTTTTGTTTTTTTTTTTCTTTTTTTTTTTTTTTTGCGATCGGATCAGATCGTTTGGTTCCAAAACGCTATAAATCCATTTTTGAAAATATTCAAAATGTTTTTTAATTGTAAATTTCAGTAATTATTGACCTAACTTCAATTATGTTGATTTTATTATGTGAAAATAAAGAAAGTAAAAGCAAGCCAAATGCAGATTCACTGATATATCTGAAAAACAAAACAAAATTTCTGAAAATTTATTAAAATGGTGGATATGGCGTTTTGGAACCAAACTCTTCATATATATACAGATTTTTTTCATGTGTGGGCTATATATATACATGCATGGTAGTAAATTATTTTTATCATTATTTATTTACTCTAATACGCCAGAACAATTGAATGCACCTCAGGCCTACATGTCCCTGTAGCAAACCACAGGCTGATATAATATCAGCGTGAAGACCCAGGAATGGCTTTTAAGAGTAGCCGTGTGTCTAAAAGCCTTGTCTCACACTCTGTTGGCTGAGTGATTATTATCTCCGGGATGCGGAGTTGAGCATGTCTCTGTGTGGTTAAATGAAATAGCATGCTTTGAACTATGTGTGTCTGAATGGAAAAGGAAAACTCGTATTCATAATTTACCCAGTTTAAATATAGCCGCAATTAGTTACACTTTCTGTCAGGAGAAGTGCGGTGAAGGAGAAAGCATAATTGGTCTCACAAATGCAGGAAGCATTTCGACTGTGTGGCTTTGTGTGTGTCGCAGAGATTCTTCCTCTACATCTGTCTCACTCCCTCTCTTCCTCTGCCTCTCTTCCTGATAGCTGACAGACACATGCGTATGCATTTGCACACAAGTCCTCATTCAACCTGACATAAGAGAGAGAAAGAGAAAGTGAGTGAGAGAGAGAAGGTGGGTGTGTGTGTGTGTGTGTGTGTGAGGGAGGGAGAGAGCGAGAGAGAGAGAGAGAGAGGATCTCACACACATGCATTATGCATCTTCTCAATTCTTCTCAGTTCTCCAAAGAACATATAGACGCTGCTTCCTTAGTTGGTTTGTGCGTACTTATATAGCATGGCATGGCAAATGCAGGCTTTGCTTACTTGGCTAATTTCTGGTCAGTGAGTGGCTGGGAAGGAGGGAGGTGGAGGTGAAAAGAGTGTGCTAATCTCTGATTGAAGAAAGAAGATGTGCCCCACCTGAATAAAATAACCCACTGGGAATGTGTGTGTGTGTGTTAGTGATGAAGTGACATTACTTTGTCAGCTTTAACTTTCGTGAAGGCAGCACTACAGTCTCCTCAACATTGCCCTCTATCTTACACACGCACACACACACAACACGGGGGAAGATGTTCCGGTGCTATCTCTTCGGACTCTTTTCATGTTGCTTCACCGGCTGCTTCCTTTAGATGCGATACGTCTTCTTTTGTTGTATAGGTTTCTGTTTATAGCTGTCGGAGAAAGAGAGAGAAGCAGTGCAAAAGGAAGGGGCTGAGAGGCTAGAAAGAGAGTGATGGAGTGAAAGAGAGTAAGAGTGAGAGAGAAAAAAAAGGGAGCCCCGGTAATCTACTCAGCACGGAGTGTGGCGAGCAGCAAGTTGGCCCTCGTGCCACGCTGGCAAGATATCGCTTCATCTGATCTTATTTACAAAAGCATCTGCTGGCCAGGGAAGGGGAGGGGAGTCGGCACAGCCGGGGCCCTGCTGCTGGTCCACCACTGTGCTCAGGCCCACAGGAGCACCGAGCCGCACCGCGCCGTGCTGTGCCACGGCCAGCAGATACGGATACGGGGGGATTATCTGGTATTATTATGGTCATGCATCACTCTCACAGCACTTCACACATCCTTTTGAGTGGGTGTGTATGTGTGGCCAGGAGAGAGTCAGTGGTGTGTGTATGTCTGTGTGTGTGTGTTTATTCCTGCAGTCCTCCCAACAGTCACACAAACACACACACATGCAAGCCTTGCCAGAGGAGTTGTCGGCACAGGGGCTGTGCAGGCCTCAAAAGCCAGGTTTCACAGGGCAACCACTCACCATGCCCAATGCTATCTCTCCATCTCACTCCTCTCTTTCACTTCACCCATCATTCACTTAAATCTCTCTTCATCTCTCTCTCTCTCTCTTTCTTCTTTCCTCTCTACCCCATGGCTACAGGAGGAGCCCTACGTGATGTTCAAGAAGTCAGACAAGCCTCTGTATGGGAACGACCGCTTTGAGGGCTACTGCATCGACCTGCTCCGGGACCTGTCGGCTATCTTGGGCTTCACCTATGAGGTGCGCCTGGTGGAGGACGGGAAGTATGGCGGTCAGGACGAGACTACTGGCCAGTGGAATGGGATGGTCCGTGAGCTCATGGACCACGTGAGTCAGACAGATATAACTAATGTGTAGATGGGAGCCTTGTGTTTGAAACTCAGTGCAGCTCAATGCATTTTTGTAGATGGGGCTTGAATTTGACTTTGTTTATTTTTGAGTTTATGCTACTTTTGTAGGTGGACTGAACCAGTGCCACTTAATCTATTTGAGGACAAGTATAAACCTAGGATCTATTAGCCTAGTCCTGTACTGAATAAATTCTTACTCAAACTACACTCAAGCACCAGGTTTGGCTATGTTTTAAATAGGTGTTCTGTACATTTGGGTTATGTGTGATATACATGCTTGATTGCTAATGAGACAGTACAGTATGTGGATGTGAGTTTGCATGAGTCAGCACAACTCTGTAAGGAGATCTGTATTGTGTAAAATAATCTCTAAACAATCAGACGGAAATTAAACTTAAAAACTAAAAATGCACAGAAACTGGACAAAGATTCAGACTTGATAAATTGTGTAGGATAGTGTAATATTGTTAAAATGTGCAGACATTTTCTCCAAAAAAAGTATTGACTAAGCCATGCAAGCACTTGAGGTAGTAAAAGAGAGAAATTGTGAGCATGTTAACACCTGGTTTGGCTTTGGTGAAGTGTTTTTGGAGTGTTTTAATGTCTCTGCTACAGGCATAACTAGTTTCCCCTATAGAGCTTGTTAAAACACACACAGCCATACACACTCCTGACATGAAAACCCACAGGTTCACCAGCTCAATCTCTTTCTCACACACAGACACACAGAAATGCACACACTCACACACATGCGCACACATCTTGCTTAAAGTACAAATCACATGCAGAAGAAAAGGTCTTGCTTACTTAGATTCAATAGCTGACCCCATTATGGCAGACACTGCCCGCACTTGCAGCTCCTTAGTAACAGCTATCTCAGACCTCTTCTGCCGCCATTTTATCTCCAAAAACACACACACAGCCATAGCACATAACATAGGGAAAAGATATGTGTCCAATAGCTTCTGTGCCAATACATTGTCTTTTAGGATGTTTTTCTTTTAAAACCAATGATTTTGTGTGTGTGTGTGTGTGTGTGTGTGTGTGTGTGTGTTGGGAGACATGTGAATACATACAGTGAATATTCTTGCTTGGAGAAAAGGGGCACATGTTGACAAAAGAAGCTAAAAATATGTGAGCATAAGGAGGGCAGGGGAAGAGAGTGTGGGGCTGTCTTTCTTCCTCCCAGCTGAAAGACACAGAGGGAGGAGGCACCTGTGCAACAGGACTCTCACTGTCTCCCCTCCCGAGAATAATTACAGATAATTAGCCAGTCCCATTTAGAGCGCTACTTTATTTCACTCACCTGGATTTGGATGGAAATAACCGATATGCTTATTAAACACACAGCATCGCCACACAGCTCTCTATAGCGTTGTTGCTGTCGGCGTAGCCAAGACAGCCGAAACTCATTCCATCTCCCGGTGATAGATGGAAGCTTTACTAGGACAAGGAGGATATTCCCATGAAAAATGATCAACTTGACATTGATGCAAGCGTTTAACGCTGAGAGTCCAAATTGTGCCGGACATTTATCAACAGAAAACCACTTTGCAACCCCATCTCTGTAAAGAAGGTCATGCACAGAAATGACCCAGGAGATTTTTGGTTATTGCTGGGGAAAAAAGAAAATATATTAAACAGAAGTTTGAACAAGTGAGAAAAAAATGGTAAGTTTTTGACCATGACATAAATTTATAACTGGAAATGCTTTGATCGTAAAAAAGAAAATGCACAATTCCCAGTCTGCCCATGACCTAGGGCCCCCTATAAAATCTCCCTCATCCTGAGTCCTCCCATATCGGGACATCTGTGCTCATTATTCTCATCCATCTTCTACCGGAGGTGGGGGTGGGGGTGGGGGTGGAGATAGTGTGAAGGGAGGTTTGTGTGTGTGTGTGTGTGTGTGCATGTATATATGCGTTTGTGTGTGTAGGAATGGGTTTGTGTGTGTGTGTGTTTGTGTGGGTTTAAAGGGAAGGGGGAGGGCTGTAGTTACACCCCCCATCCCCTCACATTCCCCTCCACAGCTTTCCTTCAATACATGCAGAAACTGTGTATCATTAAAAACATTACCAGCCATTCAAAGCCTTTGAAAGAGTTGCTGCAAAATCAAGCATTTTCATTAAAGAGAATAAAAAGCATAAGGCAATGACTGTAAGACACAGTAAGACTGAGAACAAGAGAGAGAGAGAGAGAGAAAGAGAGAGAGAGATTGGATAAAGTGGTAGAATGGAAGCGGGATTGGGGTGGGTGGTGGTGGCAGGGTTGGTCGATGATAGAGTTAGTGGGGGAACGGGAGAGTAGACAGGCTTTAAATTTCTCCTTAAGTGCTGCAGGACAGACTCTGTGGTGTATAAAGGCCCTGTTTTCTTAATTTGATTGCCTCTAAATGTTGGCCGCTCCGCTGACTTACTGCCTATCCCTCTTCTTGCTCTGCCTCCTGTGTTGACAGAAAGCTGATCTTGCAGTGGCGCCGCTGGCCATCACCTACGTGCGGGAGAAGGTCATTGACTTCTCCAAGCCCTTCATGACGCTGGGGATAAGTATTCTCTACCGCAAGCCCAACGGCACCAACCCTGGAGTCTTCTCCTTCCTCAACCCCCTCTCTCCCGATATCTGGATGTATATTCTGCTGGCTTACTTGGGTGTCAGTTGTGTGCTGTTTGTCATAGCCAGGTAACATCATAGCCCCCACCCCTGAAAACCTCTCACAGTCATTCCATAGGAACCTTTGAAGGACTCAAAAACAATGCTAATTGTGCTAACAGACTCACCTCTCGGCTCACCTCTACTGCTACTTTCACAGTGTTAATGGCAATTATAGTGCCAAGTGCTGTTAGCATTTACATATCTAACAGATTGCTTCATGCCACATTAACATAAACATCTTGTATCAACACAAATTGCCCGCCACACAGTACATATGCAGAGACTATTCAGACTGACCTGGTTTTTCCATGTCAGTTCTTTAAAAAAAAGTCCAGACACAGTACTTTCTTCCAATAATGCACTTTGAGTCTTTGATAGGGCAATTGTCATTCATTAAATGGGGATTATATGACTGTCATTAAATGGGGAGGTCTGAGCTGACTGTCCTCTGTAGGACTGTAGGAGAGCTGAAGGACTGTAGGAGATGCCTCCCCGACACACACACACACACACACACACACACACACACACACACACACACACA
>JAGFZM010000042.1:917867-936131 GCA_017657215.1 Limnothrissa miodon
ACACACACACACACACACACACACACACACACACACACACACACACATACTCAGACACACACACCAGCGCTTTGTGGCCGGGTGCTGTAGCGCGGAATAAGAGGATGCTAAGCGATTCCTCTGCTTTATTTCCACACCACTGCCCTTCAGCACTCTCTCTGGACACAGTGTTACGCGCAATAGCAAGACACCCTTAAAAGCACAGATGTTTAATCAGCCTTTTTAAGACAGAATGCCAGAATGCATGGGTGTGTGTGTGAGAGAGAGTGTGTGTGTATGCGTGTAGTGTGTGTGTGTGTGTGTGTGTATATGTGTGTGTGTGTCATTTCCTTATGAAAGTGTGATAATGTGTGAGTGTGTGTGTCTGTGCGCTTGCTTGCTTGCGCACGCGTGCGCGTGTGTGTGCGCGAGCGCACGAGTATGAACGCATATGAATGTGGCTATGTCAGAGAATGAGTGGGAGTCACTGCGCTATTTTCTTCTTGGTGTGAACAGCAACCCTTCTTCACTCCCTCACTGTCCCTAGTGTCCAGAGTTTGTATTGTCCTTTCTCTTCTGTTGGCCCTTCACCCTGCTTCAAACACAATCATTCATGCTCTCCATAGATGACTATCTACAGCATCATCATAAGTATACTGAGTTTTTTCTTGACATTAGAGTGGTGAAAAAAAGCAATTTAGTGTACATGCTATCAGTAACTGCAAAGCTAACTAGGTGAATGGCTTAGAATAGCAGAGATATAGCATAGAACATTCCTCACCATAGTGCCATATGACTGGAAGCAAACATTTTTAAATACAACAGAGCATTTTTAATATATTGCCACCATTATACTTTTACTGTAGTGGGTCACATTACTGATATACAGTACACTACTGTAGGTGACTGTATGACTGCACATAGTGCAGTATGCACAACACATACGGCTAAACTAAAATGGCTAAGCTCTTCTTCTGTTGAACGCCTTTTCTGTTTGGTTTTTCTAGATGTTTTTATGTCTTTGCTTGAGTGTGAGGTT
Source organism: Limnothrissa miodon (assembly GCA_017657215.1). NCBI lineage: Eukaryota > Metazoa > Chordata > Actinopteri > Clupeiformes > Clupeidae > Limnothrissa > Limnothrissa miodon. The sequence continues at coordinate 918,886 of JAGFZM010000042.1, forward strand.
TTTTTTTCATTCCGAAATCGTAAATTGATATTAAAATTGCTTGCGCTCTACAGGCCATACTGTCAGCACGTGATCATTTGAAGCATGGTGAAGGAGAAATGGAAAGAAAAGGCTTTGCGTTAACCCTAAAACTCTCCTGCGTTCACGCCTTCACTCGGGCATGACCTGGGAGTTTTACGGTTAACGCACGCGTGTTTTTCTTTTTCAATGTTACTGGCAATATGAACACACACAAGAATAACAAGCTGCAACTGTCATCTAAGTTGGTTCAGAATATGCACCTATATATTTTTATTTCCCTTTAGGAATAATCTAGGTAAGTGTAAATCTGTAAATATTTATAAATTAAAAGGACCCCTAGTTTTAGGAAAAGTTACAATCCACTACAAGCATGCAACTATACTGTTTATTCACACCTACCTCACAGGATACATTTTAAAAAGTCTGTATGTAATGTCTTTCTATGCACTTTCTCTGTTTGTGTACACATATATAAATGTGTGCATGAGTGTTTTTTTTTCTGTGCAAGCCTTGGGTGTGAGTGTGTGAGTGTGCTTCTTGTATGTGAGAGGGTGTTCATGTGTGTGCGGGGTGTATTTTTTGGTTTGTGTGTGTGTGTGTGTGTGTGTGTGTGTGTGTGTGTGTGCGCGTGCTTGTGTGACAGAGAGAGAAGAAGAAGAAAGAGAGAGAGAGAGAGAAAGAGAGAGTGTGAGAAGGTTTCCTCTCACAGTACAATATAAACAAATAGTAGAACAAAATCCAAATATTTACCTAGTTTTGATTTTAAATACCTTTTAGCAAGTCACCAGTTCCTGTTCATGTTTTTGATTATGTTATGATGGTCTGTTCGGTACCACTCGCCATCCCCTCTGCAACACGCCCCCTCTTAGCTTAAACTCTCTCTTTGAAGAAAAACAGGTGCTGAAACAGCAGGAATCTGAAATCACACCTCAGCTCCCACAAACATAATTCCCCACCTGAGCATTTTCCACGAAAAACATTCAGCTCTCATTTTATCTCTTCAAAGACAACAATGATATATACAGGTACTTTTATCCAGGGTCAGGGGTCGGATGATGGACAGGTCAGATCTGTGCTCATAGCCTGAAGATCAGTCACACTGTTTCGGAACCCTCTCCTTGTGTCAGTGTTTTCTGGTCAAACACAAACGTGCTCAAAAGCATTGCGGATTTGATCCAGCTATGGCCATGGAAGAACCAAATGAATGGACAGGAAGGCTCATGTGGGGTCATTTACGTTCAGCTACTGTGGTAGACGCATCTCTGTGTCCTTACACGTTGGCAGGTCTTTGAGAACAATAGAGCAGAGAGAAAGAGATAATGGCAGAAAGAGAGAGAAAAGATGAGTAATGGTCTCCACTAGCTTTCCCTCTCTCTCTCTCTCTCTCTCTCTCTCTCTCTCTCTCTCTCACTGTGTGTCTCTCTATCTTTTTCCCTCTCATACTCTCCCCGAGCGCCTGCATCACTTTCAAGTCGAGTTCGAATGTGCTGCCTAATGGCCAGGACTTAAGATGATTCAGCGCAGCGAGCGCACATTAAGTGGGGGATTCAGCGGGTGATTAACACGTCTGCACAAGACAGGGGCCACCTTGGCAGGGCCGAGCATGCTTAGAAGTAGACGCTCAGCTGCAACGGCAGCAGCAGGCCAGGCATTTACATTACAGTACTCATGCCCAAGCAGTGTCTCAAACACAGAAGCAGCTGACAAATTTACGACAAAGGCCTTTGCTTTAGTGCTGGATTATGGTCGTCATCATGGGTGGGGAGGATTGAGAAATATTGACTGGTTCTTGTAATTCATTTATTTTACCACAACATATCCCCAGTCTGGTTGCGATTAGTTTTAGTTTTAGTTTTAGATTAGTTTTGATTCGGGATGTTGTTTTGTTGGATTGAGAACACCAGCTTGAGAGCACCAGTCATACACTGGCATGGGTGACCTTCACACTTGCTCATGCATATTTATCAAACTTGGCGGGCTGTGGAAAGGGAAAGGTGGGTGATATCTGCTTAAATCCCCAAACTAAGATGTCAGACGTGAGATGCTGGAGCAGACACAGCACCAGACTGAGACTAAGCCTTGGGAGGTCATTAGGATTCTTCTATTCTATCTCTCTCTCTCTCACACACACACACACACTCTCTCTCTCTCTGTCTCTTGCTGTCATCTGATGCAGCCTTCATCAGACATCCTATCTCTGGACTTTTCAGAGGACAGACACCCCCCCCTGCCCTACCCCTAGCCAATCAGATTTTATTGTCTATTGTTTTGTTTGTCTTTTTTTAAGGCGTGATTCTTATCCATCCATCCTTCTGGCAGAGTTTACCTCCCAAGCTTGTGCTTATCTTCCCCACACTGACCTTGCCCTCCACCATCACAACCACCACCACCACCAGCGTCCTACACCCACAACCCCCACCCACTGTGTGGCAGATGACCTAAGATAATTTAAGGTCACCGTAATTGAATCAGACTGACAGCTAACTGGCCACAGCCACTTTGTAGAGAAGCAGGTTAAACCAACTTTTTACAACAGAGCGAATCCAACGGGGGGATGGATAGGGTGGAGAATGGATGCTGATGGTTAATGGTTTGTGTGTGTGTGTGTGTGTGTGTGTGTGTGTGAGAGAGAGAGAGAGATAGAGAGAGAGAGAGAGAGAGAGAGAGAGAGAGAGGTGAGTGTCTCCCTCTTCCCCACGCTTGGGTCTTCACAGAATTCACTCAAGGCAGCACACAGATGACAACCTCCCTCTCATCCATGTTGTCTGTGTGGTAATTGGCTTTGCGGTTCATGAGCAGACAGGAACACGCAGATGGGAGAGAAACAACCACCTACTCCCCCCCCCCCACCCCCGCCCCCATACACCCCTACACCTACAACAATCGTCTCCCCTCCAGTGCATGAAAAAAAGGTTTCTGGGTGCTTTGTGCATACATCTTGGCAAGGCCACAGTTCAGCTGAACTCAATTTGGCATTGCAAATTGACAAGCACGGCAGAAATCTGTCACAAGTGACTTAGCTGGACAGATTGATTTAAACCAAAGGATCCTTTTTTTAACACACAAGCGGCCTAGAATGTGTGAAAGGTCCTTGAGCAACATATAATAACATATAATGAAATAAGTCCAAAGCAATAGGAAAAGAGAATGAATGAGACTTATAAGCGGGCAATCGCTACCATTACGCTACCATTCTCCTCACGTGGCACTGGAATATTTGAAATAACACTAATTATCACCTCTAATGAGGATTAAACACTTGTTTGCTCATTACGTTGAACTAGCAATTGAAAGGGGGAAAAATAAGACCATGTGTTAGTAGGACACGGGTGCTGGCGAACCTGTGTTCATTAGCTCCACCTCTGTCTGTGTCCGTGACCTTCACTTGGCACAGCACGCATCCCCAATATCAGCCTGGGAGAAGGCTCATCTTCCTAACCCTCTCTTGGGATCCTGCCTTCAGAGAGGCTTGCCCGCGATCCCACCACCACCATACAGCCCCCCCAACCCCCCCCCACCCCCCCCCCCCCCCGATCACGCCACGGCAGTGCAATCAAGATCAGGTCATGATACTTAATTGTAGCCCAATCAACCCTTACTAATGTAATGTCACTTTTGTTTAACATGAATAAATAGGAAATCTCTTTGCCTTGCGCCATGCCGGGAAGAGAAAGAGAAGAGAAGAGAAGAAGGGGGTGGAAGCAGCGACAGCACTCAAGCTCTGTTTGATCTGCTGAATTTTAATCAGCACTTGGGATTATCAGGATTATTAGATTTTTTTTTTGTGTGTGTGTGTGTATGCGTGTGTGTGCGCGTGTTTGTCTGAAGTGACAGTGAAGTTATTCAGATTCCATCGATTGAATTAGGCAGCCGTTGGTCTTTGATCCGAGTACGCCGGCACGCACTTCTCCCTTCAGCAACTCGGCAGTGGAGAGGTGGAAATTGGAGCGTGGGCTGAAACAAGTGACTCCATTTGTCAGAGCGATGGCACAGATGAACTGGAGATTTGTTCGAACCCAAAACTCTATTAGCAACTACTTTTACCTCTTTCCCATTTAACATTCATAGCGTACTGTATATCCTCACTGTAGCTGTGATAATGTATGCTAACGGAAGTAGCACTAGACGCCTACTGAGATAATATTCTGACACTCATTCTTCATTAGCTACTGATGAACTAACCTTTCTCTCTCCATATGTTGTCCTCTAGGTAAAATGTGTTGCTTCTCCTTCCGTGAGGTGAATTTGTTCTTGCTTTGTCGAAATTAACTTGTGAATGCAAATGTCTGTGTGTCTTTCTTTGTTGGCTGCCGACAGGTTCAGCCCATACGAGTGGTATAACCCGCACCCATGCAATCCAGACTCGGATGTGGTGGAGAACAATTTCACCCTGCTAAATAGTTTCTGGTTCGGAGTTGGAGCTCTCATGCAGCAAGGTAGACGCCTCTGCCTGCCACTTCTTTAGTACACGTTCCACTTTTTGCTGGGGGTGACCCACTTGCCTAAACCAGGCCCACGATGATGCATGGGGGCCTCTGTGCATGTAGCTAGAGGCAGGACTGGTTGCCAAACTCATGGGTGTGGTTGAGTATGAGTATGAGTATGGATATTGAGTATGAAGTATGGATATATTGAGTATGGTTGACTTGAGTTTGGGTGTGTTGGGCTGTGGATTTCGGTGAATGTGGATGGGGAATATGTAGGCCTGGAAGAGGCCCGGAAATATCTCCGCATGCCAACACACCCTCTCTCACATATGTCACAACCAACCCCCCCTTCACCTCACCACGTCCCAAACCCAAAACCCCCTCTTGCTCTACTGAACCCATCTGGTAAGTGCCCCCACCCCCCACCCCTACACCCATAACCCCCTAACCCCCCTGACCTCCATGTCATACTCTAGAGAGCAAAGTGACAAGCATCAAGACAGTCACAGTGGGTTCCTTTTAGCCTGCCTGGGGTTTCCTCACGTCAAAATCTTTATGCTGCCACAACTTCTCAACCTCTTTTGCCATGAAATGATAATAAAAAAAACATAATCTGAGATGAAAAAGGAATGATTTCATTAAAGACTTGATGAATTGCATGTTTTACGGTCTGTTGCATTTTTAAAACTTACTCAGTTTTACTGTGGTCTTTTTGCCAATGCAGCATACTCAGGACTTAGCAATGGTTAGCAGTGTGCATTGGCTTAGTAGCATGGGTATAGTCTGGATTTGAGCTGCATCTCTCTCTCTTGTGAAGTAGATCTGATGGTTTTGTGAAGTAGATCTGCAAGTTTTGAAGTTGTAATCATGTCTGTATTAATTTATTTGATGCCTAGAGCCACAGTTGCATGTGGAAATTTGCATATGTCAAATAACTGTTTTGTGTTTGGTGGATCTTTTTTTAGGATTGTTCCTAAATCAATATTGTTCCAAGAGGCTGTTTATTTGATAAGGCTATTGCTACACTTTCCACTATTGTGCAAAGGGGATGAACATGTATAAATCCCTGTGATGAACCAGTAATGTATACTATATTTATGATAGGGTTTTGCAGTGTTTGATTCATAGTACCATAAAACCTGGCTGTATGAACTAGAAGTGTCCTAATGTCCAAAGCCCTATGCTAGTGTGCGGAGTAGTGTTCATTCTGTGGGCGTAAGAGTGTTTTTATTTCTGAGATGTTGTGGCAGTAGACAGAGGAACATGTGGCGCAGGATTTGGGAGCATCATCCCTGTGCCTGTCTGTGCATGCCATCTCCATGGCGACTACAATGTAGAGAGGCTCCCCTGCCCGTGGCTTGCCCCACCCCCAGGAAACTGTGGGATGTGTTGTTTGGACATGACGTTACCTTGGGTACATGACAGTCAGCCCCAACCAGGTTTTGTATCGATCCCTGTCCAGAGCGCTCAAAACCACACTGGGCACTCGAGCACCAGTGGGCGGTAAGGCTTATCTGTTGGTCGACAAACTATCTTGTTGCTCCACGTTTTCATGTTTATTGGTTTTGTCTTATATTTGTTTTTTTATGTTATGTTTTTTTAGGTTAAGTTTATAATTTCTTTTTTTATGTACCATGTTGTGTTTTGTTTGTATTATATATTTCAGTTAAGCTATTATTCTTATTTATATTAAATATATTTGTTCATAATATAACTTTATTCTTTACAGAGTTATATTTTTTTCTGTTCTGAGGTAAATAAGTACTGCCGGCTGCAGTGGATTATGGGTAATAGCTCTGTAATTGTTGTCATCTAACTGTGGCGGGTTGGCAAGGACAGAAAGAGAGCCAGACAGATGGAGTATAGAGAGAGTTCAAGGAGGGAGGGAGAGCCCGAGAGAGAAAGAGAAACAGAGAGAGAGAAAGAAAAGCAGACGATGGCAGACAAAGAAACAAAGCAAAAAAAGAAAAGTGAGATGCTTTCTCTGTCTCTCAATTTCCACGGCGCACAGGGACATAAGACTCCAGACGGAGATGGCTGTCATGTCCAAACTTGCTCCTCGACAGACAGGTCACTAAATGGACTGTGAGAAAGTTAGACAAAAGGCCATCCGAGACACACGGATTGATACCTTTCCCACAGTCCTTAGTCCTCTAGAGCTGTAGGCTGAATGTGCAAGATCACGGCTTTCAGAATGGCTTGTGATTGCCTGCGGAGTACTGCAACCTTATTGCCCACCTTTAGCCCTGGTCATGCCCACCACCACCTACACCCACCCTCCCCTGCACACATCTGCTCATGTGTCCTGCATGGAATTGCAAAAAAAATGTCCCAAATAAGACAATAAACTAGCCAAGTAGATTTCCCTGATAGTTATAACAGATGAATTGATGGTCCCTTTTGCTCCCTAATGTAGTATGTGTCTTTGTACCCCTGATTTCTTTCTAGTGTAGTTGCATGTTGTCAATGTGAGCTGAGAGCACAGTCAGTTATGTTCAGTGTTCCTTTAGGCTTGGTTCTGATCCATAATACCAGAGACAGGCCCAATCTATGATTCTAGTTAGCCTGCCGCCACCACAGTGTGTCAGTCATGGGCCTAATTACCCCTCTGCAGAGTCCATTGAGCTCTGGAGACCTGCACACCCTCCTTCTCCCGGTCAGCGGGTGGGGGCAGTTGCACCATCTGAACCAGCTCTCTACTCTACCCTTCACCAGGCTCAGAGCTCATGCCCAAAGCCCTTTCCACCAGGATCGTAGGCGGCATCTGGTGGTTCTTTACCCTCATCATCATCTCGTCCTACACGGCCAACTTGGCTGCCTTCCTCACCGTGGAGCGCATGGAGTCACCCATCGACTCTGCCGACGACCTGGCCAAGCAGACCAAGATTGAGTATGGCGTTGTAGAAGACGGCTCCACCATGGCTTTCTTCAAGGTGAGCAGTAAATGCCAGTGTGTTACCAGCAAGAGAAAAAGCTTTCTCTGGACACTCTAGGTGCTAGCACATAATTCATCATGAAATTACACATAGACATCACAATACAGCCCTATGGCAACACATGTAGCCTTGTAGCCTACATTAACTTATATTTTAACAGGGGGGTTAAGAATCTGGAATCCAGCATACTTGAATCAATTGGAATTGTATGCCTCTCTGACACTATCAGTGTTTTTTTTTCAGGCATTGGTGAATTGGTCTCTCTGAAAGCAAAATCTAAATAGCCAATAAAGTACACAGCTCTACCTTGTTCTGACCTTCACAGCACAGGCTAAACTATAGTTGTATGCATTAACTGTATGCGTATATAGTTGTATGTGTTGATATTGTTAACGTGAAGACTGCTTTTCCTGCATTAGAGAGTAGACAATTACTGAAAAAAAATCTGATTAGTAAAACCAACAATTATGATAAAAATGCATTTTTTTGCAACACTGATTTTAACATTTCAATGATGTGTCGGCTGTGGTGAAGTTTCACACTAGACGGTTTTAAGGTAATTACCCGTTTCACTGTAGTGGAGACCCTACACTAGATAGTGGGTGTATGCTGTATGTGAGAGGTTTGGTAGCGTGACACATGAAAACTCTGAAGCTTGTTAGATTTTTCTCCCTGCTGGTAATAATGGTTGGCCATTCTGAGGGGGGAATTATAATCCAGGCCGTCTAGCCATGGCCTTGACGCTGAGTCTGTTACCAGCTAAGCCTGGACTGTGTAATCCCCTCTGTGCTTATTCATGGGTTGACTCTGCGACATGTGAGATGTTCTTCTTAAAGCAAGCAATCATTTCCCCTCTGACACACAGTATCTCTCCCGTGTGTATCTTTGCCCCAGTGTGTGTGTGATATCATTGAGGAGCATGTGAGGCTCAGACTGCCCAGCCTGGCATGGAGAGGATATTACACAATGGCCGTCTCTGCCAGATGGTCATGAAATCTGTCTCGTTCAGATGCCCAGGTTGCACTTTGCGGGTTTGCTTTTGTTCTTTCTTTTTCCTCCCCTATCACTAAATGAAAAAAAAAAAGACTTTTTATATATTATTAACCTGGGATTTACTCATGGAACAGAGACATGCTTTCTCTCCAAAACAAACAATAACCCCAAAACACCGTAATCTTCAAATGCCTGTTGTGTATTTTAATTAATCAGTTTGTGGGATTTTCCTAGGGCAGTTTATTATAAGACACCAAACTACACAAGTCACACAAACATCCAAATGTTCATGCAACATTCAAATATTTTGTTTTCATCTTAGATGAGGAAATGCTGTAATCTCGTCAGTTGCTCTGTTGCCACTGTTGATGAAGTGGGAATCAGATTTAGTATTTGCTTGTTTCGAAAAGGGTTCCAACTTTTCCCACACACTGTTTTCCCTCAGTGGAATATAGAACCTCTCAACATCTTGAGCATCGTGTAGCAATCTTAAAAGCTCTCCTAGAAGCTGATGGGCTTGATTGATTTGTTGGTGATCAAACAGATTGACCATAAACAGCATGTATTGATTGCGGACGAGGCTGTCGAAGTGCCATCTGTCAATGTGGGCTCTGTAACAGCATTCAGCCTTTCAACAGTTTAGGTTTGGTGGATGGAAGTCCCATGCAGTTAATGTAATTACTGACTCTAATGTGCTTTACGAAATAGACTAAATACTACATGCATAATAGTAGCTAATTATGTAAATGCTAACATGGAACAGTTTCAGATGCAATCAAGAGGCTCCATTTTCACATTTTCTCTACTGAAGGGTTCTTCTGCTTCTTCTTTTACTTCTTCTTCTTCTTCTTCTTCTTCTTCTTCTTCTTCTTCTTCTCCTTCTGCTTCTTCTTCTCCTGTGTCCCACATGTTAGCACAGTTCCCACCCATGGGCTCGCTTTACAATAACACTGAATTATTAAAGGTCTCCTTCCAAAATAAACCGTTTAATACTTGATTTTTTTTGCATTACCATAGGTCAGCCCAAGTTGCACTTGCATGCTGAACTTCAAAATGCTCTCCTACCCCTGTAGTCTGTATTCGCCTGTAATAGAAAACAGCCGGGAAAAATGAGCGAATCGGAAAAGCCGTGCAAGCCTACGTCACTTTGAACATTAGCTATGCAGTTAGCCCGCCCTGAAGAAAACATTATTAGGCTGCCTGCAGACAGACCCACTAGAGAGAGCATCAGAGGCGATACGTTTGCATATCATTAATATTCATAAGAATCCTCTTGCACTATCCCTGCACTTGTTTTCACCTAACTAAAATAGCTTGAAACAAGACAACCACAGCATATTTTTGTCAAAACCAACTCTCATGACATTATTTTAGACAAGAGACCACCACAAAATTAATGAAAATACGATGGAATGAGACCTATAACTAACCACAAACCACGTTGTATCTCTTTCTGCCTAATAAAATTACATCTCATTAAGAGGCTGGAGTGAGACAGAGAGGGAAGCATGAGAAAAAGAGAGAGAAAAAGTAAGAGACAGAGGGGGGGGGGGGGGGGGGGGGGGGGGTGAAGAAAAAGAGAAAAAAGAGAAAGATGAACTGCTTAGAGGGAGCTGGCTTGAATGGTACAGCAACCTATATTGCTTCTGTTGCTTCTGCTGGCATTTCAGGAAAGATCGCCTCTGGTTGTGCAGCTTTGAGTTGTTTCACTGCAGCTCAAAGAATCATCAGTGAGCTGCCTCTGGAATAATGATTTGAGCTCACAATTCATGAGAGCGAGAGAGACTGAATATAAGAAGAACAGAGGAAGTGTCTTTACCAGAATCTATGAGAGACCGGATATTATTTTCTGTAATGGCCAATAGATGGTTCTCATGCCTTGAGCATGTTTTCCAGAATAAAAGAAATGTCTGCCATAATTGTGTATACACGTGTCAATAGAAGCATGTTGTCTAGACATTCTGAATATGAATGATGTATGCATATTCATTCTCCAGGTGGCTGCCCCAATATGCTTTCACATACACGTACAATCCTATCTAAATACACATAAACAAACATGTTCACACAGGTAGCTCCGCCATGTTCTCCCATTGTACAATACACTGAGCAGAAGCAGGAGGCTTTGCAGTAATCTGAGCCTAGTTTTACAAAGTATTATGTCATGACCACTAAGAGCGCTCCTAAGACACATTCAAAGTGTTTTCTGATAAATCCTTTTTTCTTTGAGAGTCAAATCCACTTTTAGTTAGTGACAAGGAAAGAAGAATATTTGAAATTGAGACGACAAATTGCATATCAGAAAATACATAGCAACAAAGAAAAAGACCCTATTGTACAAAATACAAAATGTGTCAGTGTAGATGCAATGGTTTTTTTTACACAATAAAGCATTTCACCCTGTTTCAGTTTTGGCAGCTGAGCTAGTTGGCAATATATTATAGTAACTCTTATTTTCTGTCAATATTGTCTCATAACCAAAACCATTCTTTCACTGCATTTAAAACGCCATTTTCCATTTATTGTTCTTTTCATCATAACTGATGGTTTTGCGCAGAAGCCTTTGTGATTAAGATTGACACACACTATTTTTTAAGAATTTCTCAAATAGAAAATTCCCAAAAAGTTTCCACATGCTGTTACAATGATGGATTTGAGTTGGCATACAGTAGAACAGTGAAGCTCAGAGAAGCTCAGTAAAGCTATAATCTGCATTCTTCCATCAGTGTTATCAAGGTCAGATGCAGGGAAGATGTATAACTCACTGCCACTCCCGACAAGTACATTGGATCTGAGGTGAAGACAATGCCCCAGTCCCTCTCTCTGACTTTTCTGGATATGATCTCACAGAGATCATCCTCTCTCCTTCGCTCGGAGGCGAGGCAAGGCACTGTGTGGCGTGGCACGTACGCTGGCATCCCTCACTACACTTCAAAAGGCATTGTGATCAAACAGCGGAGCTTTTGCAGCAGGCGGAACCTTCGAAGAACGCCCATCACCAGCGATGTTAGGCACTCCCTCATGCTCTCGCTTTTCACCCTTTTATTACTATGCATCCATCTCTCTCTCCCTTTCTCTTTTGTCTCTCTCTCTTTCTCTCTCTGTTGTTCTCTCTCGACATCAAAACAATGTGGCAGGATTTCGCTGAGCACAGCACCACCCTGTGCACCATCACAATGCTGCCCTTGAGCCATTTTTTGTCCCTGTTTATGGAACCATCTAATCCCCCCCTCTCTAGCTCTCCTTCACTCCCATTATTTCTTTCATTCTCTCTTTTCCTTCTTATTCTTTCAATCTCTTCCTTTTTTTCATATGCCCTTATGCATAACCACTGTGATATTGCCATCATCACCTTTTTTAAAATTCAGTTGTGGATCAGCTTCAAATGAAATCAGCAGCCATCTCTCTGCTCTAGTCATCAATCTTTATGTAATTTTTTTGTCTTTTGTTCCTCAAACTGCCTCTCAGCCTTTTCTCTTTAGAAGTCTGCATCATTTCTGGCCCCGTGAGGCCAGCACCAGCACCCCACCATTGCACACATCACTACTCTGTGTTCAGGTTTTAAAGAGGGGATCCAAAAACTTCCCAGATAACAGTAACATTGTTTCACTTAGATTATTCAGAGATTTCATCACAATAAAAACATCAATATTCTGTGACCTTTTCTAATGGTGTTGCTTACTACTTACTGGGCTGAAAAACAGGAGATCCCACACTCTTCTGCAGAAATGAGCAGTCTTATAATCACAACAGGTTTCTGCATTGTCCCTTGCAGTAATTAAAACTGGGGCATGTTGATGCAAAATTATAAAAAATAATAAATATGCAGTTCAGTGAGTAAAATGATTTTAAAATTGAACTATTCAGTGCATCTGTTTGTGTACTCCTGTCCACCTACTAGCATAGCCTGCAGTAAGCCTAGCCTTTTGGCTCTACAGAGCCCCTAGTCTAGGGCATTTGTTAGTGGCTTTCCAGCAGGGGCTATTTGAATGACTCCCGTCTTCACAGTAACACAAGACGGCCATTTTCTCATATTGTAGCTTCAAAAGACTACACAGGGCTCCGTGTGAGCCCTCCCATCCAACTAAAATAGCATAATCCACATCACAGAGAAGCCTGCCAAAGAACCTGCAGTATACGCTGAGCTGCAGACAGAATTAGCTTTCCTTACAATTGTGTGCATGTGCGTGCCTTTGGTGTCGATGAGGCATTGCGAACAATATCTGTCAAATCTGTTTGGGACGATGATTGGTTGGGTGGGAGGGAGGGAGGGAGGGGTGGATGGGGTGGGGGTAGTGGAGGTGGAGGGGTAGGATGAAAACAGTGTTTGTGTTGATGGTGTTGTGTTCTGTTTTCTCTCTCTCACATGATTCCTTTGATTACGACCCTTTGAAAAATATGCAAAACACTTTGCCAACCAAGACATTTTGACAAGCTTAACAATGGAGTGTGTGTCTGTAGGTGGTGGACCCCAGGGACAGGCTGTCTCTCAGTCCACCTGCGCATGCACACACACACACACACACACACATACACACATATATGTATATGCACTCTTGCCAACTACACACTAAACACTCACAAACATTCAGTTGTATCTACATGACAGAAGAAAACACATCTACATAGTCAGACACATACAACACACAACAACTGCAAATGCATCTCAAATAGATCCGACACAGACATGTACAATCACTGGCATTAACGACCATGTAACATAAGAAAAACACCCCATTACAAACACACACACACACAAACACACACACACACACACAGAGCCTTCCTCCACAACTGATAGTTACACACACAGACACACAGGGAAAGACAGAGAGAGTGTGTGTGTGTGTGTGTGTGAGAGAGAGAGAGAGAGAGGGACCTTCCCCCACAACTGCTTGTGACTTGCATGTTTGGGCTGATTGCGAATGAATCCATAATGCTATGCTGTCAGTGGATGAACATAATGAGAGCCTACATTTAAAATGGACACCCACAGGCCTGCTGCTATTTACTCCGTCAGTTTGCCACTGAGGATTACAGGCGTACTTTGACACTGCCAATCAGGGCCCTGGGTTTCACAATGTTTCCAGAACATTTTTTCTGACACAGCGGAGGCTTTCGAAACCTTAGAAAGGGTCACAAACGAGGGGCAAAAAAAACCCATCCGTGCACGCCTACAACCTTAACTGTGGTGTTGGATATCTTGTTTCTTGACTTGCTGTTGACGCTCTGTCACTTCTTTGCTCTTACAACACATTTTCTTTTTAAGGTAAAAGTAAACATGGAGACAGAGCAACTGCTGCTGGGCACAATGAGGACACATCTAACCGTGGTGTCTTTTGTGCCCAGTGGAGGAAGGCCATAATTGGAGGCCATGTTTCGGGTCCGTGGCTTTTTGTTGGGAGTGTGCGGTGTGACATACCTGCTCATGATCGTGACAGGCTCTGTCAAGGATGGGAATGGGTGGGGGTGGGGGGTTCTGGGGGGGTCTAATGGATTGTGTTTGATTAAAGGTTGTCATGCTGCTCTATGCTAGAGATGGGCCATTCATCTTTGCTGTGGCTGGGAGTATCACGGTTATCCTAAAAGAATGGACGGACAAATGGGAAAAGGCCACTGAGATGTTGGCCCCCTGAGGTCACCTCTGCTAATTACAGATGCTGATACATGCAAATTTAGCCGAGGGAGTGACTCGCGGCCAGGACACTGTGCCGTGTTAGGTGTAGTGGCTTTTGTTAGCGAAAGGCCAAGCAAGGAGATTGACAATTTACAAATGTCATGGTGGCACGCACTGAACTACATGATTATGGGCCTGTTGTTATGTGCCCTCTGCATGTATCTTCTGTTGGAGGAGAGTAATGAGTTGGAGAATCAAAGCTAAGTGGGAGGTGAAGGGGGGGGGGGGGGGGGTTGTTAGGTGGGGATGAAATGGATGTGTTTGTGAAAGCTACCTTTTCACTAAACTGATTTGGCCTGGTTAATCAGCTAAATAATGAGACCTATTTTAGTTTTGTGAGGAGGTAGAACTAATTAACATTCTAAAGGCATTCTTACCTATTCCTATTATACCTCACATTTTACCCTTACACTTAAAAAAAGTTACCCTGAAAAAAAAAAACTTGAATTGGATTCCAGATTAGATTTTGGCATGATGGTATTGTGATCCTCAAGCTCACTCCTGCTTTGCTTGTGTAATTTTGTTGTTTCAGCAGAACAGAAATTGCTCTGCTTCCTCAGTGGAAATACTTGATCAATGACTTCCACAAACTGCCTCTGACAAAGAGGACTCTTGTTAGATTGTTGAATCAAGTAGGTGGAAGTTCAGTCCAACTGAAGTTAAGAATAGTCTTATTAAAGTAATTCAATTGAATTACAGTTTTTTTCTTCAGACCAGTCTTGGCACGGTGTCCTTGTGAACCTAAAGAGCTATTTTATTGCATGGGCATAAAGGTGCTATATTGGGTCATTTTGTGAATAAAAAGGTTCATTGCCGAAAAGACTCAGCTTAGTGTGGATGGGCGTGTTGCATTTATGGTGAGTTATGGAGAACGAGTCTTTCTTTGTGCACCCCTTCATATTTCCTTGCTCTCTCTCTCTCTCTCTCTCTCTCTCTCTCTTCCTCTCATTTTCCCCGCTCTCCTTCTCTTTATCCCATACTTGCTCTTTTTTCTCTCTCCTGTCCTCACAACCTCCACGCTGTGGCTCAAAGAGTCCTCATCCGTCAGCGAGTTTGCTGTGTCACTGTTAACAGACTTCAGCTAAGTGACACTTGCGCTCTGGAGACACCGAGTGGCGGGCGGCACCGCCTCGTAAACCCATACATTACACCCCCTTTATGAGCCATACATCCCGCTTTACTGCCACTACAGGAGCGCAGCCCGTACAAATCTGTACCCACTCCAGAATCGGAGAGACCCCACAGAACCCCCCATTCAGCCGTGACATGGAATTCTGTTACAATGCCAGTGTAAAAAGTTGAGTCAGGTTGAAATTCATCCTTTGCGAGCTGAAACGTACCTTGTAAATGCCCAGCCATGGCGTTCACCACCCAGGTATTGTCATAGTGATTAAGACACGTCTGAGCTCAACCTCTTGATTGGGGACTCAGTGCAGATAGGGTTGTTGACTGAATGCAAGGTATCTGAGTTTATGGTGCAAAGTAAACAAATAGAGAACTGGCCACTGCGCCTCCAGTATGTGTAATGTGGTGTCACTAATCCATGGCTACTGGCGTGACCGAAGGATTACAAAAGGTGCTGCTCTTAGTCATCAGCCAGCATCTTTCAAATTGACACAGGAAGTTTGTGCTTGGAAACAAAATTGTGATTCTGCACCAAAGTTAGCGATAACAACTTCTGAAAGTGAAAGTGTTGTGGATGTGTGTTTGTGGATGAGAGAGAGATAGAAAATCTATTTAAGTTTGTGTGTAGGTGTATGTTGTGTTTGTGTGTGTGTGTGTGTGTGTGTGTGTGTGTGTGTGTGTGTGTGTGTGAGAGAGAGAGAGAGAGAGAGAGAGAAAGAGAGGAAGAAAAGTGAGAGAAGAAAAAGTGGAGGTTTGCTGGGTGAGGGCTTAGTAAAACTTCGAGCCTCGTGATCTCCAATACAAGCGATTGCCTGGGTAGGAAGTTTTGACGTGCATGTTTTTCCAAAGAAGTCAGAAGTGCAAGGCGAAATATACGGCGCTGAGATAAGACTGGCACAACAGAGGAGATGAATGTGACCAAACAGCATGACATGGAACAGAATATCTGAGACAAGAAGAAACATGCAGTCCAGAAACAAACAGTCAAAGCTGCAGGAAGCACTACCCCACAAGCTGTCTGGACCAACAACATTTGCACATAATGAAGTGTCAGAATGTGCTGGCATGATGTTACATAAATATTAGTTTCATTTTGTGATTCACTAAAACTATGCATGGGGATTTGTCTTTGTTGCATATTTTACTTACTGGTTGGTTGCATTGATATTACTGTGATTTGCATCATGGAAGGTTACATCATTCACAATTGTACCAATATTTGTTGAATTGTCAGATGTTTATGGATAGATCCTTTGAATTTTTTTCTAAGCACTGACTTGGGGATTTAACTTTGAACATTAGGTGGTTATCTCTTGGATTAACGAGTCTGTCCCATCTCCAGTATGCATCACTAGGGGTGGAGATGGAAAGAATGTGAGGTGTGTGTGTATGTGTATGTGTGTGAAATGGTGGTAATCTCCACCAGCTCTACCACCCTTCTGTCTTTGGTGGGGGTGGGCATGTGTGAGAGGTGGGGGGGGGGGGGGTGCTTCTGTGCCTTATCAGCAAGTTCTACAGTCTGCATACTCAATCTCCTGATTTGTCAAGGGTGACTCGGAGAGATTCTGATAGGCACTTCGCAAATCACCCGGTTGATCTAAAATATCGACCAGTCACAGAAAGTCATTACACACAATAATGGCAGAAGAGACCTTGAAGATGTGGCTTAATTGGGTTCCAAATGCCTTCGAAAAATGGCCTCTGTGAAATAACTGGGGCCTTTTGTCTTAGATTGTGGGGGATATTTTGCCTTGATGACAGCTAATCGGATTCATAATGTACCAGCAACTAAAGTAAATGATAGAAAAGCACAGTTTTTTTTGTTTGCATGTAAATGCACTCATTGTCTGTCTTAATGTTTTAAATTAGCAAGAGATATTTAAACAAAAGAGAGAAAAATAATAGCTCAAGAGGTTTGAAATAAATGACATCTCTTCTTCTGTGCAGTAGTTAGAACTTGGATTCATCATTCTTGACACACATGCAAAAACAATAGTTTTAAATCATCCTTAATGGTATATTTGTTGATTGGAGGGGGGTTGTGTGAATAAAGGGTTGGACTGTATG
>JAGFZM010000042.1:936141-938641 GCA_017657215.1 Limnothrissa miodon
ACATTAACATCATATCAACCTGCTAATAAAGTTTAGATGTAAATTAAAGCTCATTTGAAGCATACAGCAGTGAGAAATGCAAAACTACATTGAAAGTAATTGGCGGTAATCTCCGGTCTAGAAACATCTTTTCTACTCGGCTCAAAACACATTTCACATAATCACTATAGCACAATATTCTGAACAATACAAACAAATATCACACTAAAGATAATTAACATACAATCCTAAAACATTGTCACTCACTTTTTGGTCAATTACGCACACACGAAGGTAACACGAACTTGAAGTATCTCTTGCACTCAGCTGCTGCTTCAAACTCTAGCGGGCTTCAGGAACATTCTGACATGAGCATGCGCAGAGGCGCGGCCTTTCTAACAATATTACCTTCATTTTTTTCAAACAGCGTCTAACGTGTTCACTTGAGCATGTATCTTTTGTTCAGTCTCCCCCATGCCTTCTTCCTGTTGGTCAGAATCATTAACATTGTCTTAGGATGGACCTCTGATAATGAGACATCCTGGGAAAGGAGAGAACTCGGTCCAGACATAATTAATGGCATGTTTGCTAATGGCATTTAAAAAATAATGACATGTAAATCATTTGGCATGCTCCGACACACAAACACTCCACTCATATCTTGCATTTAAAGTAAACTTTAAATGCAAGATATGATTTCTCCCACTCGCTCCCTTCATTTTTTAAGCATTTGTTTACTTCATTCTGTGTGTGTGTGTGTGTGTGTGTATGTGTGTCCGCGTGTATTAGTTTGAGTGTGTACCCGCACGCCCGCGTGTGTGTTTGTCGGGGGCCTGGTGGTGGCTGTCTGCCGCTTCCTGTGCCAGTAAGCAGATTTATGTCAGTGTAGATTTAATTTGCAGTCTTTTCTCAGCTCTGCAAACTGCAGATGGTTTCCCATCAACACAAAACGAAATTCCTTTGTACAAGCGGAGATGCAGCGGTTGCCTTTTACAGGCCCGACTTACTGGCTCATTTACAACACTTCGAATGTAACTTTCGGCGTCAGAGGAGTGCAGTAAGGACGGCAGAAGTTTCCATGTTTACAGGGGATTGTGAATTACGGCTTCTAGCCTTTCTCATTAAACAATTTCTTTTTATTTTTTCTCCCAAACAACACAGGTGTCTTTTGTTTTGAATATTACCAACTCACATCACATGAAAGTTCAAAGTTGCACTAGCTGTAGAAGCGCCCATGGTCAATTAGCCCATGGATCAGGGGATTATGGTCATTACACCAGAGCAATACTGTGGATCACACTAGCTCTACTTTAATCCTGGATATTCTAATACACTGCAATTGGTGGGAAACTGATGTTCCTGAGTTCAGCTATCTCTTTTAGTTCTTTAATTTTATGTCATTAACACTGAACTAAGAGATCTGTGGAAATCTTTTGCTCATTGGTGCTCTTTGTTGTGAAGCGCTATGAGACATATGTTTTGTATAATGCTCTATACAAATAAAATTGAATTGAATTTGATGCTGTACATTTTTCATACATCTTACTGTTGTGTACCTTCTCCCTCCAGAAAACCAAGATCTCCACCTATGACAAGATGTGGGAGTTTATGAGCAGCCGGAGGCATTCGGTGATGGTGAAGAGTGTGGATGAAGGCATCCACCGTGTGCTCACCTCTGACTACGCTTTCCTCATGGAGTCCACCACCATTGAGTTTGTCACTCAGCGCAACTGCAACCTCACACAAATCGGAGGGCTCATCGACTCCAAGGCTTATGGGGTGGGCACGCCCATGGGTATGTACTATATCAAATATGCATCCGGAAGCTTCTCTGACCACAAAATAGTTTTTTTACCACATGAACAGAGATTGTTTTAACCATGATAGTGAACTGGTGATCAATGATACAGAACTACTGTAACCAACAACCAACAAAACATGCATATCGGATTGGCAAACAAACACACAAAAAGCGTTTATGCTGAGCCCCTCTTGACCGCGTTTTCTACTATATGCAGAAACGTTTTCTAGAAACATACATTGTACATTCCACTTTATTTTTTCTTTGCATAAACAAGTGAAACCCTCCATCTGTTCCATGTGCAGCATATCTGTGGACACACACAGTTAATATGCAGATGGTGTATGGCTTTGGTTTCATTGTGATAAATGACTCAGTAATGCCACAGTGGAGGGGTTGGCTTATAGGGGGCTAGAACCTCAGTGAATTAATACACCTCATGCACTTCCTCACTGCGTGTTTGAGATGAGAGAGAGGGAGAGAGACAGAAGGAAAGAGAGTTGAGGTGACGAGAGAGCAAGAGAGAAAGAGAGAGAGAGAGAGAGAGAGAGAGAGAGAGAGAGAGACCCTGGGGTGAGCAAGTAGGGAAATAAATGAATATATAAAACAAATAAATGAATGAAAAGCACAGTGGTGCTGCGGGATGGTCTCCCACTCCCATGAGGAGGAGGCTGAGGAGGAGTGGGATCTGATTACCAGGCTCAGCAGCAGATTGTCTTA
>JAGFZM010000042.1:943641-963493 GCA_017657215.1 Limnothrissa miodon
AATTTATATGGCTTATTTACAGGAAAATTTTCAAAAGCAAAATGACTGCAGGCAGATACAAAATCACAGTACTCTAGTGGCAGACCACTATGAATGTTAAATTTAGCCACAGAGGAATTTGATTTTTTAAAACACCATCACACCAAACAACACGCATCTTTACCATAGTCACTATTTCCTTAGATGTGGTTTGTGTCTTGAGCAGCATTTCATTTGTTTAGGAAACCAGGAAATGATACGTGTCAAGCCAGTGGTTGTTTGAATATGAAATGAAAGAGGAGAAAAATATCTCGATGGTCTCTGCCAAAGCAGTGTGTTTTCCAGTATCACCATGGCAACAAATATCAGTACATGGCTCTCTTTTGCTGTCCCCTCACTCTGAGAGTTCCTGCCGCGCCTTTGGGAAACAGTGGAAAGCCTGCGCCGACTTAAACCAATTAAACCTGCCCTCCACAACAGCGGCCAGACGAACGACTAGCACGCTCAAGGGAGCCTTGTATGTGTGCTTCTGTGTGCTAGTGTGTGTGTGTGTGTGTGTATGTGTGTGCGTGTATGTGTGTGGGAGGGGGGGTTTGATCTGAATGGCGTTGTAGTTCGTTCGTAGTTCGTGTAGCTTGCTGCATGCCTGATATGCTTGTCTGGTGGAGGCCATCAGAACAAGTGATGGCAATTCAGTGAATTCAGCGAAAAGCAAAGGCTAGGTCTTTCATTTGGGCATATAAGGCCTCAGACTATTTTGGGTTTATATTATTATTATAGGGATATATTATTATTAGGGATGTCTGTCTGTCCGTCTGTCTGCCCCAATTTGGAATAGGTTTGGCAATTGGACAAAATACTGTAGGTATGAAATGCTAACCTCTGTAGCCACTTTTCTGTCACATGTAAAATGCTCTCTGTGCAGTGATTTAATTGTATGGATTTTATCATACCCTCCATCTCTATGCAATCCTAATGGCACATAGTCACTACACTGTTCTGCCGTACTCTACTTTTTTGCTTTTACACTGGGAGTTGTACGTAGTACCAGGTACAATTTTTTCATACCTGCTTTTGCCAGGTTCTATTCAGGCTGAGACTACATGAAACATGAACAATCCTCTGCTACATACAGTAAGAGAAACAACTTCACCTGTACCTGGACCTGTATCCGGTGCGATCAACGTTGAATGTCAGACGTTTTTTCTTAGTGAAATAAAATATTCCAAGCAAAAATGTAATTACTGGACTGCTTTGAGAACATAGTACCAGCAGAAGTTTTGAAGTGAGAGGTACCAATATTTGTTTACTTCCTGAGTTTTGTGCCACAGAAATAAACAGTATTACGGAATTACGTTTTCTTTTCAGACCTGATAGCGCAAGTTGGTATTTGGAGAAAATGATAGAATATATGCGAGCTATCGCTAACAAACACGTAAAATTTTAAATTGTGAGAAGGATGTCACTTCCGCTCTAGCCTCACAGTCCAGGACTGTAGGATCAGTGGTACAGACTGGGCGACTAGCACTAGTTCTAGTGAGGTTCTATTTAGCACTTAAATATGTTTCCAGGGTTACTGTACAACAGTTGTACCCAGTAGTATCGACTTCAGTTGTACCCAGTATTAATAGTACTTGTAATAGAAAAAACAACACAACAACCTAGTACTCGAATTGTGTAGAGTGGTGTAGTGTAGGGTAGTGTAGATACTGTTTTGGAATAAAGGCATTAGTAAACCCTACCCACATGCAACACCAGTAACGTTACTCATGTGACCAAAAAATTAAAAAATTGCTTAAGCTTTTTCATTATCCACATTAAACATGATATTTTAACTCTGGATACCCGGGACCAGCTTTCCAACCTTTCTTCAAAGCAAAAGTCTCTATTAACTGCACAGCTGTACTAAATGTACAGCTGCATCAGTAGGTTCCTCCCACCACAATGATACTACAGCAAAGTCAAGAAGATTTCAGGAGACTTTCCTTCTGATTTTGCCTGCACATATCAAGTCACAACCCCACAGCAGAGAAGTGTTTGATCTGTGCAAGAATTGCGTCAAAACCCCCGCCTGTTTACCTGTGCAAAGGTAAGGGGGCTCAGCTGGGAGTTTGCCAGCAGTCCCATGGAGGCTCAGATCAAGGTCCACCCTCCACTTCAAAGCCCCTCTAATTAGAAAGGCATTTATTTATGAAGCCAAACAAAACAATGCATACAGGAAACATTAGTGCAAATTAAGCATGGCAACCCATTTTAATTAGAGAGTGAAAATAAATAGACAAAAGAAGTGTGAGAAGGAGTGAGGGTGATTCCCTTAGATGTAATTGTTTTTTTATTGCTGTTTTATTAGTGGTATCCTGGGAGCTGTGTTTTACAATACACTGTTTGGCACCTGAGGGGCCAACCATGTACATATAATGAAACACACACACACACACACACACACACACACACACACACACACACATACATACACAAACACACACACACACACACACACATCTCCACATATTTACTGTTACTTATATGTTTTCTTCTGCAGGCTACTTTGACTGACTTAAAGTAAAGCTTCAAAGGAATCTTTAAAAGATTAGTGCTTTTCTGCTCCTCGGCAACTTTTTTGGAGGTCCTTAATACGCATTTAGAGTTGTCTCTGTAGCCTCATTTAGCGAGTGCACGGACTACAGATTAGTCCACACAATTCTAACACCATATTTTTAAGCATCTGGATTAGCCACTAGCTGAGAGAGCACATTGGATAACACGCTAGCTGCCATGTTAATCATGGTCTTGGCGTAATCCTTTTAGAAAAACCCCAACAAGAGATGCTGTTTGGTCTGGTCTGTTTCTCGCTTACATCCTTCATTCCATCCAAAGGCAAAGTATAATATAAAGAGATTATAAAAAGAACCTCTTATAAACAGGAAATGTATATGTGACCAAGGCAAAACCACTTCAATGTTGAAACAACTTCACTTCAAGCAGCATCACTTAGTCAATCTAATCCAGTCAGTTAAATTTGAATTGAGTCAAATCATGCTAAAAAGAACTAATAACCTTTGTCTCTGCTACTCTTTTGACCCTCCAGGGTCGCCGTACCGAG
The DNA here is from genome assembly GCA_017657215.1 of Limnothrissa miodon. NCBI lineage: Eukaryota > Metazoa > Chordata > Actinopteri > Clupeiformes > Clupeidae > Limnothrissa > Limnothrissa miodon. The sequence continues at coordinate 946,724 of JAGFZM010000042.1, forward strand.
ACAAAATCACCATTGCCATCCTGCAACTGCAAGAGGAGGGGAAGCTGCACATGATGAAGGAGAAGTGGTGGCGTGGGAACGGTTGTCCAGAGGAGGAGAACAAGGAGGCCAGTGCCCTGGGTGTGCAGAACATCGGCGGCATCTTCATCGTCCTCGCCGCTGGCCTTGTGCTCTCTGTGTTTGTGGCCGTTGGCGAGTTTCTGTATAAGTCCAAACAAAACGCACAACTTGAAAAGGTAAAGAAACATTTTCACGTTTCAGGACTTCAGTCAGAGAAAGAAATGTAACAACAGTAATGCCTTCGGTGGTTGCTGTTTTTTTTTCTTCATTTTTTCTTTTCTTTGTTTTTATTTATTCTGTTAGCAACTTTTTTGCTGCTTTTTTACTTTATATGTTTATTTTCAGTGGAGGTCAAAATTTAGTGAATTTATTGCTTCTGTTTATTTCCCCTCATTAAGTTTGTTTGTTTATTTATTTATTTTAAGAGTATTGAAATCACTTTGCATTTAGTTGCTGTGCTTGATCATTGTAATGACTGTTAGCACTTACACTGTTGATGAAAGCACACTCAATCACGGTAATGTTCACATTTAAACGCAAAAAAGGCAAAACAGAGACACTAATGCACCTTAACACCCCCATGCCTCCATTAAGCCTCTAGGGAGGTGTTGATGGCATTTGGTCCTGAACACTTTTAGGAGATAAGGGACTGAGTTATATATTTATCAGCACAACCTGTGATTTAATGACTTTCATTTGATTTTTTTTTTCCCCTTTTTTTGTTTTAGGGATCACCAGGGACTGTAGCTACTGGTAGATCACTAGAGGACTGTTTTGCTCTCTAAACTTCCTTGAGGGAATACATCTTTATTTTAACGGCTGTGCTATTCTCAGTGCCGGTCAAGCCTGGCTCATATGAGACCCAAGTGGATTTTTTTCCTCCTGTCAGCTTACACAAAAGGGAACAAATCCATCAGTTGTTCTAGGCCCAAAAGCTTCAAACTTCGAACAGCACCTCGGGTGAATGAAAGAGTACATTGCAAAAGCAGTTTCCTACAGTTGTTGGGCAAAAGGCACTGACCATATCTGACCAAAAAAAAAAACCTCTTTTGGGCCTGCAGTGCTGTCTTCTCTGTGTGTGGGTGTGTGGGTGTGTGTATGCGTGTTGTTGGTGTCTTTGGACTGATACCACCGTATTCATGTTGTCACTGCTAGCTTAGTCCAGTCTCACGAGCCTGCACCCACTCCACATTCACACAGGCTCTGCACTCACTGAGACTGTGGGATATTGAATGAATAGATCAATGAACGAATGAATGCCTTAACTCATAAACGAGTTGATCAATTGATAGCTAATCTTCTAAGTGAGCTTCTAAATAGACACCATAGTCACCGTGATTTTTACAAATAAAATAAATGACAAAATGTATCTATAAACTTTGTTAGAACAAGGTCACTGACTGAGCTGTATTGCACATAATTAAGGGAACTACAATTGGCATTGTAGGTGACCTTTAAGTTCCTTTTTAAAGAAAAGGTTAATGTTTGTACCTTTAGTGACACTTCTTTAACTTTTATGTAATCACACTAAATATATCTCATATTTTGTACGGAAGGTTATTATTGTGAGAGGTTATTATTGTGAGTTCCTTCACACTTAGCCTAATGTATGTGCTCGGCTCAGACAGTCCCACATGAGATGCACTTCACTTGGCCATGTCCTCACATGGTTTACAGTTCACACACACTCACACACATGCATATTGCACACTTCATTTCACCTCGTCCAACCCACTCTTGCTCTCCATCATCTCCAGTCGCAACCCTCACCTCTCCGCCACCCAGCTCCCTCCGTCCACCCCTCCTCCCCTCTGTGATCTGTTCATCCCATCCACCCAGCCCGCCCGCCTGCCTGCCTCCCACCCCTTAGGGTTCTCACAGCCATTACCCACTGCGGCGTGCCTTGTGAACATCTGGGGGCCCGAGCACAGGTCTCTCATCCAGTGTCCTGGTGATAAATCCTCCAGCTCGCCCCCATTTAGCCCCAACTCAGCTTGTGTGCGCCGGCACCGCCAGGCCTCTCCTGCAACCCCTGCCATTGATTTCAAAGTGTGTTTTTTTTTTCCTCGCTCTCCCTCTCCTCCTCCTTCTTTTCTGCACTTCATGTTTCACGTTGTTTGTGCAGCGTAAGCCCTGGTATTGATGTTTCAGAGTATCCCATCGTGAGGTGGTTGCTCTGAGCCCAGCACTTGGTTAACGGTTGCACTGACAAGTGAGCTCGTTGGCCCGGCAACAGGAAAAAAAAGCATGTTTTTTATTACCTGGACTTTACGCTCAACATAAAGAACATCAACAAAATGAGGCTACAAAGAAAGAAAAAAAACGACAGTACAAGACAGAAATAGAGAGGGAGAGATACAGAGAGAAGGTGTGTGAGAGAGAGAAAGTAAAATACAAGACTGAATAGCTACAATTCTCTTCCAATGTTCTTCATCCGTTCCAGAGCTCTTAACTACTTTTTTTCCCTTTTTTTTTGTCCAAACTGATCACCAGAAAGGCAACCCATCACATGGGCGCTGTCAGTTTTGAACAGATAGGTTAGGACAAGGGGCTGAGGTTGGAGTGGAGAGGGTGAATAGATCAACAGTGGCATGGTGGAGAAATGGTGGGGGATGGAGCTAGAGGAGGGGGGGGGGGGCTTGGCTGCCTGCACGGCGCCCAGTGAGCTGTCATGGGTGCAGGCTGTTGGATCATGCCGGAAGGGATGTGGAGAAATAACTTAACCATTCTCCCCCATCATCCCGCGCGGGATTGCTTTCACTCCGCAGAGGCGGGAAGACGGGGGGTCGGCAAGAAATATGGCATATCGAGCATCTCTCTTCGTCTTTGTTGGTCGTGCTTGACGGCACGCACCACCTGCGATTTGCATTTTATAATTACCATCATTTTGTAACATTAGACAGGGTGGTGCAGGGGGTGGCAGGATAATGATTAATACCATTTCTTATGTGTTATGGAGGCTAAAATCCTTTTTGTCTATCCATAAATTGCCAGTCTGCTTACTAAATACTAAAGATGTGTGTAATCATCTAAAATGTATGGTTTGATTATATTTTATAAAAGTTTTTTTGTGCTCTCTCAGATTGTTATACAGAATAAGGATAGGTAGAAGTGTTATACTTTTGTATTTGAATAAATGCTTGTGAAATACCCAGAGCTGATCTAAACAGTGTTATCATTGTGTTGACATCATGCCCCTTTTTGCATCCTTCCATGAAACAAGCTTGGCTTCTCTCATGCTCTGTCCACACATATATTTTGTCTCAGGTGCACTCACACACACACACACCTTCACAAGCCATTCAGTATGCACAAACACACACACATGCACACACACACACACAGACACACACACTTCTGTATACACTGGGGATTCACCTGCACATCTTTTTTTCCCATCAAGAGAAAAGACTGATTAATTGTGTTCTTTATTTCACCATGTACAAAGAAAAGAATAATAAAAGTAATAAATCTTGCTCCTGCTTTCTCTTTCTTTTGTTTGCTCACCCCATTCGGGTTATATTTCCTCTGTTCTTCCTTACCTTTCTTCCCACCATCTCTGAGTTCCTCTCCATCTTTCCAAAATCCCCCCGCTGTGAGGGTCTTTGCTATCTCTGTGCAAGCTTCCTGCTATCATATACACAACAGGAGACACTAGAAAGCAAGCACCCCCCCCCCACACACACACACACACACACTTACACACACAAACTGGCTAGTTTGATTAGTCATGCTAACAAATTAGCTTATCCACCACTGAAAACATTACCCTACATGCTTATTAAGACACATTTCCACTTGCAAATATCTAAAACCAATCAAAATCCGCAATATTTTTTTTTTCTTAAAAAAAAAAAACAACAACAACAACAACAACAATACATTGCATTTAATTCCATTCCATTTCCAGCATTCCATTGGTCATCCAAAAACAGGGCACAGTATCTCCTGCAATTTGGTAAATTTTAGCGTCCTAGGACAGATAAATGATCCAAGTTAATATGCAAAAATCTCATTGCACAAATGATGAGCCAGCTTTCTACCTACAACACATTTTGCAGAACAGTGCAAGTTTTACTTAAAAGGCATTTTTCTCAGTTTCACTGTATTCATAGTTACTGCACTTTGACTTTTTAGGGCAGCATATATACACACACAAACCCCAGTATGTGTATGTGTGTGTGGGAGACAGAGACAGTGCACACACATGTGTGTGTATAGGCATATGGACACACAGACACAGATACAAGCAACAATAAATAAAATAGCAACTTTATAAAACATTCATGGAGTGCCAAGAAAATAACCGCATTGTACTCAATATCTGCACCGCATGCACTGCCTTTTAGTTCCTACACACACACACACATTCTCTCTTCCTACCCCACTTGCTGTTGTCTGCTCTCTCTTTTTTCTCTTAATTTTTTTTCACTTTTCCATCCACCCTCTCCACTATCTCCTGTAGCGTTCTCTGACAATCAGATGGAGCTGAGGTGAAGCTGAGGTTGGCACTGCAGACAGCGGTGGCCCACTGCTCCACTGACACACACACATACACACACACACACACACACCTAGCACGCACAACACACACCCTACCCCTGTGCCATTCATATTCATGTTCTATTCATAGACATCTCCTCGGCCCACCTGCATCCACCATTCATGTCTCTGAGTGGTCTCACCCAGGGGGAAATTAATGGCTGACAATAGTAGGTGCTCACATCCAAATGCACTACAATTGATATTAGCCAGGGTCAGTGTCTGAATATAGAGTCACCGTGAGGCTCGAATCAGTTACATTCTGCAGCTTGTCATAATGGCAACCTATTAATCCTCCATTTTAGAACCATCTCTCCACAGAATCCTTTATGTGATCTTTCTGTCAGGACACTTGATTCTCTTCTCATGTCGCAAAAAATTGTCCCCATACCCTTTCATTTTCCCTTCAAGTCACTCTGAAATGTTGTGTGCCGGGGGCCCTGTAATTTAATGTTTTACAAATATTGACCGCTATTAGGTGTCTTCAAAAAAACATTAAACTGAAAGGTCAGTAGAATTTCTTCTCTAGAGAGACACTGGTAATCTGAAAGAGATTTTTCCATTATCAGTAATAATTCAGGTAAAATACAATATTCAAGAAAAATAAACAATATATTGCACATATAAAATTAAACCTCAGCTTTAAAACTAGTTGCTGTTATGTTTCTTTTTTTGCCCTCCAGGCTGATAGAAATATTGATGAACTAAGTCTGAGACTAACTTTGGCAGCTTCAACTAAGACCTAATTCCATCTAATTCCCAATTAATTTATGATGCATAATGAGTTAAAGAGGTGCACAGCAGGGCCCAGAATAAAACACTGGCGCAATCAGTTAGTTTGGATACAATTACAGCGATGCATGTCATCAAAACAAAACTGACATTGCTCAGTGCTTTTTTCATTTAAGTTTTTTTATTAAAGGAAGTATCTGTTGTGACTGAATCAATGACCGTTGTTGACCGTTGTTTGAGGTCCCAGGGTGCTGTCTGTTGAGCCAGGAAAGTGCCAGGAAATCCGATACAACATAGAGTAAATAGCTAGCCCATAATTTAGGATTAGTAAATGTGGCATAGAGAAACAAAACTGAGCGTGAATTTCTGTTCCCTTTGTATGGTGTTACGCTGTCAGTATGCGGTCAGTACGCTATTTGTTGTATGTTCATCAAATTTTATCGTTCTGTGTCCTACTAACAGCACTCGGTGACATTAGGACTACTGTGAGGATCGATTCACAACAGATTTCTCCTTTAAATGTTGTCATACTGAACCTGCGAGCCAAAAATCATATTGCTGTATTTGTTTTTGTTTTTCATTGTTGGTTCAAAAATTGTGTACTGAAATTCATAATGAGCCACACTTAAATTATCAGTTAGTAATGGCCTCTCACATGTTTTCTGAAAGCATACAAAGCTCAGTAGAAGTGTTGGGATGTAGGTTGAGCTTGTTCTTTGGCACAGTATTTGTGAAATGCTAGGGAGTCTTCGTGAGAGGGGTTGGGGGTTGATGTGGATGTGGTAGGAGCTTAATTAGCCATGCAGCTACATAGGATTTCAGAGGGAATGTAATATGCATCAATAAGTCATGCCTCTCCAATGCCCTGGCAAGACAAGCTCAGGTGAAATCTGGCGTGGAGAAATGAGTTGACATATTTGTGTGTGTTAGTGTGAGTGTGTGTGTGTGTGTTGTGTTTATGTTACCATTTATTCATCCTTGTAGACCTACTTTAAGCACATACAAGCATGTGTGTATACAGGTTGTATGTTCATATATGTGTACTACGCTTCTCTGTTTTTCTGTCTGCTCTCTTTCTGTATCACCGATCTACAGCATACTGTATGTGCAGTCTGTCTCTTTGTCTTTGTCTCTCTCTCGTGTGTGTGTGTGTGTGTGTGTGTGTGCACGAGTGTGTGTGAGTGTGTGTGAGAGAGAGTGGGGGTTAGTTCTCTGTGGCAGACTGAGACCTTTATTCCTATTTCCTGTAGACTTGCCCTGGCTCTCCCCTGGGGTTCAAATATTCTATCCCCCCCCCAATATGTTACACCTGATTCTTTCTCCAAATCCTTGCTCTCTGCCTGACCCTTCCAGCCCTAGACTCTTACACTCTCCGACCAGACTCTCATTTTCTCTCTTTCTTTCTCTCTGTCTCTCTCTCTCTCTCTCTCTCTCTCTAACAAACAAACAAACAAACAAACAAACAAAGACCAGGAGGAGTGGAAACAAAAGGGTTATGAAAGCGAGAGATCTGGAGAGGAGAAAGGCCGTTGTGTAACAATCACGAGTAATGCTCATGATACTGCAGGTAAAGCGTTATTCCCCAGTAGCCTAGGGGTAGGGCTGTGGACTCTCATCAAGTAGACCAGGGTTCGATTCCCACCATCTCCACTTCTGGGGCAGCTGTGACCCACCGGTTAGTGCTTCGGACTTGTGACTGAAGGGTTGCCGGTTCAAACCCTGACCAGTGTAAAGTGGCTGAAGTGCCTTTGAGCAAGGCACCTAACCCCTCACTGCTCCCCGAGTGCCACTGTTGTGCAGGCAGCTCACTGCGCCGGGATTACAGTGTGCTTCACTTCATGCTGAGTGTGTTTCACAAATTCACGGATTGGGATAAATGCAGAGATTAAATTTCCCACCCAGTCTCAAAAAGAGTATACTTCTTCTTCTTGTAACGATGGAAAGAGCGGGTGCGTGACACAGTGCGTGTATGGCTGTTTCTGCTCTGCTGACGGATGTGAGTGGCCCACCTCTTACGGCTCTAATCTGTGTCCACAGCGCTCCTTCTGCAGTGCCATGGTGGACGAACTGCGGGTGTCCCTCAAGTGCCAGCGCCGCCTCAAACACAAGCCCCAGCCGCCCGTCATGGTCAAGACAGAGGAGGTCATCAACATGCACACATTCAACGACCGAAGACTGCCAGGCAAAGAAACCATGGCCTGAATAAACAAAAAAACAAACAAATAAAACACATGCAGACAAACAGACAAAAATAAACACATACAAACCAGGAAACAAAAAGCTGGACACTCAGTTGTGAGGGACTGGGGAGCACAGAGAGAAGGGCCACGAGAGAGAAAGAGAGGGTTTATATATCATGTTTTGTTTTGTTTTGTTTGTTTTGTTCTGTTTAGACTTCACTGGGTTTGTTTGGATTTGCTCAAATGTGTCATGGGTAGGGTCGTGAATGGGCGGGTAGTTTTTGTTGTAAGAGCTAACAGTTGTGTTACCGTACAGATTAGTCATGATATTGAGAAATACAAATTAAATGGCGGCAGGGTGGGTGATGGGGGTGGTGATTTGGGGGGGGGGGGGGGTATTGGTGTTGAAAATTATTTCCTGTGGAAATAACCTGTGTAGGAGGTGGGGTGATGTGATCCTGATTGATTGTTCCTGCCAAAAAACAATGATGAGTGGAGCCAGTAATTCACTTTAATTCAGACAGACTTATACATACAGCATTGTACAGTGCCAACACTGAAATACCCAGACACCCATGTGGAAAACATAACAGTGAATAACTGTAAGAGTGCCACCCCTCATGTGCTTTAGCTTTTGTTGGACGATTATATTCCTTTTCCAAGGCAATGGTGTTCAACAGTCCTCCAACCACAGGGGCCACTGAGTAAGAGTTCAGTTGGGCATCAAAATGACTGCTGTCACTTAGACACACACACAAACTCACACACACAGACAAGTAATACAGTACATCCAAATTAAAGCAGACTGAGAAGTACAGCAAATCATCAAACTGAGTGCTAAGGAGAGATGGATTTGTTGATTGTGTTTATTTTCAATGCTGTTTTTCATATTATGTTATGTTATTGAGGTTTGAAACTAAAATAAGTTATCCAGGCCCAAATTAGTCTGTTGCTGAGAGTTGCTGAGTCGAGTGGAACAGCTCCAGATGTACAACATCCAATTGATTAATCACAGTGTCTGCTGAGAAAGGCAGAACAGGAACACACAACACATCCATCAGGCAATAAATGACTTTTATTCCATTGTGTTTCGGATTACTAACACTTTTTCTATAAAAAATAATTAAAAAAAGACATACAAACTAGGGGTGGGGTACAAGATGGGACGATGTATTTTTCACAAAATTTATGAATAAATACTTAAATATACCTATATATGTATACAGACCGGTGGAGTAAGTGCAGAAAGAGATTACAGAGGTAGAACAGCTATAGCTCAGTGTCTAAGATGCTTATTAGCGTGATCATCGACTCATAGGCAGGCTCCCAACTCTGGGGGCCAGTCAGACAAGTCTGCCAATGCAGTGAGGTTAATGACAACACACAAGGCTAGGTGCTGCTTAGAGAGGGAGGTATAGAATACGTACATGCCATCAGAAGTTGTCACAGTGATCACAATGTATTTATTTCATTTATTTATTATTTTCTTTAATTTATGACTGTCTTATTTATCCTTTCGTGAAATGTCAAGCAACAGCTACAGTATGAGGACACACCTCATTCAAGCTACTGTAATTGTGTATTATTACTTTATCTTTTTTGTTATAATAATGTTATGTTCGGGGCTTCGTTGTTATGCATTCTGTTTTGTTTGTTTTTTTGTTTCAGCTAAGAGTCAGGTTTGTCATTTTTTTTGTTTGTTTTGTACTTGTTTATGATTTTTAAATTAACAGAACAATTCTCACATTACCTTGTGCTAATGCAAGTATTTCTATGGATTAAAAAAAAAATGTGTTTTGTACTAAAAAAAAAAAAAAACATGAAAAATTTTGTAATCATTTTTATCAACTCACGAAGAGAGAAAGAGAATAATTAAATAAGTCCCTCCGGGGCATCTGTGTGGACACAGGGCTCCAGGACCACAGACACAGGCCCCACCCAAATACAAACAAATGGACCCAGCTCCCCTCAGAATTGGATACTGCATTGGGACCAGGGGGAACTAGGCTCCAGAACCGAAACCACCTCCCGGATCCATGTGGAGTGGCCTCCTTGGATCCCCAACTACCCTCAAGGCCTCACCAAGGGAAGGGTGGGGGGAGGGGCGGGGGATATCTGTATATGTGGGCAGCAAGAATGTCCACTTGGGCTTATGGAACACCCACATTTTGGACAAAAACTATTTTTATCATGTATAGGAATCATATTTAAAAGACAGATATTTTTACTTGGGGCAAAAAAATGGAAAAGATGATGGTAATAATGATAATGATGATAATTATAATGGTGGTGGTGAAAAATGAATTAAAAGGGATATCTCTCTCTCTCTCTCTCTATATATATATATATATATATATAACACACACAGTAAAGGAGAGAGGAAGAGACTGCCAGCGTTGCTTATCATTCTACACCCCTGATTTCCAATAGACTGCTAGAACTCAGTGCTGAGTGCTCAGTGCACATTGTGTGTAAATGGTTTCCAATGGATAAAGATGTATTTAAAGATTTTAAAACTACTACACTAATTTTGACCATGTTGTGAAAAAAAATACAAAAATGGAGTGCACTCAGTTTACTGTCTGGAGTTGATGCACAAATTTAAAGAAAAATCATTAAAAAACTTCACTACACTTGTGTACCTAGCTCTGTGATTTATGGCCTCTCCTCCACTCAGTAAGATGAAGCTGTTTGTTCAGTGACATCTGCCTATAAACCAATACTCTGCCCCATAAATGTCAATAATTGTACCAACATAATATTTTTTTCCTCCATTAAAAGACAGGCGATGGAGATACATCTATTTTTCAAACCTTCATCATATCTTACATGTTCCAATGTTTTTTTCTTTGCTAGTCAGATCTACAGGCAAGTTTACATGCAATTCATTGCTTTAACTGGCTTGTACAGAAAAGCAGACTGTGAGCTTTTCTATTTCCTGAAAACATGACTCAAATACAGTAAACCAAAGCATTTTTTTTAAATGCATAGCTGTTGTGAAATTGCATCCTAATTCCATTAAACATATGTAGGTCGTTTTAGTATTAAAGTGCCTTACAATTTAAACCAAAAAGGGATGAATTTAGCACTTATGTTCTGGATAGAAGGATTGAACATAAATGCCGCTCTGTAGAGGGATAAATGCCTATTTTGAGTATTTCTGGACAATTATCTTTGCTTTAGACACACATTCACTGGTCTTAATTATAAAAGGAAATATTCATGAAGAATTCAATAAAGCCTCCGAAAGATATTTAATTTGCTGCTGATAAATAGGATTCTAATGGGTACACTGTGAGTAAGGAAATTAGAGACATGAGACTGGCACTAGTATGAAGCCAAATGTGAAAAAAAACTAGTGAGAAAATATGAGTTTAGGAACATTTAGCTTCTAATTACGTCAATTAGGAGCAAATAACATTCGTTTTTTACAGTGCAAATATATGCCATAAATGCTGAACCACAGTGTCAGGTGGAAAGTGTGAACAGCTCTACTAAACTGCCCTATCAGCAGGGCTGGGAGGAGAAAGCTGCTAACTAAGGACACGGCCTTTCCGCCGCCTTTGACCCTCAGCCTTGGGATAGCCCAGTGAGTCAGCAGAAAGACAGTCAATCTGATTAGGGTCACGGCCCCACAAAATGTGACCTCACTGGATACAAGGCTGCATCCCATCGAGGGACTCAATTAACACAAGTCTGAAGTCATCGGCCCAAACTCAAGGTTGGACGCAGCATTCACGCACCTGGCTATTCCCTGACCTGGACCTCCTCTACCGCAGTAAGTTAATCACAGATTTCTGTCCATGCCCAAAAAAAAAATGTTGAGGTCTAAGAACTGCCCGAAGAAAAGAACTGTTTGCCAATCTCGCCTGGTTACAGGTGAGGCTGTGAAAATGATGATTTTGATCAATGATTTTAATCAATCAATCCAAAAAGTTGGCCTTAGACCAAAAATAACTTTCATTTGTTGCAAATGCTTGTCTCTTTCTCTTTCCACTCACACACACACAAACACACACAGACACTCTCTCACACACATCACACTCACACACACACACACACACACACATAACAGGGATTGGAGGGGATATGTGCAGCAGGTTTATACCAAATCAAAAGGCCTCTGTACAAGGCATACAAACAGACCCCAAACTCAGTCCTTGTTTAGGCTGCTCGACATCTTGCTCCTGAAAAGTTGGCCAAATGAGGTGTTTGTGTCAAGCCCAGCACAGAGTTAGAGGCTCATTAAAACCATTTTCTCTCCCTGTTTCATTTTTTTCCACAAAGAGAAAAACACATTCTTTGGAGAAAACATTCTTATCTCGGCTTTTGGATTCGCGAGACTAACCCCGGCATTGTGTGGATCATTAGAACCTAGCCTGTGGTGTTTTGCTGTCTGTGTGTTTAAGCTTGTGTGTGTGTGTGTGTGACAATGCACACTTGTGTGTGGTCTCGGGCAATTCCATTATCAGATCGACGTTTTCACACAAGGTGCTCTCCGACGAGCTCTAATCTTCTTGCCTCATCCTGGGTGAGGCAGTGCCGCTGGGCAGGCGTGGGGGCAGGTGGAGGCGGGCCGAGAGGCTTGTGTGGAGGTGGGCTGGTGGTGTGGGGGCTGTGGGGGAGGTGTTTGAGCTGATAATGAACACACATGCCAGATAGCGTTAATTGGCTAATTACCATGTCTGGTGGGGAGCACCAATGATCGGCGCTCTGGAGCGAGGCCCTTTCCTCACAGGGTGCTCCTCTTACCCAAGTCAAATCCTGTTTATCAATCGGAGCCTCTAATGAAGACTTCAAGGGACAGCGTTGTGTCAGCTGTCAGAGAGTGACAGACGTCCTTGAGACACAAATTTAAAGTGCACATGGTATTTTATGGTGCAAATAAGCGAAAGGGTTTGCTAGTCATGTGGAAAACAAGGATTAAAGGTGCTTGTGTTTGTGTGTGTGTGTGTGTGTGTGTGTGTGTGTGTGTGTCCATACATATTTATATGTGCTATCATATGTGTGTGTGCATGCATGCATGTGTGTGTGCGCGTTCAGCTTTGATTGTGTGTGTGTGTGCTGCCTGCGTGAAGAGGGTGAGAGGAGGAAGGAGTATAGGGGATTTGAAATGAAATCATCCGTGCAGCAGATCCTTTCACAGGCCCCTATAAGACACGCCGGCTGTTAGCTACTGTAAGCCTAGAGAGGAGATTCAGAGGCGCATATCGCCACTTCCCATCACGTAACAAAAGCAATAACATCACACCTCTGACTCGGGCGTCGTGATGAGATGAAAAATAGCACAGTTGCAGCACAGCTGAATCCCTTCGGAGGAGGAGGAGAGAAAAAAGAGGGAGCGTACAGAGGGAGAAATAGAAGATCACATCGTGGAAATTGTGTTGGGATAATTCTGATGTTTCATCTGCCCTTATCCTCCCTGAGAGACAGAGAGTGAGAGAAAAACAGAGAGTGAGGGAGAGGGAGAATAAGAGAGGGAAGGAGAAAGAGGGAGGGAGAGAGTGGGAGAGGGAGAGAAGCAGGGAAGGAGATTCCTGTTAGTAAAGAATATCAGCCTTAAATCCACATGGCACTTGCACCTCCGAGTGTGACAGGGAAAGGAAAGAGTGTCACAAACGTTGAGCTGCCTGAGTTTTTTCTTCGTTTTTTTACAGCGGCAGTGTTACAGACATAATCCCAAATTACACTTGAGCCTGGCCCACCCAAACCCTATGGGGCATGAGAGATTAGGCTAAGCCCTGCCCACAGAGACCTAATGGGCCGTGACTAGATTACCTACAGACGACTGGTGCCCCACCCTAGGCTCAAGCAAATAAAGAGAAAAAAAGAAAAGGAAATGGATGGAGAAATGCTCTCCTCTTTCTCCATCCTCCTCTCTCCCAAACCATCATTTTGCCCCCTCTCCTATCTCAATCTCTCCTTCCTTTTCCTCTCTTTTTATTCTTTCCTCATTTTCCCCCTCCATCTCTTCCTCCTTGGCTTTTCTTTCTCTATCTCTTTCCCTATCCTCCCTCTTGTTACTATCTCTTCAACCCTTCCCCATCTTTCTTTCTCCCTCATCATCCAAATCCCTCCCTCCCTTCTTCCTTCTTTCACTCTCTTCCTCCCCATCCTTCTCCTCCTCTCCGTATCCTTCTCTTCCTGCTCTGCAGCTGTTGACACCAGCCATTCGAATGACCTTTCTGCGGCATGCTATGACTGGAAGAGTGTTGTGTATGGTGCAGGCCTGCCTGTGACACACACACACACACACACACATAAAAGGGACACATCTGTGCGTGAAGGCACAATGGTGGTAATGACAGGAGGGCAGCCATCACACCAATAAGGAATCAAAAGAGCTTCCCTCAAAGCCACACCATCTTCCGCCTTACAGTATATGGACGAATGGAGGAGCACACTTGCACAAATAGGAACACGCACGCACAAACACACACACAAACACACACACACACACACACACACACACACACACACACACACACTCACAAACACATATGCACACACACACACACATACTCAGAAACACACACACACTTTTGCAGCAATTTTGCTTACTAGTCAAAACCCATTGTTTATAGACTTGGATAAATTTCACAGAAAAAAATCTGCAACACTGTAGAAACATACACTCATCCACATGCACACAAATAGCTTCATATTATATTGATAACTACCTCATGACATATTGCATTTCAAGTCCCAGTAACTGCAAGCACTCTGACAGAACAAGGTTGGAAGTGAACTGATCTTAAAAATAATTATTTGGCTCTTTCCCAATGAAATATTCCCACAGCGAATTGAAAACAGATTGCAACATGCAGCAGGACAATTCTCATCTTGGACAACATAATTAAACAATTAAAAAGTTTCAAGTGTTAATAGTAATAATGGTAAAGCCAAATATTGTTCAAAAATGTTTCAGGCTGTTTATACACAGTGAGAAATGGTTTCTATTTAGAAGATTAAAATACAAAATTTTACTTTTACTCTGTAACAAATCCACATCACACCTCTCACTGTATTACAATTATTTTCAATCACTAACAGCTTTTGACAGTCTTTGGACTAATTTTCAAAATGTCCAAATGTAGTTAGCCCTGAAATGTCCTTTCTGGACCCTTGACAGCAATAAAGAAGTTCTGTGTACGATTGCTACCCCATTTTTCTCTCTGCAATAAAATATTAATAAAATATGAAAATGACCAAAATAATCTGCCTGGACATATATCTGTGCTAGTTCTAACGTCATCCCAATATCATGATTCTTATAATGCTTAGATTTCATACAAGCTCCTCTATCCTAATCTGAAAAGGCATTTGTACTGGCATGCTTCCAATAGTGAGAAATCTGCAAAAATGTAAAAAAAAGAGGCAGATGTAAATCATATGTAAGTAGTATCACTACTCACAGTAGTCAAATCTGATTCGCATAGCCTGTCTGATTCGCATAGGCTGTCCTGAAAAAATCAAGACATAACATGTGTTGATGATCCTTTGATTTCTAAGATACTGTAAGAGCTTAAAAAAGGTTGTGAAATTACCTGGAATTACCCTGAAAATAGCCTAAGGTTCATAGGGTTAACTATATTTCAGAGACAATCCTTTTCACTTTTCTTTGAGTAAGGAAGTGAGGTTGGTACTTTTACTAGTGTCTTATACTTTTACATTTATACTAGTATCTATACTTACTTACTTGAGTATGGAAAGTGTGTACTTTCTGTTCTTTATTGTAAAGACAGAATACACCAAAATGATGTGTCTTTTATGTCTATTTGCAAATGCTTGCACATTGTGCCAGAAATGGGAATCTATGGTGGCCGACAGGTGCAAACGACGTGCAACTTATGAAAACACGTGCAAATCAACAAAACACGTGCAAATAGACAAAACACCTACAAATAGACAAAACACAAATGACTTAGGAAAACATCTTCATCTTAATTTGACAACAGGTGAACATCATTTAGAAAATGTGCTGTATTTCAGAAACGCGCTCCGAAACTCAAAACACATGCAGATTAGAAAACACACCCCGAACTCAAAACACATGCAGATCAGAAAACACGTCCCGAAACTCAAAACAAAACGGAAGTTTCCAGTTGGACACTTAAAAGTGACGAACACCTCTGAACAGATTGTGAAAACTGGTGGTGATCTGAGGTGTGATCACAATTAAAATGCCATTAAAATGTTGAAATAAACCCAAATACTTACATTTCAGATTACTACCGCTAGCTATCTCTGTCACACGTACACCCCTGTTCCTTTTCACCATCTGTCCAGAGGTGTTCATCACTTTTAAGTGTCCCACTGGAAACTTCAGTTTTGTTCGGAATTTCGGGGTGTGTTTTCTGATCTGCATGTGTTTTGAGTTTCGGAGTGCTTTTCTGAAATGCAGCGCGTTTTCTAAATGATGTTCATGTGTTGTCAAATTAAGATGAAGATGTTTTCCTAAGTCGTTTGTGTTTTGTCTATTTGCAGGTGTTTTGTTGATTTGCATTTGTGTTTTGTCTATTTGCAGGTGTTTTGTTGATTTGCATGTGTTTTCATAAGTTGCACGTCGTTTGCACCTGTCGGCCACCGTAGGAATCCAATGTCCAAAACTCTAAGATTAGCAATAACAGCTACACTGTAGCTGTTCCCAGATGATAATGAAACGTTTGCCTAGTTGTCGGTGTTTTGGCTGAGTTTCGTTTTTTAACGAATGTTTACATACTAAAATATCACACAGTGGCAAAACACCTACGTAGATTTGAACAATATTACACAGAATGTCTGCTTCACACTTTTTGCCCAGCTCTACACACAGGGTTTGCAAAACACCAGACAAATTTTTAATTTAGACTAAAGATTCTAGAGCGTTGGGTTCTTAAAACAAAAAAATATATATATAAGTATAAATGAATGCTTGTTAGCTAATAAAAAAAGGCAGCATACACACCTAGCACTGCATCACAGGTGGGAATTCTGCTTGCATTATTTCTAGTAGTGGTAGGGTAGAAAAACATGGCCACCCCCTCTTCTTTGGCACGCATAGCTGTGTGCCTTCAGGAGGCAACCCTCTGACCCATCCTTACCTCTTCAACACGTCTTCTGCCCATCTCTCTTCCAATCCTTCTTCACATGCATGACACAATGCACTCACATGCAGTACATACTCACACACACACACACACACACACACACACACACACACACAAGCGATTTTTCTGGCTTTGTCACTATCCTCATAGATCTTTCCATGGTGATA
>JAGFZM010000042.1:963503-1019118 GCA_017657215.1 Limnothrissa miodon
CACACACACACACGCACACACATACACACTCACAGAGAGAGAGAGAGAGGGAGAGAGAGAGAGAGAGAGAGAACGAGACGTTCTTACCCCTCACCACTATATGCTTTGAACTTTATAGATAATTTCAGTCTCATATACATACTTCACTCTTTCACACACACACACACACACACACACACACACATTCTCACCTTTCACCACCATACATGTCTGTGCTGTATCTTGAGGTGTTGAGGACAGAGTAGTGAGAGTACACCCCAGAGTTCAACTCTTGAATTTCTAGTGAGTTTCTCTCTCTCTGGAGTTGTGACATGCACAACTTGTTTGATAGGGTTGATCTTAAAGCCACCTCTTTGGTTTTGTTTTCTCATCCTTTTTCTCCAATTTTTTTTCCTGAGAGTTTGTGAAGCAGAATGTGAGGTTTGGATTCATCTGACGGAATGTAAACACTCTGAATTATTCATGTGCGGAGAAAAAGGAACGGGGCACTGCACTAAAACTTCGATGGGTGAAAATCAGGAACAGTTTTAGGTGCCACGCAAAGCACCTCATAAATCAATGATGGAAATGTTTCAGGTTTGAAGACACCTACCACATGGGGAGTTGGGGGAAAGGAGACTCTTCTTTCGTAGATGGACACTTGTTCTCCCAGAAAGACTCAGAGAAAGGATGGCAGGGCTGGAGCCTACCCCTTGGACAGGAGGACGAGGACCCAACTGACGGTGGTGGGGAGGGAAGTGGTATTTCTGGAATGGGCGCCTAGAGCAGCAAGAGCAGGAATGTTAGTAAGGACTATATAGGACAGGAAAACATTTAATTGGGAAAGCAATCTATTATGCAACGTCTGTGAGACTTCCTGGTAGAAGTTACGCTGGCGCTTTAATTTCTAGAAGTTTGAAGTCGGGTTTCATCCTGCCATGTCTCTCCTCATCCGTGTCCGTCTACTAACGTCCCTCCAACGTGTCCGATCATTCGTTAGCATGCACGCGTCTCGTAAGGAAGACGTATGATGGAGGGTCCCATTTCACCTCCTATAACATCCGTATAATTTGAGGGCATAACAACGCACTGAACTCATTTGCTCTACCACACAGAAGACTGCTTTTCTACTATCCATCTTTCAGAGGGATGGGCCTGTCTCACACATTAATACTGATTGTCCATGTGGAATAAAAGAACCTCATTGCCTGAAGTCGAATGAGATGTATGGAGATCACACAAGGCCTGCTTTTCATTTGAGCTAATGCTGTAAAGCCCATATGAAGGTCATATTTACAGTCATATACTCCACCACGTATGTTGAGAAGCTTTCGCATGCGTCACTGTAATGCCACATTTACACAGTAATGGACGGCACATATTGTGTGGAGACAGAATGTTGTTGGCAAACATCTCTTCGCCAAGTCCAAAATGCACAGGCAGTGTCCCATAATTCCCTCTTACCCAATGTGGTGTTTGCATTTGCATTTTAAACAGAGAGAGAGAGAGAGAGAGAGAGAGAGAAAGAGATGAATGAAAACTCCTTTCATTGAAAGTCATTTACAAAGAAAAAAAACGCAATCTATGCTTCTACTGTGTGCATAATTTTCCAGACCTTGATCTGGATTCAGTGAGATGGATCAGAGGGGATCTATAACCTTTGACCTGTGGTTGATCTGAGCAATTTATGGCAAATACAGGTGGGGAGAAGAAAAAAAAGAAAGAAAGAAAGAAAGAAAGAAAGAAAATTGTTAGTAGTAGTTGAATAGCATTTGAGAAAATAAGACTCAGACTCTGTACCATTCACATGTCTATAGATTTCAGTCAGTTTGAACTCCGTGCTCTGCATCAGACAGCGAGGCCTTGGCTGGCAGCTGAGGTCAGTTCTTTCGTATGCATTGATTTACGATTGTGTCCTTGCATTCGTGCATCATAAAAAATGGGCCATAATTGCAAGGGAAGAGCAACGGTGTGTGTGTGAGAGAGAGAGAGGAAGAGAGAGAGAGAAAGAGAGAGGAGAGAAAAGGACAGAAGGAAAGGCGAGTGATTGGCGCCCATTTAAGCTAATCTCCCTTCTGCGACCAACGCTGCCATCCATGGCCGCAGAGCTACAATTAAAAACAGCTGTAGCCAGGACGATCAACGTGATATTCAGTAACTGTCTTATAAACACAGCTACTAAACTGATGAATCCCATTACATCCCCCCCCCCCCCTTGTGGTCTGAAGGCCATTTGCATCCAAAGAAAAAAAGAGACAGTTATTTCCCATAAAGACAGCAAATAAAAGTGCAAGCATCTGTAATAGTCTAATGGCCTCTGTGCCTGTGCAATGTCTGCTCTATAGTATCAGGGCTTTTTCACACATAGAGGTGAACACAACCTTGGCTCATGAAAGACTCAGATTTATTTAGATGATAAATTGTTTCTGTTCAGTCATAGTCGTTTTCACATCCTCCTCCCCTATGTGTCACTGCCAGTCTGTCGAAGTGTCGTATTCCTCCCCATTAAAGCCGTGGTGCAGAAGACGAAGGCGGACGAGTTGTTATTTGTTTCGGGTATGGCTTGTTTGTTTAGTCTGAAGGTGAAATTTTTTGGGTTTGCAATGATGCAAACGTTTTATATTCACTTCTGAGGGACTTTCTGGATTTTGGTTCAAAGGGGAGGAAACAGCAACAGAGTAATGAAGTCCCTTCACAATCTGCAAATATCACTCCAACCGCTGATATTCAATTAGCAGGTATTAATCAATGCCAGGGAGCTTCCCTAAAATGTCAGGGTGTTTTCCTTCAGCAAACAATCTACTGCTAGAGCAACACTTGTTGAATGCACAAATTAGTTTTGCATGTTCCAATTTCATAATAGGGTCTGAAAGAAACTGTCTAAAACCATTGGTCTTAGATAATAATTATATTCCAAGCATAGACCACGTTTCCTCTCGTCCTTCCTCTTCAAACAATTGTCATGGTGCGGGAAAAAGCCAAATGAGTGGAGGAAAAGAGAACACTATGTAGGCCAAAACATTACCTCAGAGGAAATCATTTACCAGTCTACCCTTTTTATCTCCCAGCAGAGAGGAGGGAGAAAAAAAAGCTTTTAATATTCAAGCAATTTAAGTATATCAGCTTCTCCCGCCATGCTTTGGCAGGTCGATGCCCTTATCGTGGTAGAGAAGGAAATTACAACTCTATCTTCTGCCCCAGAAGCCATGTCACCAGACTGGTCACAGAGCTGAGGGTACCACCACCCCCCACACCCCCGCAAGCTCTTCCTCACCCTCGGCCTATTTTAGTCTTTATTACACACGTTATCTGCCACAGAGACATTGCCTAGCAGCAAAATGGCCTTCATATCCACCAAATAATCCTTTTTTCTGTTTGTTTGTTATTACCAAAAGGACATTTACAATCAAATAGCTACTTTTAACTACTAATAACTACTTTTTAATGGAAAAGCTGACTTGTTAAACAATGGGAGTAGATAGTGGGACTTGATAGCACGACAGCACCAAAATTCTGTGTACATGTCACAGATTAAGCTTTCAATTCTAAGCATTTGGATAAAGACTCATTGGAGATTTCTAGATCTGCTGTTTTATCACAATTAATGGCCATGCATGAACCAGAATGCACTTCAGCGAAGAGAGCTTTCATGCAATCAGTTCTGGTGCAGAGATAGCAGCTGTTATTAAAAGCTGATTTCCATGCATCCGTGATGTGGGTGACTCTACGGTCACTGCACAGGGCCAAAAAGCATGGACTCCATTAACACCAAAGCCCTTCCCTCACTGTTATCTGGCCTTAACAAAAACAAAGACTTGATTCATGCTTTCCTCCTCACAGAGAAAGAAGCTCTCACACGTTTCTCTCCTCTTCAATCTCTCTCAACATCTCTCTCCCCCATCACCGATCAAGGACTTCACTTCAACATCAATTAAAATATTCTTTCTCGTATGCATGTCAGATGGGCTTTTTTGATTGCAATTGCTGCTTGGAAGAGTGAAATCCTTTTTTGTGATGATAAACACTTCATTCCACCTCTCAAGGACATATTCATTCAAACTGCTTGAATGTGTGCGCTTAACCCTCTATCCAATTAGCTAAGTAACAAAACGACACAGCGAAAATGCACACCCACACAAGATCTTGTTCATTAATGACTGATCTGAGGTACAGTCATGAGAGCTTATGTTTATCAGCTAAACTCCATCACCATATGTGCAAGCAAATGGTCATTTTTTCCTTAGCCAAAGACTTGAGAGTTGAAAATATCTTATATAGACACAGTATAATATATTTGATATATAGACCTAACAAATAGACTAGAATAAAATAGAACATGTGTGGATTTCACTTTATTGACCTGAGAAGAGGCTTTTACCTCTCTGAGGCAGCTAACTCCTCTTCTCGTGTTTCTGTGGACCAGTGACGGGAGGCATGCAGTCGCAGACAGTATCCTAACTAGCCCTGCTTCAGCTGCTCCATATGGTGTAGCATCAATCAAGACATAAGAGGGCATACAGTGAGCCAACAGGGAACCAACAGAAGGGAGGCTCAAGAGTTGGGGCCTAGAACAGGCATAGGCACCTGGAGACCAGAGGTGGCATTCAGCTCACATGTAATTAACCACAGAAGAGCTGGAGCAGTCCATTCCGTTGACTAGAGGCTGGCACAAGGGACCAGTGGGTGTAGGATTGGAGGCATTGCTGGTTGGTGGGTTGGTTGCTGCAGGTTGTTTTCTCCCTCTCTCTGAGGCTTTCACCGTGATTTCCTCCAATTAATAGTGAACAGCCTTATGCTAATGATAACAGTGATTGATTTGCATTGGGAATCAGGCAACATGCGCACACATGCACACACACGTTAGCGCACATATTATTTGTACATCGTGATACACATATTTCATTGCTGTAATAGACACATCAAATAGTCAAATCAGAAACACATATTATAAGCACACCTGCACACACATACATTACATAATTACACTAACACAGACACACACACACATACACAGAGTTACATATACATGCCTAAACAACCACACACATACACACGCAAACACACACATTTCTCCAACAGAAATATAACTATACAACTAGGTTGACACACACACACACACACACACACACACAAAGTAGCGATAGGGTGTAGGGTACAAGCAAATCAGTAGCAGGTCTGTGGCAGTGGGCATCGCATGACTTCCTATGACAAGCGCTAGTAGATATGATACATTGCCACGAAGCATCTTCCTGAACAGAGTGATATGATGGAGTAAAGGAACTGGAGCAAAACAGACCATTAAAAGGTTTGTCAGGTGGAGGAGAGATAGGGCTGGTGGTGGAACAGGCAGAAGGGAAATGACATTTAGATTCTCCTGCATGCACCCAAAGATAGGAATGCTTACTTTCAAAAGGGAGTGGTGGGGAAGGGGAGGGAGGGTGGTTTCATGTACTGTAGCATCATGTGAGGAAAGTGCTGCATCTTTACATGGGGTATTCAATCAGAAGTGATCATGTTTAAATATACAATTTGACAATAAAGAATTATAGGCGATAACAGGCGAATTATTTTAACTGCCTCGACTGAATCCGACTCAAATATCATTCAATAAATTTTTGCTTGCATGGGGGCAAGCAGTACCTGTGTGTGTGTTTGTGTGCAGGTCGGGGACAGGTTGTTGGGGTGTCCTCTTGCTATGCAATTTATCCAGAGGGATTTGCAGAGACGAATGCCATGTCACCATTGCCCCTCTCGATCACATTAATGGGGTAGCCAGTGGCGTAATAGGCTTTCAGCTGACGAGAGCACATTAGAACATCCAAGGTGCTTCCGTCTCCTTTACATTTTTTTATGACAATGCAGCCACCGCTCCCCCGAAGCCCGTTCGCTTATCGGCCTTAGATTTACTCCGTCCTTGGTCCTGTGGGTCTGTGGGTTTCTCCCATGTATGAGTGTAAATGTCTGTTTATTTACGTGGTGTGTGTGTGTGTGTGTGTGCTCTTGAGACTAGGAGCAGAGACAAGCAGTGTTTCCTGACTGAATGCACCTGGGCTCTACTCTCATACTGTATGTTTATTTATTCCTTATTTAGCTGGCTTTTGAATCAATCATGTGCCTGGAGCCACCACCACTACATGTCTTTTCATCCATTTCAGCTCCTCAATGAACACAGTTGTGTTGTGGAACTGAATACGACTGAAGGAGATCCTTGAACGGGGTTTACTTTAGGGCATCCTCAAATCTCAGACTCAGGTGTCAGATTCAAACGTGCAGCAAAGGCATCAGATTTCAGGTGAAAAGACATCACTTCACAGGCAAATCGATATTGGTGTAGCCTGAAAGTAGCTCAGTCAGGAAAAATGCATCCTGGTTGAATAAAAAAACACACAAATGCATCAGGTTGAATAAAAAAGGCCTTGGACATTGAATCAGTCTCATGAAGTCTCAGAAAAAAACAGATTTTTTTTGTCAGCTTTGTCTGCTTCCAAACCAAACAACCACTGATGAGATCCAACTCAGCCTCAGACCAAACAGCGTCATTTCTCAGATTTTTTTTCCAAAACTGCTTTGAGCTAAATAGCTTCAGACCAAACAGCCTCAGATGAAACAGCATCATTCTCAGAGAAATCTTTGTTAGAAAAAAAGTTTTCATGAAGCATAACAATGAAAGGAGCTGACTAGCTTTCTAAGGTTAAGCAGCTTTATGTTTAGGCCTTTTTGTTATCTTGATATTGCCTACATATAAGTCAGTGGTACCACAAGTCATGGTTTTACCTAGTCTTGGGCTGCCACTGATGTTTTTTTTTGTGAAATTTTGTGAGATTGAGTAATTTTAGGCCACGCTGATGCCAATTTGCTTGTGCCTGCGGTCCTTAAACTACATCCTAATGCCTTGTGATGTGCAGTGATGTGCAGTGACGTCTGTGTCAGGGTAGACAGAGTGCAAAAAGTCTGTATCCAAATATGTAAATACACAACTAAGGTCTGCAACAATGTAGCATAAAAAGAAGGGGAGGGAGGGTGTCACCTCAAGGTTTTGGGTGTTTTGTCGAGCTAATCCAAATAGTGTAAGGTTACTGTTTATAGTAGACCAGTTTCAAAAGACTGGTTGGTTAATAGGCAAAATAGCTAGGTAAAATGAAGAGAGTTATAGTGCATTTTTGTCATCTCTTTACGTCAGAATCTTTATTCAAGCTGTTTTGAAAGTCATTTCCTGCACCAATTTCACTGGGAACCAAAGTGCTTGCCCATGAATGGCCTATGTACCAAACAGTTCACATTTTAGAAGTAAACTTCAGTATACATAAAAATATTTTTCTTTGAGAATAAAAGCTTGCAGAAATGGTCTACTGGTAATTTCTCAGAGTAAGAAATGCCCAATGTTCAAATCCGAAAAGAAAATATTTTTTAAAGCCACTATGTGTAGGATTTATCTTCTATTTATCTTCGTCTTTTATTAAAAATACATTTTTCATTTTAAAATATAATGTAAAACGATGGTAATTACCTCCATGAATAAATTGTAATGTTCCTGTAAACTTGGTAATTTCCATTTATATATCTGTGGCTGGGTACCAAATGAGAATATCCATTTTGCGCCGCCATTTTCAAAATGAGGACCATGGGAAATGAGGACTGTGGGAAGGGAAGGGCTAATACATTTTATTCAAACGTGTGCAGTATACCACTTCACCGATAGATGGAAGAAATTCTCATACGAAAAAAATAAAACTTACACATAGTGGGTTTAAGGTAACGAAAATACACATTTTTTGGTGTGATATCTCACAAATGTGTGTGTGTGTGTGTGTGTGTGTGAGAGAGAGAGAGAGAGAGAGAGAGAGAGAGAGAGAGAGAGAGAGAGAGAGAGACGGGTACGAGTGTCGCATTGTGCTCCAGCGTGGTGCCCGAGTCGACGGATGTAATTGATGTGAAGCGCGTTAGCGTGGCATGAGCAGGGGAAGTCATTTGTTAGAGGTGTGCCCGCCTAGGCAGAGGCCTATTAGTGCAACTCACTCCATGCCGGTGCTGCAGGGTTAGAAGGCATTCATCATGCACGGAACCAAACTTCCGGCCTGCGTAACCAACCTGGCAGGGTGAAGAAATCAACCAAGTAACACACTCAGCAGCATAATCCCAATTGAGGGTCTAGATTCCATGGTCAGGTTTGTGACAATATTTGAATCAGGATTGTCCAAGCCTGATTAAGGAATGTGCAGAGCATTAAAGGATTTAGCAATGGTCAGACAATACAATCCATAAGTGTTCATAAATAGTAGCCTACAGACCTATAGCAAAGATGTTGTATAGACTGTGCGGGATACAGATGACTGTCTAGCCGATATATGATGCACAAGTAATGGGTGTCAACACTGGTGACATATTCATGATGGCTCTCATCACGTGCCACCATTACCATCAGCTATTTTGAGTTATGTGAATTGTTTTAAGCTACTGTGTGTGTATGTGTGTGAGTGTGTGTGTGTGTGTGTGTGTGTGTGTGTGTGTGTGTTGGCATGTGCATGCATGTGATCTTGAAGACGGATGTGATGTTTGGTGGACTATCTGTTTGTGGGATGATAAAGTGGTGTGTCTGCACCCGAGACTGTGCTCTATCCTCTCTGAAAACTAAATCACTGCAACTCCTCCATACATACTAATGCCTATAGGCAGACAGACAGATAGACAGACATCCATTCTCCCACTCCCTCCATGATGGAGGTAGGATTGTCATGTGGCAGATTGGGCTGGAATAAGCAAACAAGCTTTACTGTTCATTTCTGCAAATTTTAATAACTGTATATTCCAATAATCAAAAAAGAACCAATTGTATGTAGACATTTCTTTTGCTTTAGGAGAGTCTTCATTTATTCCAATGGACTAACCCATCGTAAAATTGCCAGGTCACTGACAAATATATGACATGACAGACCAAGGGGGACAAATAAGGCACTTTTAATTAAGGACTGCCACGCATTACATTTGTACTGAATGACAAGAAACTGCACATAAAGCCCTCATTGACAAGAGAAATGTTTTTAATATACCTATTTGCTGTTCTCTGGTGTATTTACATTGTTAAATGTAGCAGTAAGAATGAATTTACCCATTGATTCCAGGGAGATTATGGAGACAGAAATAGCATTCAGAACATTATCTCACTTGACAATTGGTCTAAGGTTCACATAACTGTATGCAGGTTGTTACAGCACACAACACAGACCTAATAACATTAAGCGCTTCTCCTATGAGTTGGTGTATGCCATTGAGAAACGCATTGCTAACACAATGCAGAGCCCAAACAGAAGAGGATACGAATAACCAAGAGAAAAATGTCTGACTATGGACACCAACACAACACCTGAACCCCTTTCAAGTTGCTGTCTAATTGGGTTTTCTGTTTGTTTTAGTTGCAGGATATAGGTTAGGTTATTGTTTTAGTTGCAGGTTATCTGCTGTTTTGAATGTCGTGTGAGATTAATGCCGCTGTTATGGGGTTATGGGCAAGAATAATGAGATCTCTCTCTCACACACACACACACAAAAAAAACACACACGAACACACACACACGCTTCACCCTTATTCACATACAGTAGCATTTAGAAGAAGTATAGTGGCTGGAAGACAATATACAGAAAGAAACACATTCTTCTTTAAGGCGTAAATGACTTCAAATACACAGCTCTGGTCAGGGACAGAAGAAGAGACAGAAGAAGAGAAACAGAGAAAAAGCGGAGAGAGGGGGGACTAAGGTTTATGAATATATTCATACATGTTGGCTTTGCGACTGTTATGCATATATCTAAAGATTATCATATGGTGGATGCATCTGAAACAAGACTGAAGGAGAGAGAGAGAAAGAGAAAGAAAGAGAGAGCGAATGAGAGTGCTTTAGGTTCCAGGAAACAGTCCCTCACTGGAGATGAATCTCTCCACCCCTAAATCCATTTTATTATGCAGACGATAGTTTTATCCTAATGGAAAAACCATTAGGATAAATATTATGCAAATAAAGTGCCCCATTTCTTTCAACTCTGTTCGCGGCCTAAGGGTTTGATAATGAGACTCCAAGTTTTCACAGAATGACAATTAGCCAGTAAATATAAAGGGTACTCTTCTGAGGCTGGCGTCCGAAGAGATTCTCAGATCTCTCTCTCTCTCTCTCTCTCTCTCTCAAATTCCGAGCATTACGTTTTTTTTAAGGAAAAAAACAGCAGAAACACTGCTAATGCAACAACACCGAAAAATGGATTCACTGTGTTTTAGAGCAGATATATTCATATTCTGCAGTATTAATTCTGTCTCATTGCCCCAGCCGAGTACAACAGTCTACGGAATGCTGTTGTTTGGTGTGTAGGATAGCCTAAGCATTGCATTTAGTGAGGTGCCAGCTCCCGAATGCTTGATGGTGCGCTCAAAGCCTTTTTGACCTGTAAAGCGGAAGACAATGATTTGTTTCCCCTTCAACTGCCTTTAAACTGTATCAATTATAATCCTTCCTTTAACCTCAGGTAGAGCAAGAAATTGAACCTTTAGTGGTGTGATTCAATCTGTACATATTTCTCTTACTCAGAAAGAAAGCACGTTGGGATAAAAAGTGTGAGAAATGAGAAAAGGATAAATGACAGTAGGTATAAAAGTCTACATACATCATTGTAGGAATAGTGTGCACTGCGTACATATTATACTGACAGATACAAGCCATGAGGAGAACTTTATGCTGGATTAAGTATTAGCGATCACTCTTAAATAATTCTCATGTCTAAGAGCTTATAATAATTCCTGGCATTGATTTCTATGCCAGCGCTGCATCTCAGCTTAATGTTTTTAGGGAATAACAATTAATTTTCTGAGCTGATTGATGTCGTGAAAACTCTTTTTTTTGCCTCTGGAAAAAGAAGCATGGCTGCCACCTTAAACAGTAACCTACATTTTACACCAAGAGGTAATCTAATTAGCCAACTGAATTTCTGGAGAAAATAAATCCCCATCATGGTCGGCTTTTCCACAGCTAAGAGAGACTCCCAAGCATGGTTATAAAACTGCACACGAGTTGCTTAAAGGGGACATGAATGGATGAATGGAGTATTGTGCCTTATTCTCTGATGTTAAAATAGAATATTCAACATGAATTTATCAAAAATGAGCTCAAGTGCAATTTTGCAAGCCCAATTAAAACCTTATATCTAGGCTGGGTTTTGAAATGGTCCTTTCAGTTAAATGGCGCCCTCTTTGGCAACCACCATTAACCTCAATTACTGTGTGCTATTTGACATGTGCTATCTGGGGGCAGTTATGGACAACTGGTTAGGGCTTCAGTCTTGAAACCTTGAAAGGTTGCCAGCCAGTGCCCCTGAGCAAGGCACCTATGCAACCCGTCACTGCATGTTATTGCAGTGTGGAATAAATTCAGAGACCAACTTAAACTAATACTTGTATACACGTCACATACAAATTTAGTTTAAATTCACCCACGTTATATTGGCTACTTCAGTTTAGAATTTCTATATGAAGGAGGGCTCATGCCTCATGTTCATTTCTTTTTCAATGAAGAAATTCAAACAAGGCATTCTAACATGTACAGGTATGTAGTATACAATAATAGAATACATTTGTCTCGAGGGCCCAACAGTGTAATTCCATGAACAAAGCCAGCCAGCAGTGTTTAAGTGCCCATGTAGAGACATAAAGCTATCCGCAAACATGGGATTCAAGCTTTCGACTGTTTACAAACATTGCACATGTTCATAAAAAAGGGAGATACAAACTCATCAGTGCTGATGGATACACAGAATATGGAGAATAAAGAGGTAGCCTATGCAAATCAGCTTTCTTGTGCATTGAGCAGGTCTAGTGCCAAATGACATCTTTGCACTTCCTCTCTCTCTGATAGTCATTAGAGGCTCACTCTGCAGCCCATTATGATACCCTGCAATAAGCACATTAATCTTGTTTGTTGCCAATTCATCTATACTAAATTGTATTGACAGCAAGCCACTGTCATGGAGTCAGATATAAAGCCTGTGGGTTGTCTGCACAGTGATAAGTGATTCTCACAGAGAGACTGTGGAAATGGACATTATATGCAGTTTAAACGTTTGTGCCAGTTCCAAATTGAATTGGCATTTGAGATTCAAAAATAAATCCATATTTATCTGGCTAGTCATGGGATATATTTTGTCCATCCCTTGGAAAATGCTTTGACATCACTTTTATGATTTATTGTGGCATATCGTATATATGGTAAAGATTGCAAAGATTGTCTGTGAAGTCTGTGAAAAAGACTATCAGTACACAAGGAGATAATGTATCATTAGAAAAAAATATATGAAAAAGCATCAACTTTTAACAGGTCTCTAACATAAGTTTAGGTTGCCCAGCAACAAAAAAAATTTTTTGTGCCAGTTCCAAATTGAATTGGCATTTGAGATTCAAAAATAAATCCATATTTATCTAGCTAGCCATGGGATATATTTTGTCCATCCCTTGGAAAATGCTGTGACATCACTTTTATGATTTATTGTGGCATATCGTAGCTATATGGTAAAGATTGCAAAGATTGTCTGTGAAGTCTGTGAAAAAGACTATCAGTACACAAGGAGATAATGTATCATTAAAAAAAAATATATGAAAAAGCATCAACTTTTAACAGGTCTCTAACATAAGTTTAGGTTGCCCAGCAACAAAAAAAATATCAGACGACAGAAACCAAACATAAAACCACAGAGCATCAAATACATCAGAATATCAGAATATTTTACAATTTATATTCTGGCTTGAATTTCTATACTGTGCACCGTCGGGTGTTTGGCCAAGGTCTAGTTTGGCTAAGGCCTAGTTTGAGGAGGATTATCTGAAATATAATGTTGGAAAGTGAAATAAATAAGTAAAAACTATGATCTTTCTATTGTGGAACTGACTACTTGTCCTATAACCTTGTGAATGGACGTATAATCTAAAGGATTCATTCTAAAAGAGTACAAGAGCAACATTACATTATGTCCTTGAGTATGTCACATGGCTGGGACCAAGTTGATTCAAACATTCCTAACACACTTTGGTAGTCAGTCATACAATGTAGAAGTGTAACGTATTGCGCCATGCACTTTAAACCTTGCTTCAGTCAAGGGACTTGCACAATGCAGCGCCAAAAAACAACCCAATGAGCGGAGTGTCAGCCTATTTGATGGAAGAAAACAGCCGCCTGATATGATTTCCTCTCCCTTTGATCACGGGTGCATTCTGCTTCAGGGAGACAGAAGGTATCTCAGAGAAAACACCTCAAGAACAATAGGCTAGTCACACGTAACCCGGAGGCAATGAGCTTCAAGGGAAGAGGAGAAGAAAGGTATAAACAAAACAAAACAAAACAAAAAAGATGGAAAGAAAAGAAAAATGATGAAAAGGGGGAGGGGTATTAGTGAAAATTATACCAAACACAAGCACCATCTCAAAAACACACCCAGCAAACAAACCATGAAATGTAAAATTACACATAAGAGTTTTCTTGTGCTGCAGTGATCAATGCTTGTTATCCTTTATGATGTCTATACCAAGTGCTGAGCAGAAACACAGTGCTTTGCCCGAACTCTTAGTCATTCGCACATGAGTGTTTATGGACTACAACTAAAACCACAGTTCCCAAGAAAAAGGTGTGTTCTTCCAAAGAGATGTGGTAAAACTGAAGACTGAAAAACGTGACAGTGTGACTTTTTTTTGATAGAGACCTGGGTGTTGCAAGTTGGTCCAGGTTACTTTGGTCCAAGCAAAGGTTGCAGGCATGAGTCCGACAGCAACTGGGGTTTTTGATTTCTGGTACAAATTGTTTGTTGTTGTGCCTAATAATGCCTTCTAGACAAAAGGAATATGACCATAACTCAAAATCTAAATTTCCTCAACGCACAGATTGGTCAAAAACAAAAACAAAAAATAACATCATTCAGCAGGGGTTTTCTCCAAGGACATCTAACAAGTGTCACTATAATGCTTTACTTTCAGACATGAAGATTAGGTTTATTATTTCAAAGTAGTATTATTGTTTTTAAGTTAGTTCTACACAAAGTTCATCATATCACAACAAAAAATGAAATTAATACCTTATAACTAGATTGCATTTTCTTGGCAGAAACCGCAGGGTGGCCTTGCCACCGCGACACCCTTTTTTTTGTGTGCGTATGTACTGTATGTGAAGTTAGCTGCAGTTAATTAGCTTCTATGCCAATAATGCTAACAATGATAATGATGCTAATAGTGGTGCTCAGTGGACTTAGCTGATGTGAATTAACATACATGCTAAAAATGCTAATAATGCTAGCTATACTAACAATGCTAAGCAGTTAACTAACAGTTAGCAGTTGCTAGGGTAACAACGGACAATGATTATGTGACATATGCGACACATACACACACACACATTTCTCCCATTCATTTGAATGGGGAAAAAATGTCAACAAAAACACGAATAACGGACAAACGACAAGAGATATAAATAAGATAATTGTAAGCATACCGATCAAGATCAGACCGGACGTTTTAGATTTGGAACGGTGTCTCGAAAAAAAATTCACACATTTTTTCCAATCATTTCAATGGGAAAAAACGACAATAAAAACGCGAATAACGGACGAACGACATGACATATCCAAAATCTTAATGAAATCACACCGATCAAGATCATACCGGTAGTCGGACGAAAAACTGGTCGGAAACTTGTATAAACTCAAGAACAGTAGTTGCCTTAATGGCAAAGCCACAATAACTTTAGGTGTGATTTTGAAGTTGTGGTTTGACCATCTATGTCAGCACATCTACTAAACCTGGGTGCGTTTCCCAAAAGCATCGTTGCCAACTTCCGTAGCTACTTCCTGGGTTTGCCCGAAGGAGTTACGGCACTACTGTTTCCCAAAGCCATAGTCCAGACGAAGCAAGTTCAGGTGTTTATACCTAACTTAGTCCGAAGCATCGGCACACGATGCAGGCGTTTCCCAAAAGCATAGGCTGGACGAACCCTCGGGTTCTCCTTCATTAAAAGGCTTTGATAATACGACACCCACGGAGCTGTCGTTTTGGCTAAGTTATGGTTACATGACGCCTTTTTCTGGATTTTGGGGGTTAAAATGTCAAGGTTGTTCCCCCTTTGATGCATTACCGCCACCTACAGTTGGCTTTAAATACTCTTAACATGCATTAGCCTGTAATTAGATTAGACATTTTCCACATGTTTCAAATGTAGTAGCCTGACCCTTGATGTAGGCCTAATGACTAGACCATGACGTTTTATATCATAGGCTATGGATTGTAGGGGTATTTTGATAACTAGAGTCATGATGAACGACATTAAATCTTGACAAACATTGCAGAAAAGCAACTCTGTAAATCGATTTTATGTCCGAATTTTTTAATTAAACATATTTAGTAGAGACAAGATATGTGCCCTCAGTAGGAATTGAACGTGTGACTTAATAACAAGATGCAATCACATAACTCATAGTCTACTGCTCTAACCATTCACCCATGAAGAGTCCAAAGAGTCATTTGGTTTACTTATGCATGTATGTCGTTTTCACTTCATATTTAATATTAATTCATATGGCAGTTATGGCCTTCAGTCATTAATTTCAGTGAATAAGGTACATGATCGTGTGGGCAAAGATGAGTAAAAGTTGCCAACAATGCCACACTGGCTTTGAAATGATATGCTACACTTCCGTTTGTGAGCGGCGAATGTATTCGAATGTTCTCCGAACGCTTGCGAAACATCTGTAGACTTCCTAGTTTCAGCGAAGCACACCCGACCTCACGTTGTTACAACTTTCATCGTCCGATGGTGTTCGGGAAACGGGCGGAAATCAAGTGTGGGCTCGTTTAAAAGTACTTCGCATTACGTTCGTTTAATGCTAACTTCGGTCGGTATTTGGGAAACGCACCCCTGGTCACAATTTTTATAAACATAGCATTCATAAAACATTATAAACACATTCATGATGGTTGGTAATGCAGTATCTTTTGTCTGGTTATCTCTGTTTTTGGCACTGTTGATGTTTGGCTAACAGTTTGGCTAACAAACAAACACACAGAGAGAAAGAAAGAGACTGTACACTATAATTACTGGTGCAAAGATGAGTATGGATTTAGTTGTGTTAACTCAGGGAGGCACAAATGAGTCAATTTGATAAAAAGCTTTGTATTTCTTGCCTCCCCTTATACCATTCGTTTGATCTCATCCTCCACATATGTTTTAAAGGACCTATCTAAAAATAATGATACAGAGAAATGGAATGCTCTCAATCGCTGGGTAAAGGCCTGATTCATAGGAGTCAGATATGATTACATTGGACAATTTAATGGTGTCTCTCTCTCTCTCTCACACACACACACACACACATTCGGACAGTTACTGTGAAATCTTTAGAGGGCCGACCCCATAAAATGTCACCCCGCGGGCTGGCTACATGCCTTCTGGAGATCTGATTAGTGGATTAGGTGGAAGGACCCTGTCGTGTGAAAGGAGCAGGCCGGTGTTCATTGCATTCCCTCCAGATGGATGAAAGGTTAAGAAAGATATACACACGGCTCTCTCACAGAGCAACTGTAGAAAAAAAACACATTTATGGTTACTACCACCAAGCCTGTGCTGAGTTCTATGAGAGAAATGCACCATGAGTTTCTTGACCATCAAACTCAAATCTTGTCACACAGTATATAACTGCTGTACTCTGCAACTGGTGTGCTATGCTCATCCTCAATAGACTGCTCCTGGTGTTCTTGCCCCTGCATATACCGTAAACTAGCCTTCATCAGGCACTTTGGCAGTTACCAAGGTTACCATTACTGTTTTATTTTTGCTGTCTTGTAAACAGCTGAGGCTTCCTTGCCCATAGTACCATGCCGCTGTATGGGTTAATTCTGCAGTGTTGAGTGGAATTGATGCCCCAGAAATGTACACAGCCCTCTTCTCTCCTTTTGAAAGCAGGGCCCACAGAGAAGTGACAAACACTGTCTAAAAAATATGCTGGAAAAGCACAATGTGTGCAAAAGAAGCCTACATCTTTTAAAAATGGGTTTCGCCTCAAGTATACAATGGGGGTTATGTGTCCAAGACATGATCAGTTGCCGAATCCACAGCCACATACAGCTACTTCGCAAAGACTAACCTTCTCTAGACTAGACTACCCTTTTGATCGTACATTTGAGTGCATGTGATTTGCAGTCTTCATCTGAGAGATTAACCTCTCACCTTGATTTATTTTTTAAATGAGTGACCTGAACTGCTCCTTTTTAGTTTGCATGAAAATGCAAACTATTGTTATCTCACTTCTTCTTATTAGTTTGCATGGAGATGCAAACTATTGTTATCTTAAATGTTTTTATACCTTCTTTATAACCTAACAACTTTAATGCGGCCCGAACCGCTTAACGTAGAAACTTGGTTCAAACTTCGTTAAGTAGGTCTCGCTCATGCCATGTATTTTTCATGTTTGTAACCTTGAAACTTTTTAATCTATTTCTTATATACTATTAAAAACAATTCCCCTATAGACATTAAATGGGAAATATAGAGTGGAGGCTGAACTCTGGTGATGACATGTCTTCTATCAGACTTAATTGAGCTTCAACCGTTTAAGCTTGAAACTTAATTCGAACTTTGTTCCGGAGGGCTCGGTCATGCCTTGTACGATGTGTATTTTCAACCTTATGAGTCTTATACTTTTTAAAATAAAACAGTCATTTCCATGCCAGTTGCACATTGAAATCAAATTGTCACGAGTAGTTAAATATGTTGACGGATTGTCACCGTTTAGACTAATAGATTTAGTGAATATAAACTTATAAAAGTGATGATGACGGATGGTAAAGGTAGGTTAACTGTACAACGTTGTCATGTTTAAATATTATATACGCATTTATTCATCATAGAATTGGTTATACATATTTTATACATCAATTGGTTGACAAGAAAAATGCAGTTTACCGAAGTAGGCTAGATAAATAAATAACAGAACCTTTATTTGCCACGGATTTGAATTTAAATATTATTTATTGAACATTTTCCTGTAAGAACAGTTGTTACGTTGTGAGCCCAGTCACTTAACAAAACACTGTTTCATCACCTGATGGTTTTATTGACTTTATATACAGTCAGTGGTTGGTATGACACTGTTAAGTCTGTAAGATAAAGTAAAAAATGGGCAATATTATGATCTACATTGCTGTTGATGACTCTACATGTTTAGTAAACTTAACATAGTTCGAATTAATTAACACATCTGTACAAATGTGCCGAAGCAAAGCAATCATTGATCATATTTACCGATTATCGTAGATTTCCTATTGATTTCAATTGCCCTCCAAGCACTAAGGTGAACTTTTTGAGGGCTACATGGACCACGTGACAATAAGCGCTCGGTCTTCCGGTGGCGCCACTCTCCCACTAAAGGCACTCTAGTTCCCCCTAACAGATTGAACTGTATATTGCAGACTACCATCCACAACCCTCCTCCACCTGTTTTAACAGTTTCAAATGAAAAGTCCTCATTGCCATAATACACTATTAAATTGTATTAACCTATAATACTACTATATAATGCTACAATTCACTACTGTGACTGCTTACTACTACCCCGTTACTACCACAGGCAACTTTAAAACAGAATCTAAACTATTAATTCTTTTTTCATCTTTGCTACTTGATCTTTGAATGATCATCTGAATGATCTGTTCAATATTTTTCTTATTTATTCTATTCAACATTTAAATTATTAAGCAACTAAGTATTAAATGTAACCATTTAATCAATTCAACGGTTCAACTATCCCACTATTAACTCTATAAACTATTTAACATAAAGTTAATTGCACTGCATTTTCATGCAAACGTAATTCCCTGGAATTACATTCTCTAGTTATAATTGGTAATTGAGTGAAAGACACAGCTGAAGATGTTTGGCAATTAACTCTGCAGCTCAAAGACATTGTGGACCTTGTATGGCCTCAGAAAACCCCTACGCCGCAGGTCGCTTTTCTTGATGTTCTTATTGAAGAATATTTAGAGTCAAGAAAAGCCCTGTTCCAAAGCACTAAGCTGAAACCCAAGCATCATTATTTACACCATTATCTGGCACTCATTCAGAATTTTGGCCCTTTGATCAGACTTTGGACAGTGCACTTCGAAAGCAATCACAGCTATTTCAAGACGTGCAAGGAATTTAAAGAATTTCAAAAACCTCTGCTTCAAATCCTGCTGGCTCACCCTTTGACAGAATCCCTGAAAACAGTTCTCCATTTTACCTGGTACTTTATAGGCAAGACATTCAGCTGCATTTAAAACACAACAGAAACATTTTTTTTTGCAACAAAACTTGTTTTGGAACACGAGCGAACAGCACTAGCGCCTTAGTGAGTTGTACATTCTTAAAAATGTTTTTGTTTTTCTTTTGTGAAGAATTGGGAATGCTTGTAGCTAGCCATTCAAAGGCAATCCTCTAGCATTTGTCTTTTTGCTTCTAGCATTTTTTTTTGTCTGAGTCCATGATCAGTTGCTCAAATAACAACAAAATCATCACATTTTATACCATATCTAAAAGAATTATAGAAATGATAGAATAATAAAATTTAGTTTGAGTTGATTTGATATTCAACTGAATATTAACTGAATGAATGATATACAAATCATTTAAATACATCTTTAATCTCCATATAATTTGTTTTACAGTTCATTTACTGTTCCAGTCATTCCTTCAGCTTCACCTCTCAAACCTCTGCTCGCTCCTCACTCTCACTTAGCCCCTCACCCAGCTATCTGATTCGATTTGCAGATTGGGTTGACAACTTCAACATTCCACATGGACACTTCCTGATGCAGTGTTGAGGAAAAGGCCAAGTCAAAGGTCTAGCATAAGATTACGGTGAGAAATTATTAAGATTATTATTTAAGAAATGATGAAGGCTTGTTCATCTCCCATGAAACAAGGCCTTTACAGATTTTCCGAAAAAATAGTTGGCAAGTATCCATAGTCCATGTAAGTTGTCATTAGAAGATGAGGTAGTGGAAGCAGGATAGCACGCACTCATTAAACAGCTAGTACCACGTGGATAATGTCAAGCAGCCTATAACATCAAAGAAAAGGAGGCGTAGATTGGAGTCAGGCGGGTTTGACACAGATGAAATCTTAGCTAGGCAAAGGACAGTTGTTCAGGACACATATTACTGTATAAAGTGGGATTTCATGTTCATGCTAGTCAGTGAGACACTGGGGAATCATCAGGAAAAGAAAGACAAAATGAAGATGCTCAGTAAATGATGTACCTTTAATTCACAAGACTCTTATGGAGTGGAATTATGCACTTACTACTCATTAAAGGCCGCAAACCCAAATACAGGTCTAAACACCTTATGAAGGAAAGACATTCTTTGTTTCAGGAAATTCTGGAATGACTATCAATTTCCAAGAATTCACAGGACTACCCATGAATGAGACTTTAGAAAAGGGGGGGATGTGTGCAGATAAAATTGAATACATCTTGCAGACTGTAACAAAGCAGAGATTTCTGAGGACTGCACAGGCTGCTAAGGTGACGTCATGCACATGGTGCCACTTGACCTTCAACAAAAATTAGGAGAACCTCTTACATGAAGAATCGAGTCTGGAACATGTACTGAACCAACTTAATCACAGAAAAAGCAAACAAGCAGGGTGGTACACTAGAACTCTAATCCTTGAAAAGGCAGGCTTTTTCATAGTAGTGGCCAAAGCATAAAATAATTCATCAAGCCAGTATCTAACCTTAGCCACATACTGTAAAAGGGATTTGCACAGCGAAGTCCAGTCTCTATGCACGACTAATGAAGACGATGGCATGTTAAATTGATTGACAGGAGCTTAAATTATTACATACTTCTCTCAGATCACTGTGTAATTTAATTAGACTTAATGTGAGTAGCATGCCTGAAGTGGGCTGGGTTAAATGTGGAATGTGTATTTTCCTTGAAACAGACACTGTAAGCATCACTTTCTGAAAAACACTCAATTTTGTGTGGGATTTCTTTAACCCAAAGCAAATTACAGTATACATGTGCTTATTTAATTATGGAAAACAAGAAGTAACCTCAGAGTCCTTATTGTCAAGTAAAAGTTATGAAATTTAAAAATATATACTATAAATATACCAGACCTGGGCATGTTACAGCCCGGGGGCCACATGCGGCCCTTTGGACCTCCCTGTACTGGCCCGCGGTATGTCAGTCATAAGCACAAATGAACAAGTCTTTAATCTTTGTAATTCAGTGGTTCCCAACCTTTTTGTAACTGCGGACTGGTCAACACTTGACAATGTTTACTGCGGACCGGGTGGAGCAAATTGCATTCTGAAATATGTAATATGTTCAGATCGTAATGAAAAAGGCTAATAATAATCATGAATCCATTGGAACTTTGTGTCCTAATAGTTGTTAATAACTTAACACACTTCTTGCTTTTTTAATAACCGTTTTAAGTGCACAAGCATTTTGTGGACTTCCCATTGTAATCCAAATCAGGTTGTTTACACACAGGAAGCTACAACCTGTTCACTCACAAGCAATATCAAGTAATTTATATGATTGAGTCAATTTCTCCAGAATACATATTTAAGGTTACTTGAACAAAACTGTGTTTTCTCCATGATTTATTTTTTAAATTTCTTCTTTTGGTGGGGCTGGGGAGCAGAGGAAGTGGGGGATGATGGTTCACTTCCCATGTTTCTCCCCAGGAGGACGCACGAAAGAGGGAGAGACAGAGAAAGAAGGAGAGAGGGTGGGGTTGTTCACATGGGAGAGGACAGCGCGAAGTGATCAGTAGTCATATCACATCATTGTGTTCCAACAGCAATTTTCACCCTGTTGAACGAGTGAGAGGACTGCCACACAGGGAGAGTGTGTGAGGGTGAGACAGTCAGACAGAGAGAGAGAGAAATGGACACAGAATTACAGTTGTCACCTCAGCATTGGCAGGGTTCTAATGGAAGGTTCTGGAGTCCACGGATTGTGAAGGAGATGAAGAAGAAGGAATACCATGAAGGGTGATAATGTAATAAGCTCAGGTCATTTCTACCAGTCCAAGCGGTGGATGGCAAAGTCAAAGCCAAAACTGCACTCCCTCCTTATTTCCATCAAAAAAAGGTGAAATGTGAAAGGTGTGTATATGCCTGTGTGTGTAAAAACAATTCTCTCATGAAGGCAAAGTCAAAGAACATAAAAACATTTGAAAAAAGGGGGCAACTATAGAAACAAATGACTATGCTCTTTTATCAGCTACATCACTGGATACATAAACCTTCAATCATGATCACTAGTGCCCATGACAAAAGCAGGGGGCAGTCTGATTCTAGCTTTCCCTTTAAAATGCAGGCCATCCTGTCTCACTGCCTTCTTCCACACTTTTCTTTCATTCAGCATCACAAAACATCACTAAAAAAAGGTGCAAAAGTCATCCAAGTGCAATAAACACATGCAATGCATGCAAATTCACTCATGTCACTAAGCCGAGATCTGAGGACTCTCGGAAGACTGAAAAAAGGGTGATGGCTGGAGAAAATGATCAGACAGATTTCAAGCTTTTTGCTGGCTTTGAACCACTGCATGCCTGCCCAGGGACCATTCTGAGTGATGATTTGGTCTCATTACTTGTGTCTTTGAGGCACAGTAATGGCATTGATTGCTGGGTTATCACTGGAGGACTAGCTGACGTGTTCAGAGTTTTGAATGCTCCCAAGCTGCTGTGGGCTTAGCACACAAAGAAACACACACGTATATGTGCATGCACACACACACACACACACACACACACACATCACAAACACTATGTCTCAGGTTGTTCATGAGCAACAAAAGGGAATTTGATATTTGGTGAGGGTAAATACAAAAATATAAAGCTATGAATGTTTTTGCTGTTTGCTGTAATATTGACAAATCTTGAATTTTTTTTAAGACCTCATGTGATGACAGTTTTTGCTTTCTTCAGGGCCTCATATTGGTTTCCTTAACTAGTTTTAGAAGGTACTGTACTTCACTTCACTTCAACAGCCAAATGCCTGTTTTTTTTTCACCTTAGTCAGGGCAAGTTAAGCAATACGTCAAATAGCCAAGTACAGACATGTCATAAATTACCCGCTAAAAATGAAGGGAATTGTCCCAGACTTATATACTGTAGTAGTACACATAGGGTATATATTTATAAACAATAGTAAAAAAAAAAAAAAAACACTTGCTACTATACTTTGCCAACACTGGAGCTGTCTCAAAATCACTTATGTTATTACCGCTGAGTCATGATTTATGAAATGATCTAGTGAAGTTTAAAATAGAGCAAAAGGGAAATATAGTGGGGTAAAATTAATTCCTTGCATTTTATTTGGTAATTTACAACATCCAGCCAAGTAACACAATATTAAAAGGCATGATCCAGACCAAAGATGGTCACAAATGGCAAAAACAAGTGTGGGAGCTGTGGTGACAGGCTGCCATCATACAGCAACATATCACCATAAAACTTCCAGTTAGCCATCATTATATATCATTACAGTTATACATCATTACATATCATTACATAAATAGCTCAAATCATGGGATGTATTTGTATGCTGTTTGTTATTTTTGTAAAAAAAAAAAAAAACAATACTAGAGGAACTAATGTTTATGATTGTTTGTGGAAATCTACAGGAAATAATGTTGAACGTTGAAGAACGTTTGTGTTGTGTTGTTAACGGTAACAGAGTATGTCCAACCATGTCCATTTTCAATTGTGATTTATCACATGGTTGCTTTTAAAACTATCTCTGTAAAAATTTGTTTAAAACTCACTAACTAAAACAAAAACTAACTCACTGACACATTTATTTAAAAAAGTGAAAGTAAACTCAAACTGCATCGCATATACAGGCAATATAACACTCTATTTTACTGTATGTTGTAGAGGAGCAGTTTAGCACTAACTTCACATTATAAATAGCTTTATTTTGCATGCTAATCAACCGTGGAAATATGCGTTGTTCCTCACCAAGACGATTCTGCGTCAGCGACAACATTTATTTTAATCGCGACTGAAGAGAGATTGCATTAACGCATCATTAACATGTTAACTAACTACCAACCTACTTACCTACCTATGCCCTACCTTAAACCCCCTATGTGTAAGTTTTATTTTTTTTGTCTTTTTGAATTTCTCCCATCTATCGGCGAAGTGGTATACTGCATACGTTTGAATAAAATGTATTAGCCCTCCCCTTCCCACGGTCCTCATTTCCCTTGGTCCTCATTTTGAAAATGGTGGCGCAAAATGGATATTCTCATTTGGTACCCAACCACATCTAAATGGAAATTACCAAGTTTACGGGAACACTACAATTTATTCATGGAGGTAATTACCATCGTTTTACATTATATTTTTTAAATAAAAAATATATTTTTAATAAAAGACGAAGATAAATAGAAGACAAATCCTACACATAGAGGCTTTAAACAATACAGTAATGGATTTATTTATCCTGGGACATCCTTTTACATTTCTCAAATGTTGTTATGTTGAATAAATAATTTTAAGAAAGAAAACTGCATGGATGATATGAATGCAAGGAAGTAAATCCTTCAGAATATTTAAAGTATGTCAGTGTGCCTCATGTTTTACTTTAGAAATTTGTGAGAAGTGTTGTGCTGCAGGAATGCCTCTGTTGTAAGTTAGCAAAATCTGATCAAGGCACTGTAGATGTTACTAACTTCAATTTGAAATAATTATATCCATGTGAAAATGGATACGCTACTTAGAATTTTGTGTTTTCTCAGTGTGTGCCCAGATTCGTCAGTGTTCAGGGCCTGTTTCAAGTCTATTCCAAACGCTCACATCATTCTAGTCAATTTTTTCCATCCTTTTTGATGTTTGTATGCAGCACATATCAATAGATTCTTCAGTAGCTTTGATCTGCTTGTATCAGGCTCATTCAAATGCTTTTTAATGGAAAGCACCACTCGTCACTTATTATAGTCTTATTTCAGTGTAATTATTCTCCAAGTCATTGCACCATAGAGAAAGACAGAGTAAGTGTAAATGTGCATGGGGGAGGGAAATGCACCTTCCTAACTCCTATTGATCTCTGTGTTGTGTTGCTGCAATGCATATGATTGCAGCCAGAGAACTATGAATTCATTCATTCATATAGTCATTCTCTTTAAGCTTTAAACTCAAAGCACAGCTGCTTTGAGAGAAGCAAAAAGCAATGGGTGGCACTGGCTCACAACCACACACATCACCTTTTCACATCAGAACGAGGCTTGGAGATTTATGTGGCTCTCTCAGGTTTTTTTTTCTTATGCAAGACTATGCACTAATGCGTAGAAGTATAGAAGTGTTCTTCAGGTGGTGTGATGGGTTTACTCATAAAGTTTCAAGGCTTTGATGCTAAATATCTAATACGTGAATGTATGAAATTTGTGGAAATGCCTTACAGACAATTTGAATATCAGCTGGACAAACTGACAAAATGTATGAGGTGTGATTTGTGTGTGGGGTGTGTTCCCCACCTCTGGTTTTTATATCCCTGCCGCTTATGTCTCTTGATTATTAATGACAGTATTTAATGTGACTAACTTCCCTACCGATACCATCCCCCCCCGACCCCCCCTTATTTATTTATACAGTACACACATATAATACTCTTGATTACTGTTATGCAAATCATGCAAATCACGGCTACTACATTGTCCAGTCAGAACTTTTCAAAGACACTAGGAATAGAAAGATTCACCGATTTGTAGGTATATCGGTATGAACATATACTATATGGTTGCATCAGTAGCAGAAGTGTGCATCGGTTAAATCTTCGGAAGAAATCGCGATTTATCTTATTTAAAATGTCCGTTCTGAGTTTGTAAACATTGTGACGTTTTTGTGCACAAGCAGCAAACTGGAGGCAAAAAGATTTATTAAGTTCATTCATTTTACCTATCCTGCTATTACTGTTAAGCGGTTCTTCTGTTGTTTTGGTATTGTTTAGAATTAAATGATTGAGGATATACATCAAACGTTTATTAGACGGGCATTTATCTGAGTGTGTTAGATCACTCAGATCACTTAACATTTAACGTTAGCAACTGGAGCAAACTACATGCTGACTGTCTGCAAAGATTTGATGACACTGCCGACAGTGGAGTGCCTGATATTTAAACATAAGCCTGTTAAATTGAAAAGCCAAGCATAGGCTACACAAGATTAAAAACTTTTGGCATACAACTGATTTGGATATTATGTCTTGAATGGGCTACGTCCAAACTCTGAGCAAGAGCCACATGTCCACACGTAGCCAGGTATTTTTAAAACCAAATATCCCCCCCCCCCCCCCCCCCCTCCGTTTATAAAAAAAAATCTATCCACATTACCTCGTTTTGGAAAAATAAACCTGTCCAGTCATGACCGACTGCGTTTTCAACACATTCATAAGCATTCCAAACGGCAGTAAACAAAGGTCGCATGTTAAACGTCAAATCTTTCTACTGATTTTGGTGCATATTGTGACGTTCGAAAACGCAAAAGTTTTTTTTTATCCATTTTTGATACGTTTTCATGTGGATGACAAGTCAAAACGAAGAAAAAATATCTTCGGTATAGCAGATACCCGGCTACGTGTGGACGGGGCCAAAGCCTACCATAATTTCACGGAGGAGTTCTATGTTATATTTTTGCCTAGCTGCTTGGCCAGAAAACAAACATGTATGACCAATGGGTTATTAATGACGGCAACCTGCATCTGCAGGGCTGGGTAACATTAAGTAGGCTACCACACTTTCCAACCTCATGTTGGACATCCAGTAACGTGCTTTACAATTCCTCTAGCTGTCGTCGTCTAAATTTCACTTCATACTGATCAACAAACAGACATAAATTCTTTCCATGCTGACCACACTTTCTTTTACCAATTTATGTAGTTCCTATGACAAAAATGGCATTATCTAGCATTGTCAAATTATCTTTGTGAAGCAAAGCTGACATGCTATGATGTCACATCACAAGTAGGCAAATGCTAGACTAAGGTTTATCACAAGTAGGCTAATGTTAGACTAACTTAAGGCTGTTTTGTATTAACCTGCACAGTGGTAACGGTAGAAAAAAAAAACAGGCTCTGCTTTGTGGAAGATTATTCCTCACAAGCAATGGAAGTTGTGCTATTTTTGTCTGCTAGAAATACGTTTTCAGAAATAGATAGAGTACAGCTAGCGTTAATTTATCAAACATTGTAATTCCTCTAAAAACCCTTTCTCAGGATGTCTTGGTCTTTTGGACAGCTTGGTTACCAGTGTAACATTATGTCAGTGAAGAACATTGGGTTATGTTGTAACCCTGGTTCTCTGAGTGAAGAGACCATCTCTCCACTCCGTTACATATTCAATATGTACGGGGAATGACCCCACACCTGTTAGAGACCATGGATAGGCTTTAAGACAAACCGGCTTGCCCGGCCATGCCTACACCCGAACTTATAAAACACCTGTGTTGGCGTGTAATCACTGATGGTTTGATCGGAACAGGACTCCGAGCAGCCTGAGGACTAGTTCAGAGAACCAGGGTTACAACATAACCCAATGTTCTCCATCATCTCGAGACCATCTCTCCACTCCGTTACATATTCCATATGTACAGGGAAAACTCTGTAAGACACCCCGCGAGGAGATGTAACCCTCACAAGACGCATAGGCCAAGCCCGAAG
This sequence comes from Limnothrissa miodon, assembly GCA_017657215.1. Lineage (NCBI taxonomy): Eukaryota > Metazoa > Chordata > Actinopteri > Clupeiformes > Clupeidae > Limnothrissa > Limnothrissa miodon. The sequence goes on from JAGFZM010000042.1 coordinate 991,212, forward strand.
GCAGAAGGGTGGGTCCGCCAGACGCAAGACCTTGCCGTGCACACAGAATAGGGCCCCGCCAGACGCAGAGGCCGGCACCAGAGAGAGAGGCACCACTACGCGTTGAATGCCCCCGCACCCTGGAGGGGGCAGGTACAGTACACCTGAAAGAGCATAGGCCTCATGAAGGGTGTCCACCGCCTGCGGTACAGTAGGTGTAGGCAGCCCTGGTAGATGGCGCTCGAGCGCACCACAGTCTCTGGCAACCCTCTCCCTCTCAGGAAAGGGATGGAACAGCTTGCTGCCTGCCTGAGATGGGAGGTCCCTCTGGAGAGAAAGCTCCCATGGCTGGCCGTCCAGCAGTGTTGGTATTGAGGAAAACCATGGCATGTGGGGCCAGTGCGGCGCGATCACGATGACTGTTACTCGCTCGCTACTGTACTCTGCGAAGAAGAGGCTGGAGAAGAATGAAGGGAGGAAAAGCGTAGAGTAGTGCCTGATGCCAGTCGTACGCCAGAGCATCCCACCCCAGGGGAGGGTGTTCGTCCCTGAGGGAGAAGAAGAGAGGGCAGTGGGTAGACTCCCTGGTCGTGAACAGATCGACCTTTGCTCTGCCGAGCCGTGACCAGGGGCCTCATTAATAAAACTTTGCGTAGGATTTACACCAGAAGATGGTGTACGCACGAAACTCACGATGTGCGTGCGCACAAAAATATTCAGATTTATAAAACTGTGTGCACGCACATTCCACGCTGTTTTCCATTTATAAATCACATCCTACTCTAAAGTTGCGCCACCTGTGCGTACTTCAAACCACACCTATAATTGCGTATAAATATTCAGCGAAACGCCCTAAATGAATATTAATATATATTGAAATCATGGCAAAAGCCAATGAAAAGACACATAAAGCACAACGTCAACGTCACGTTGACTGTGAAGTGGAAGTTTAGTTTACCGTTCACCATTTCAGCAGATAACTGTCCCTTGCAGTATTACTGAATGGATAGAAGTTTGAACGTTTAGAAATGGTAGAATGGTTAAAAAATATAATGATTTATGCAATAATAATCTGCACCATCGTACACAGCTCCAACATTCAATCTGCGCTGAATATAACACTGCTATGTCTCAATATGCATCGGGTTGAACTAGACTACCGTGCGACTGCATTTGTGAGCACAAAGCACCATCTCCACGTCACACACAGTATTGGATTGCGGGACATGTTACATGTAACAATGACAAATTCATTTTCACTCGGTGTCCTTAAAGAAATACATGTATGCTTGCAGTTAATAGGTAGCCTACCACCGATCACATTTTGGATATCATAGCCTACTTTTCTGTAATTGTGCTTTTTTATTTGCCTGCCCACCGTGTGATGATCATTATTGAAAAAATGATAAAACATGCATAACAGCCATTTGTGGATAATTATGCTTTGTCTGCTGCTTATTTTGCAAAAGCATTCTATAAATTTCTTTCCGCCCTTTCCCCTTTTCGTTTTTTTGTGCGTACGCATGGGTCAGAGCTTGCGTGGAGGTGCGCACATTTTACCGCTAAGTTGACTTTTATAAATAGCAAAGCTTGCGTAGAAAGTGGCGTACTTATTCTTTTGTGCGTACGCATCTTTTATAAATGAGGCCCCAGACCTCTTTGACCACCTGGGGGTGAAGTCTCCCCTCTTGACAAGATGTCGGCTGCCGCATTCAAGGGCCCTGGCATGTGCACAGCTCTGAGAGAGCTGAACAGGAGGTGCGCCCAGAGCCACAGAGCTGTTGCTAGCCTGCAGAGAGGTGGTGACCGCAGAACGTACCGGAGGGCAGTAGGAGAGAGTGTTACAGCTACAGCTAAGCTAGCTAGTGTAGTGCATACAGGCCAATCCTGAGCGCGTTAACGTGCAGCAGCAGAGGCAATACACTACTGGAACGAGGCATCCACCAACGAAGCAGTAGATTACTTACCTGTAGACCAAGCTCACAAACTAATGCCTGTGAGATGGAACACCGCAAACGTCGGGAGCCAAATAGCTGGAATGCAATTCTGCCCGTGGAAAACCAGCTCAGTAGTTACAGCTTCAATTCCCAGAACTGGAGCACAAAGCTGGGAAATTTGGGGGAAGAGGAGCAAGCTGGAATACCGTTTACCCACTGTCGGTTTGCCGACCGAAGCCAACACCGTTACGCGAGTCACTCGGTGAGTCAGCAGTGGATCACACGTGCATACACCGGAGGACTACACACGGCTGAGAAGACGTCGGAACTTGAACACACCGTTAAGAGTTCACTTGCTTACAGCTGACCGAAGCCTCCCAAGCAAGGATTACCGAACAACCCGAGAGCCACGGATTACGTGCACAATACATTGCCGAGGGATAGTACATTCTTCCAAGCCAAAGAAGATTGAGAAGGCTACTACAGCAATCCAGGGAGGCTGCCCGCGGACAGACGCCCAACTTACCAAGTAAGTGGATGTAATGCTGTAGGACAGAAAGAAACTTGCACACAAAATTCTGGCCTATCGCACGGTCATAACGGTGGAGATCAAACAATCAGTGATTACACACCAACATGGGTGTTTTATAAGTTCGGGTGTAGGCGTGGCCGGGCGAGCTGGTGTGTCTTAAAGCCTATCCACGGTCCTTAACAGGTGTGGGGTCATTCTCCGTACATATGGAAAATGTAATGGAGTGGAGAGATGGTCTTGAGACGATAGAGAACAATAGGATAATTAGGCTACATTTTAGGACAACTTGTGTAGCGTTTCATTGCAGAATTGTTTACCCCGTTTCTTCGTTGGTACATCATTAAATGCCATAAAGCTTTCTGACTGGCAGATATCTGGTAGAGCTTTAATGTTGATTCCATAGTTTGTCTATTCTGACAACCAACAACACAACAAAGATGGCATGACAAGTTAACTACCAGCCGACCGAAATGACTAGTAACAGTCATGTTGCCTTGGCCACTCCCAGCGAAATATGATGAGTGAATATTCGCCAAGTGAACGCTGTGTGGAAACGCAGCATTATAGTGTTTGCTTGTTCTGTTTTTGCCTCCAGTTTAAATTAGAACGCTGAGTGACGTTTCACCCGAAACGGTCTAAAGATTGTTTGGAAAAGTCTCTGGTCCAAAGTCTCTGGTGTCTGTGACATCACAAAACCCCCAGTATATATACGCTGGTACAGGTTATATATTCATAACTTGCTTTATTCCATAGATTCCGTATGTTAAAGAGCCCATAGTGCACATTTTTTGACCATCATAAAATGTTCTTTGAGCCTCAATAATTGTGCATGCAAATTTGTGCGGCTGAAAAAGACCCAGGAGCATAACTAGGCTGTCTATTCCATGCTTAGAAATACTCATTAAAAATGTTAATATTTCCCACAATTTGGCCAGTTTCCCGCCCCCTGGCGCTGATTGGCTAGTTCATTGTGAGGCCTATTGGCTGTTTTTTTTTTTTTATTATTACGCTACATTTGCGCCTACACTACAAGCAAGCAGCAGATCAATATGCTGCAACGGTAGTAGTAGCCCCAGATGGAGCCTAACGTCAAATTAGAGCTGCTCAATTTGTAGCATAATGACATTTGTTTTTAAAGCCTCTATGTGTAGGATTTATCTTCTATTTATCTTCGTCTTTTATCAAAAATATATTTTTTATTTAAAAAATATAATGTAAAACGATGGTAATTACCTCCATGAATAAATTGTAGTGTTCCGGTAAACTTGGTAATTTCCATTTATATATAGATATGGCTGGGGACCAAAGAAGAATATCCATTTTGCGCCGCCATTTTCAAAAGTACAGGTTCTTGTAGGGGAGAGCAGTATCGTATATTCAGCTCCGCCTTTCGCATTTCCGCTCAGAGACTGAGTAGCAGAAACTGAGATAAGAGCGAGCGAGCGAGCGTTCGGCCTCCGTAGCAAGAAATTAGGATTGTGGGAAGGGGAGGGCTAATACATTTTATTCAGACGTATGCAGTATACCACTTCGCCGATAGATGGGGAATTCTGATACGATCCTACACATAGAGGCTTTAAGAACTTCACGCAGACTAAAGAACTGAACAGCCACTTGCAAGAACTCTGGCCCAAAGATAAATGATGCTTGCTCAACAACTTCGAACTTCATCAAGGACTCTCAGGACGCACAAGGATAGGTCAGTGAATCTTGTTTAGGTGAAGGGGAAATTTAGCATTGCCACTAGATAAATCCAACTAGATCTATGTCTGACCCCAGCTGTAGGCTATATTGAGTAGACTGTATGCAGATTACAGTTTTATCGCTCCCCTTTTAACATTACCGCTTTATTTTAGATCGCGCTACGTTTGCGCCTACGCTACAAGCAAGCAGCGGGTCTGTTTCTCAGCAGTAAATCGGTTAACTATCTGAGCTAAATAAACACACAATAGAATTGTTAGCCTTTATGACAACGTTATGCAGAACCATTTACCATTTAATATTATGTAGGCATAGGCTACGTTTTAGTTTCAGCACTAATGTCTGAGGTTATGATATGCTATGATAGACGGCGATATGCATCTTTACCAGGAAATTAACATAGTCTATTACATTTGTATAGTAAACATTCCATGTTCACCTAAAACCCCGGTGTTAAAACTTGGTAATGGAAATGCAACACTGGGGCTAAGCACAGGTGTGACCGGGGTGAAGCCTGGGGGCGGCCCGGGGCCGTAGTGGAAATGCTTGCTAGCCTACCAACACTTTAGTGACCGAGTGTGCAGCATTTTTTTTTTCCTTCGTAATAACCTGGATATCCAAGTAGCATTTGCTGGAATGTCATAAGGAGAAAAAACTGCTTTGTATTTTGTTGTTGTTTATGAATAGAAAACCACAGGAAGCAATTGTGTTTGCATTATTCCAAACTGATCAATATGGTTTCTTCTGTTGAGGTTGGCGAATGCTTTGTTTATCCATTTGATTCTTCCCTCCCCACTGAAACCACTTCTTCACAATAGAGATGGAGTGGGTTTTATTAAACTAGATTAAATGTCATCGGAGCAATCTAATGCATTACGCACTACAAAGCCCACCCCCCTTGAGTCACAGAAGATTAATTTTGGTTCAATAATAATTCTAGTGTACTCTGGAGAATCCACACAATGTGAGCATAGGACTTTATTGACAGGAGTGGGATATTTAATTATGATAAGCCAGGAAAATCAAATTTGTCATTCAGAATGATTCTGTCCCCTGGCTGAATATGATGGGCAGGAAAAAAAATAGTGAATAGTATTTTAAGTCATGTGACATGATGAGAAGTATTTTACATCACAATGCTTCAAACTTGAGTTTAGTGTTTGGGGATCTGATGAATATTACCGTTTTAGTGTGTATAAATTAGATTACCAAAGTCTATTTACTAAACCACTGCCAAGCTCTCAATCCACAATGCATGGCTGTCAACTCCTTGCATTGATCCTTTTGCATTCTCTGATTTCCTTCACTCAAATCTTTCAGATCGAAAAGAATGCTTTGCCTGTGATCAATTTGGCACCCTCTGTTTTCTTCATGGAAAATAATTCAGGGAAACCATCTCAGGAAAAATGGCCAAGGATGTAGAAAAAAAAGCAAAGCATCAGTTGTTTTGTCCTCAATGTTCAGTCGTGGTAACAAAGCAATATGACTCTTCCATGATAACTGGCATCATTATGGTAGATTAATATGAATATGAAAGTGCCACAGTATGTTTTTAAGGTTGTACTGATGCCATTGCAATTATCAGGTCATGTCAATTCACTTGGCATCGCGCACATGAAAAGGCAAATAATGGTGTTAGACTGGGCTTGGAAACAAGGTCTTTTGCAGTATAAGCTGCCCAGTCCAATTGAAAGAGATGGGCATTTTCCCTAAGCAGCCTAGACAGATGGTAATCCACAGAGACAAGGCTTCGGATTCTTTTCAGTCTCGATCAGACAAATCATTAGAGCGTCTGCAGTTTGTGTGCTCTCTCCAGACCTTCATCGACACAGCCACGATGCTCTACACTGCTCTCACACATTAAATATTCAAATGCTGCCAGCACCCTTCACGTATCTTACTGAAGACACATACATGTGCCCACACACACACACACACACACACACACACACACACAGTGTGAAAATATTCAGAAATTTTATAGCATATAGAAGTATAGGCTATATAAGTTTTTCATAGTGTGTCCTTAAATTTATTTCTCCTTTGTAGGAAGATATCTTCCAGTTTCAGATTGCATCATTTTTTAGCCATCTTGATCAACTCAATAGTTTTTTTGCCATCTGTCAGGGTCAGCCCTGTAGTATGGCTCTACATAAAGTCTGGCATGAAGTTAAAGACCTTTGAGTTGAAGCATGGCTGCAAACCTCTGTCTTTTTATAATGGCTGATTTGAATAGGTTTTTATGAAGTGCATGCAGGTTGGCGGTGTCAGCTATAATGGCTGTGCCATTTGAAGTGGATTTATGCTTATCTTTGGGCGAAAAGGTTTCGAGCTGTAAAGTGCTTCTTCACATTAAGATGACTGAGCCCATTGCCAACTAGCACCCATCTGCTCAGTTCAGTTCTTTTTAATGGCTGGAAATTACTAATGTGTTGGCTGTATGTAAAACCATTGCTGCTTCGGAGAGCAGTTCTAAACAAGTCTTCATCATTGATGACTGTTGCTTTTAACACAGTTCAAAGATATGTAGTGCACTCATAAACTAGCCTGGCTTCACTCACCTATAGTTCTGACATCAATATTTCACTGAGCAACCCATTTGTGATTCAAGATCAATCGTTCATACACTTTGAAATGCAATGCGTTAGGGATGACTAAATTCTTGGAGGGAAAGTGTTTGATTGAAATATATATATAAAAATATTAGCAGTGCTAAAGCTATAAGAAACCTATAACAACACCCAACAAGAAAAATGGATGAACAACATAGTAGGGCAGTTCCACAGAAAACAAACTTTTTGTGACATCCATAATACCAGTAAAATGTCATGACATGATGGTGTGAATGATTATGAGAAATGTTTCATACATTCATATAAGACCAAAAATAGCAAATGCTTAAATTTCATGTAATCATACATTATCTATTAGCATAGACATGACCAAACACCCAAATGTATTAATCAGATTGTATTAGTCATTAATCATTAATTAGACAAAAAGACAGATCTATTATACTGTATGTCAATTTCTTTCTATCACTTCGTATGAACCCAGTTTTTAATAAAACATTATGAATTAATTACGAATTAATGTTTCCTAAAGACGTAACTAGAGTAATGACATCAGTATTCATAAATGTTCATATTTTCTCATGATTGTACTCATAAAGCATTGCATTGTTTTATTACATGACTGAAGAATGCTCTATTTACTCTCATTCATCTGTGGTCTGATGCTGGATGCTACACCGTTGCTATGTATAACAGACCGCTGGAAAGTGTAACAGAAAGCAAAACTCTAAATAATGCCTCTTTGCCATGCTATTTAAAACTTTGGTTGCTGTGTGATAATCACAATACTGTTCTCTGTGGAGGTCATTTCCTGTGTAATATCATCAACAATAGAGAATCACAGTAACACTATACACCATCTTCCACAAAATCATACATTTCAGTTCTTTTTTAAAATAGTATGTCCATAAGAGTACACAGAGGATATTCCAGTTAAAATGAGTAGCATTGATACTGGTAAAAAGTTTGAGAAGCCAAGAGCAGTTGAGAATGCCTCTGTAAAAGTCACTGGACCGTTGCAGAGATACAGTACATTAATTGGAAATAAATCTGACAGTTTCAGGGGGAAGCTATGGATGCAAGGGAATGGGTTTTTAAAGCTTTTCTGCCAGCATGAGGACATGTAAATGAATAAAGTGATACACAAGATCTAAGGTATGTCTTCAAACATGTTGTTCTCGTTATCTATTTATTATTCGTAGAATACACAGTTGCCATTCCCCATTTTGTACCTTGGGGGTAGGGGCACTAGGAAATACACTAGGGGAAGAAGACATATCTAAAAGTGGTATTTTATTTAGCAAGAGAAGAATGATTAAGGAGCATTTTGTTTGTGTTTTTTCTTCATTTCCTCTCCCTTTCTCCTTCTCTCTGGATGACTGGTGGTTCCAATCAAGAACAAACAGAATAGGGGAGTGGAGTGGCTGGGTGACAAGAGAGGATGGGATTGGGTGGGGGATGGGTGGAGGATTGGGTGGGGATGAAAAGCGCTTAAGTGGAGTTTCTCAGGTTTGGACTTTTTTTGAAGTTGACAGGTTCTCCTGCCACCAGAAAAGAAAAAAAAATCAGTACTCAAGGTAGAGAAGAGCAAAATATTAGGCATGATTGTGTGTGTGTGTGTGTGTGTGTTTGTTTGTTTGTATTTGTAAGTAAGGCCCTCTTCTAGAAAATATGAGATAAAACCTGGAAAAGGTTCATAATACTGAAAAGGGGAAATAATACTACTATGTGAAATCCTGAGTCTAAGAAGATGTATATTTATTTCTGAAAATAATCCATTTTAAAACAGAAGGCTTAGCATACTGTACGTGTTGGAATTAATGCAGGAGATAAAAGAGTAAAATGTGCATGGTCTTATTTAGACCTCTGTTCCACAGTAAAGTGTGATTGATAGCTCAAGGTCATAATCAAACAGCATTAGAAAAAAACATTAGATCAGAAAGTCACATACAGAAAATTAATAAAAAAGATTTTTTTAAAAAGGTGACTGTGTTCTACGTAAATAGTAATATGCCTTTGAATAGCACTACCAGTACAGTCATGACAGGCATGGCATGACAACTATTTATTGAACAAACACATTATAGTAGGTAAAGAGTTAATCTGCAAATATTTGACCTTGCTTAATTATAAAGGAAACTTTATATCTAAACACAAGTCATTGAAGTAACTTCTGTCAAATTCTGTCATTGCGATTTAACTGCAATTTCAGAGTAAACAAGACTATACGCCTGTTCATTTATATATGCCGTTTGTTATGCTGTGTTGAAAGATACATCAGATTTGTCATAGTACCTGTTTGCTAGAATGTTTCTTTCTTATTATCACACTGATTTTTCATGAAGAATTTCACTGTTAATGAGTTAGTCTTCATGAAGGCCTGCATGTGGGTGATACGCAGTTCATGCAGATTGCTATGCCACAGAGCGAATATACAGTAATGAGCTGGGAGTATTTTTAAGCATCTGGGTATGGGCGATACCCTAAATATATTCTGGTTTATTTTGTTTATCAGCATTCATCAGGGATTGTACAGCTTGGCAGAATTTAGGCAACACACGGCTAAGGGATGATTATCCAAAGTTAAACTGAATTCACCTCATGTTGTCCCTCTTTTCGTCTTTCCCAATTTCCCTCCATCTCTCCATCAAGCATACACACACACACACACACACACAGAAACACACACACACAGAAAAATGTGTGCGTAGACACACATACCCACATACCACTAAAGCTTCTATAGACAACACAGTTGCACACACACACATACGCACAAAACACAAAATCTGATCCAACCAGAAATTAAGGGAATGGATGAGGATGTAAAAAAAACAGAATGAAGCCCTCTCCATTTGAATATGGTCAGGGCCAGCTTTGCCACTCTCCCCGCGTTTATGCCTCTGGCCGCCGATCACAGCCAAGTGGAAAGTGGTGTCACAAGAGAAGCTGCCGTGCCAACCATGGCCCAAAAAGGTAGTTCCCCCGTTTAGATCATTTGAATATTTGATGGGCGCTTAAGCTGTGTGCCAGTTTGCCCATGGCTGTCGTGTTTGTGTTGGTAGCCTCCGTGTTTGTGTCGGCCACTGCACTCACCGACACACATAATTACACACATACACACACACACACACACACTCATGCAGACACAGCAACCTCACATGCCAACCCCCCACCCCCCCACACACACAGTCACGCATATATTGCTACACATGCTATACAATCACTCACACACACGTGTTGTTTCAACACTTACCAGCTTAAAAAAATATTCTAATCAAGGAGCCTTCCTTATTGTAAAGCTCTATGTTACATTGCTCAACACCGACTCCAGTAATTATTTTAATATTGAGCACAATACCAAAGTCAGGGTAATGCTGGACAGAAGAACATGAGGTGTTGATCAGACATCACAGAAAACAGAACACAGACCTTCACAGAAAGGCTTTCTCAGCTATATTTTCAGATTCAGCTGTAGAACTTGGTCTCCTTTGGCCCCCAAATGACGTAATACTAGTACAGTAGGTGTGCTAATGTTTATAGCAAATTTGAACTTTGCTGGTGTCTGATGTCTGATGGTACAGTCATTTATACAATATTCTATTGTTTTTAAACAAACACAACATCAAAGACACTGTTAGAGTAGTTATTTCTAAACTATTAAAGTTGCTGCAAAAATGAAATATATATATGAGAAGTGTCATGAAATGCCATGCAAATATCTATGTCAGGGTCTACATTGACAGAGTCTAACTCAGTTAATTATTTGTTTTTGGAAAGCAATGTATCAGACCATCGGGTGTATTTGTACTGCACACCAGAATCAAGATGTGTACTGATGTAAAGGAATGGGAGGCCAAAAAGGGTCATCCCCATGGTGACCAAACTCTGGATTGACTGACACTTCCAGAGAGGATGGGAGCCAAAAGGTCATCGATCAATAATGCTCTTGATCAGTCTCCAATTAAATACCTATCTGCAAAGCCCAAGTGGTCACACCAGCATGGGCTGCTTTTTAGTGAAATATCACACATTGCTTACATTAAACTAAAATAAAAACATAAACACCCATCAGGATGACAGGGAGTGGCAGGCACAACATATCCTGTGTGCACAGCTTGCATACACTATTAAAAAAACATAATTTTTACGAGAAAATACGTGCAAATATGGTTGCCAAACAATCCTGTAAAAAAATACATTTGATGATTGTAAGTTTGACATTGTAAACTGGTATATAGTTATATACCAGTATATATATATATATATATATATATATATATATATATATATATAGTGACAACATAAAATCCTATTTAAATTTACAAAGAAAATATACAATTAACTTCACATACATATACAAACATAATACTCATTATGTTTCCAATACACACATTTTCAGCAAGTTTTGCATATTGCTTGTGTCCTGTAGGTGACTCGAGAGAAGAAATTCTTTCAAACCTTCAGCCTTATCTTTATAGTCCACCTCCTTTCTTTACTGTCTTTTTCTCCTCATGGTGAACAACCCCTTACCACAATCTCACCACATCTCTGTTACTTCATGGCCATCTTCACACATCTCTGCAGTCAAGAGTATTTATGTATTTCCTTTGTCAGAGAGGGCCCTGTCATAAAAATGTTTCAAGCAAAGTCAGGAAATATAACCTCAAATAATGGCCCACACAAGGACAAGAACAAAATACTTCCTACATCTGCCTTAAAAAGAAAAAAGAAAAGAAAAAAAAAAACAATATTGCCCTATTCAGTTTTGCAAAATTGTGCGGTCAAGGTGGTTAGCTGGAACAGGATGAAACAGGAGGTTGCCATGGTGCAATGAAAGAACACTCACATCTTCTTATTTACATGGACCTAGAGGACTAAATGATCTACAGCCTATAGTGAAGCCAATTATACAAATTACTAAGAGAATGAATGAAGTTACAAAGCAGTACACAGTTGGACCATCATCCCTCTGCCAGTATAAACTCCTAATAAATGTGCTTGAGCTAATTTTGTTTTGTTTTGTTATTTTTAGTTGTACTCATAAATTTTTGGATATAAAAAAAATAGACAAAAGAGCATCATTCTATGCTATAATTTGCACATAGTTTGTAGCACTAAGAGAGGATAAGTAAAAGATATTTACCTAGAATACATAATAACTTTGATCTTCCTGGATAGAAAGAGAAATGTCTTTAAGCTCCAAAAAGAAGTCCAGATGTCTAATGATGAATGAGAATCTTCACAGACATAATATTTAGGTTACATTACTCATTCTTTGAGGCAGAACCAATATGGGTCAAATATCCATCCTACAGGGAATGTTGATTGATTGATATCTTTAAATCCACATTTTAAAATGTTATGTAAATATTAGAGAACAAATGAGGCCTATCCTACAAATTGATATTTTGCATTTTCCAAAAGGGTTGATTGAATGGGAAACATTCTCTAAGTTTGAAAGATATACATTACACATTACATTCTAACACTGAGGTATGAGGTCTGTTTCCTCTTTACAAACCTCTCCTTTTCCTCCCTCTCTCTCTCTCTCTCTCTCTCTCTCTCTCACACACACACACACACACCACACACCCACCCACACACACATGTGTTTTTATGTGTGCGTGCTTAAAGAATGAGGAGGGCCCCATGACTGTATTCGTCTAGGGACCCTAAATCCATTCCTGTTTGTAAAGGATTCATGTGCAGACGTCCAGTCATCTGCATTTAATTGCAAGAGCTGTGGCATATAGGAGAAAGAAAGAGAAGAGAATAAGAAGAAAATAATAATGGCACATAATCAACTCATTCAACAATTATTCAACCCATTCAACAATTCTATTATTTGGGCTTTACTTTTTGTCAAAGAAGTTTTGGATTTCTTGCCTTGGTGTGTAGTGCATTTTAATGCTACTGTGTAACACATTACATTACGCTGGGGAGGCTAGGTGTCTGTGCCAATTAGACTCAACATTTGAGTCTGTGCCAATTATACTCAACAATTATGAAGGTTTTCTAGGACACTGTTAGCTAGCTGAATCAATTTAAGCCCTTTCAGACACTGTCACTTTGACTACTATTTTAAGTTATTAACTCTCTGGAAAGAGATAAGTGCAATGGAGGGAAGCAGGCTGAGAAAAAGAGGGGAAAAGAGAAGAAAACATACACTGAATGTTCACACTGTGTCCTCTTCTCCAGTTGCTAAGTAGCAGTCAGCCGAGCATAGCCTGGCTGTCAGGCCAAGCGCTTCTTGAATATTATCACAGGGTAAGAGGGAAGTTGGGTTTTATAGTTAGAGCTATATGAGACGGCCATACTCAATCAAGCTTTATCAGATATGTCACCCCTCACACATCACTCATCCTTCTCTGCAGCCACATCTATTAAAATTAGAGCTCTCACTGTAACATGAAATTGATTGTCCGAGTGAGCTTGCGATTTTACGCGTCAATCACCTCTTGACTGGCACGGCAAGTCAAAGGTTATTGATAATGTGTATTGACTAGATTTTGATGGATACAATCATAAGCCTTTGGTTTAAAATCAATTTTAACATATTGACTAAGCTGTATCCAATACAACTTTTGTCATCAAATCATGGCAATATTTCAATCAGTGTGCATCTGTGCTTGCGGGTGGGGGTGGGTGGGTGTTAGAATTGCTACCAGAATTAAAGTTGGCAGTGCTAGCAGCGGTCAAAATACTACATTTCATACAAATACCTTATGAGGAGGAGGTCATTGAGAAAGCACTCAGATTAGCATTCAGAATAGCACTGACAGACTTGTCTCATACAGCAGCCTGTCTTCAAACATACTGTATATTCCTCGCCAACGCATTGGTAAAAGGACACCAGGGACAATCCATCAAAAATTGTTTTGTGTTTCAATCAGTGGAGAGCCTTGTGATTTAGCATTCCATCATTCAAACTCACAGGATGAATGCGGCTTGTCTGACACAGAACACAACAACAGCGACCGTGCTTCTTACTCTGAGAACAAGCTGAATGCTTCTTTTCTTCCTCCCCCACGCGTCTTCTCTTTCTCTCCTTCTCGCCTCCTTTCCCCCGGTTCCCTCTGAAAGTCTCCTTGTTAGCATACTCGGCACAGGGCCTCGGCTGTGATGAGTAAACTCACTGTTTGTTTTGCCTCCCTGGAGAGTTTGATGAAGCTTAATGGTACCTACCCACAGTGCTCACAGAGAAACTGGGAAGAACCTTAAAAAATATGTGCAGAAACTTCAAAGGTGCTCCTCAACATACACATATTTTTGCAAACATTTTACAGTTCAGAGGAATTGAATATTTGCTTTTAGGCAACATGTACAGTACAGTAGTTTAGTTTCTTCAGTTGTTTATTGTTAATATGTTAAGAGATAAAGTTGAATCACATTGTAAAAGTTACCAGTTATTACTCTATGACTCATAGTTGTCAGTCAAACAACTAACACATTTGGTTAAGATGTATGAGTACATGAAGGACAAATTTAAAATGCTGCTACCTACCAAAAATGCTCTCTCGTCCTTCTTTCCTCTCATTCACCCTCTGTTGGTCGTGTGTATAAGATGTGGCTCATGGAGAGTGTCATCCATGTTGAGTTGGATTGTGATAAACTAAGGTGTTCTTCCGGCCCCAGCAGTCTACACACACACAGACAGACAGACACACACACACACACACACACACACACACACACACACAGCTATTTATCAACAGCAGGCCATAAAGATAAAAGATGATCGTGACACCTTGTTACTGCCACACTGTGCAGAGGCAGCTAGAGGATCTATACATTATGACAGCTCCGTAAAATGTCAGAACTAATGGTCACATTTAAGGTTGCCATTGTTCTAGCCGGAAACACTTTGCACACATACTGTAGAAAAGTACCCCATACTGTGTACATCACCTTCATTTCTTGCTGATCAACAGTGACATCTCCTGTGATCAATTTAATTGCAGGCAGATTTAGTCAGAACATAAATGTTGGCATAGGTAATGCATTCAATTAGACATTAATTAGAGACAACAAAATGTGTCTCTAACACACACACAAACACTAACACACACACCAAGCCTGGCTGTAGTCATTGTTTGTTGTCTGTACACTTGTTAGCCATAGAATTGTTTTTTGTTCCAAAGTGTGGGAGACACTTTTCAGTAAGGCATTACTTTTAGATTAATATTTCAACTGTTTACTGTATCGCTTCTTTTTTTTATTTCATTGTACTATTTTTATTTGAACAAATTCATGCATTTTTATCTTTATTTCCACCTCATTATCATGTTTGTTCTCATTTTAGAGAACACCAATGGTTGTTTTTACATCAACTATCAACTTTTAATACTACGGTTCTACTTTCTGTAAAGCACATTAAAATGCCTTGACATACGAAATCAACAAGTTTTTTTTTTTTTTTTTTTTAAATAGTTAACATGTAATCTCTATTAAACTGCATCATCTTCAAATAAAAACATATCACCCAAAACAATAAACCTGAAGTTGGATCGAATTTTTTAATAAAAAATGTATAAATATATTTATGGAAACTAATCACAAATGGACAGAAATAAAGAGTTTTGTAAATTAACTATATAAATAAATATTGCCTTGCCAGATGGGACCAGGCATGACACTAATGAAAGTACTGTGCAAGTACTTTCTTTCAAGGTTCAATCTTTTCAGTCTGTAAATATTTTGTGGATATCAAGGATTCAAGGATATTATTGTCACATACTTTTTAAAAAGGTTTAAAAATGTAGTGAAATGATGGAATATATTATTATGGAATATATGGATATTTCCTGAGACATTTGAGTGTGTGTGCAGCCATTATGGTTAGAACAACTAATATTACCCTTGTGCCAGAGCGAGATACTTATTAATACATTTACGTCAATCTACCTCTCCAAAGCAAGAGAGAAAGGTGGTAAGCAGCAGCAACATTGGATTGCACTAAAAGACTAGACTAGAGTCCTGCATAGTTTAGGGGAACCCTGAAATAAAAAAATTAACACTTACACACTCTCCCACAATATCCCATGTTTGTTGTCAGTAGGGTATGCATAAATGCTTTTTTTTGTGTAAGCACCAGTTCAGAGAGCAATGCTAATGCTGTATATAGGCTTTCAAAAGAGAGTACACATCACATACTTAACAGTAAGTTTTGTTTAGTTACTAAAATGTTTGAAATGATTTGATTTTATTTACAATCAATGACCGTGACACTTCAAAAACAGTATAGGGGTGGCAGCAGGTCCTATTTAACCTGCTTTTGAAATTACTCTTTTATTAATGAACTCATGTTCAGCTAGCCTACCAGATGGCTGAAACACACATACTGTACGTGTATAGATGCGTACGTTCCCATTACACCAAAAAGTATATTTGTCTTTATATTGAATACTTTTATTTACGTTTATTTCTGTACAGTATGTATTTGCCCTTTTACAGTAAGTATATTATTAGTAAGGAATATAAAAAAAATAGCTCATTTTGTTAATAACTCAGGCTATTAAATGCTATAACAGACAATGCCGGGACTCTATATCTGGTTTTGAGAGGCCTTTTAGATATAGAAATTTGTTTCCAGTCATTAAAGTCACTAAAGATAAGAACTGTTTCAGCTTTGCAGTTCCCTGTCATCTAAAATTGCATGCTTGTTAAATATAGATCAGGAGGACCCCTGTATTTGTTGGAGGTTTTCTCCATTAAAGAGAGTGAGTGACACACAGCCAGAGTGAGTCAGGAAGGGAGCTAATGCGCAGGAATGGCAGAGCCCAGGAGAGACAAGTGATTGGGTAGTATTCGGCTACCTCCCCGTTTGACACAGTGAAAGCAAAATGCACTCTGATGTAACCTTTGCTTTGAGTTTTTAATGACCAACAACACCTCAGGCTATTGATTAGCATAATCAGTCAGATCCTGGAAGCTTTCTAGTTCCCCTGACAGTACATTAAGACGACAGCGTCAAAGATATGATGGAGGATGGCTTTTCCTGGCTCTAATAGGCTGTAAATATTATACGGTCGGGCCCTGTATTTTTTATTGCCTGTTAAGGCTTGGCCTGGCAGCCTGCAGAATTGAAATGTTTGTGCTTATGCATGTTTGCTGTGGAAAAGTGCAGCAGAGAGGAGAGGTGGGGTGGTGAAGGAAATTGTGTGTGTGTGAAAGAGAGAGAAAGAGAGAGAGAGTGGGTGTGAGAGAGCTGAACTGGTTTATCTGTATGTGTGAGGTAGTGCCATTAAGCAGAGAAGGGTCTCCACACAGCAGCAGCTGCAGCAGCTGATACTGCTGCTCATGTCACTGCAATTCACTTGCAGTACATGTATGTCTCTGGGCATTCTGATTCTGGTGAGAACGGAAATTTTTAAAACCTTTTCTCCCCCTTGGATTTCTGCTGCATGTCTGGGTCTGTGTGTGTGTGTGTGTGTGTGTGTGTGTGTGTGTGTGCCCAGCACAGTTACTTCAGAAATCAACCACTCTAATACCTATTTTAACTGGATTTTGGCTGCATGTCTCTCTCTCTCTCTCTCTCTCTCTCTCTCTCTCTCTCTCTCTCTCTCTCTCTCTCTCTGTGTGTGTGTGTGTGTGTGTGTGTGCCCAGCAGCACAATATTAAGAAAATACTTCAGAAATCAACCAGCAATACCTATAATAATTTATAAGCAATTAGTCAGTCAAATACCCAGTTTTAACACTGACTACACTAGCCTTGGCATCATTCTTGCCATCTATTAGCATTTGACTATCAGTTCAAGTGAATTTCATTCATTGAGTTTATGGTTTACCGGTAAATAAACCAGTCATTATTCTAGCAGCTCATATCTCTTTTCATCTGCCATGTCACTCCTGTGCTCTACTTGGTAATATTCAAGGTCATCTATTCATTTTAGAGTCAGATTATTGTAATTTTTTTGTTGCGATATGTACCACTAATATATGCTTCTGTGCTTTCTATTCTCTCAAGAACATGCATTTGAGAGACAAGGCCTAAGGTAATATTTTACTGCCTTAAATGGACATTGCTATTCAGGTGTCCGCTCCAAACAGAATCTCAGGGCTCTCTGGCATCTGAGTACTCCATGACTACAAGATCCCAGGAGACTCTGTTATGTGCTGTCAGGTGCCAGTGACTGTAGGGTCCACTAGCCCTCTTCTCTCCCCTCCATTCTTCAGCAGCAGCCTGTCAGCCCACTCATCCAAACAGGCATCACTCTCCAACAAGAGCTGTCAATTATTAAAAACAATGTTGTATGTGACTCTCACTGGCAAGGCACTGGTACTTATCTGATATTTTATTATTGATTTGATTATTTTGAATGATATACTCGTTTAAATGTGTTTGTTTAAATAATTAACCTGTCTACGTTTGCACAATACAGTCCAAAGCACATGTTTTCTCATTTTGGAGCAAATCAGAAACTATGAGTGTCAGATGTTACCCTTAACCTTTTTGTTCTGACACTGCCAACGCAATGTTTGAAGCAACACTCATTTGAGACAAAACCCTATTACTGTGTTATTGGCAATCCATGGCTGTAAGTGCTCAAATCACACTGCGCACAGTGCAGTGTAGTCATAAAAGTGTGCAATTTTAGACATGGCCCTTGTCGGACAACATAACTCATAACTGTGAAATGATCACCGCAGTTCCAACTTCTTAGTTTTGTAGCCTTATCTACATATAGGTCAGAATTTACATCATGTGAGGTCTCTTAAGTAAAACCTTGCTGGTGTCTGTGAAAGTGAGAGATGCACTGGTTTATCTGTATACATGAGGTAGTGCCATTAGGCAGAGAAGGGTCTCCACACATCAGCTGCTGCAGCTGATACTGCTGTCACTGCAAGAAACACACTCACTTGCAGTATTTCTGTGGCCATTCAACTTTTTTTTCCGAGAACAGAAATTTTTTAAACTTTTTCTTCCCCTTGGATTTCTGTTGCATGTCTGGGTCTGTGTGTTTGTGTTTGTGTGTGTGTGTGTGTGTGTGTGTGTGTGTGTGTGTGTGCCAAGCAGCACAAAAAAGCTAAGTTTCTTTGGTAAAACTTTTTTTCTGGTGGTCAGTATAGCACAGTTTACACAATTTCATCCTGCATTTCATGTTAGTACCTGTCAGTTCAGCCACTGTACTTTCTGCACTGACTAAGCTGCCCACTGGCAGTTTAGGTTGGGAACCACCTCATGAAACTGTAAAAGACCATTCCTAGTACAGCACTGTGAAAATGGAGTATATGAATCTCAGTATACTGTAGCTCCACATACTGATTTACTCTCTTGGTCGACTCAGGGACTGGTGGTGTTTAAACACTTAAACACTTTTTTGCTATATCCTCTGTGTCTGTGTCAAGATTGTACTGTATTGACCTTGAATTGACTATGGTGGACTGTGTTGGACAGGCAAAAAAGCCTTGACTTGAGGTACTGTGGCACACCTAGAACCTAGAAAGTTTTCACTATTTTTTTTTTTATTATTGTTCACTTAATTGCACAATTTGCTGTTTCAGCACAACTACCCATTTCAGTATATTACTAGTCTGCTCTGCAGCTTGCCTCTGGTTAAACTTAAAGCGTAACATTTTGTATCTTGATATGACTACTAATATTTCACCTGATTGTTATACAAAGTGCGTGATAAGCATCTCATTGCCACGCAGGGGGTGTCTGTGGGCTGAGCCCGGCAGGTTCCTTTCATCCGGCGATGCTCTAAACATTCACACACACCTGGAGACTCGTCTGGGAGAGTTTCCCCAGAAAAACAAGCAATCCCTGCAGAGTGAACTATTTATACAGAGGCGTAATTTTCTCTCTCCCACTGGAGTTGCCTACTCTGCCAGCCATACTCCCAGGCAGACAGGATGTTTCCCTCAGACTCTGCACTTTGTGCAAAACAATTGTTCTTCGAGTGATAGTCCTGAACATGCGCTGTATATTTTGTGATACATGCGCTCGAACAATAGCAAAATGGATTTACTTAAATGCAGTCTACAAGGAACCCTTCATGTCTCTAATATTTTGCACTGCTGTCAAAAAAAATGAAGGTGTCTACAGTCTTGTGAATTAGATGTAACTACAACCATATAAACCATGGGAAATGTTCACATTGTGTTACATTTTGTATTTCTATTTAGACCATCAATAATATTTTTTAAGATACCCTAGAGTGAATGACCAAAAAGAAGCACCTTCACTTGACAGACACTAAACACACAAAATTCTCTTGTGCCCTTGTAGTTACACAAATAAACTGATGTATTAAACTACATGAGATTACATTTATTTATTTATTTATTTATTTATCATTTCCAGTTGTCGTAATGAATGTCATAAATCTGTCCCTGTGCTAATAGTGTAGAAGAACAAATTAAAGGCAGACGAGAGTCCTGATGATAACACATCAGTGGAAGAAGCAGATAAAGACGTGGAGAAGTTCAGTTTATTAGCCATCAAATTGAATTTTTTTTTAATGTTTTGTTTTTGTTGTTATTGACATTCATCTTTTCAACTATGCTTTTTGTACCAAGGTGTGTATATGAGATGTGTATAGGAGTGTGCTATGGTGTTGAGAGATGTATTACATGTCCATAGAGTAGAAGGGGATGGATGAAGTGTTAAAAGTCAGGTGTGTATTCGAACATTGCAATGTGTTGAGGAGTGAATGTTTGCCAAGTTCCAGTGTAGTATGTGTTTATGCTTTGAAAGGCTTGAGAACAACCTCTCCTAAGTCTTTCGATTCAGGTCATGTGTCAGTTTTGTTTTTGTAGAGAAAATTGCTTTATCAAATGTACCAGGATGTTATCTTTTCCTAGGGTTTGAACTACTTTAATCTCTTTTTTAAATGTTAATAGTTTAATATGCACATCTACCCATGGACACTTTTACTCCTCTTTTTCCTCATCCTCCATTTTCCTGTCCACTCTCCCAACTTTCCTTGTTCAAAGCGGCTGCTCATGGCACAAACACTCATTTGTATCGGTGCTCTTGGAGCTTCAGAACGGTGCTCATTAACATGTGCAAGCTGGTGCTCTTGGGAATCACTTCTGGTGGCAGTAGGCCCACCTTTCTGCAGCAAAGACAGGAGAGAACCTGTCAATAATTCCCTTCTCGCCATCTGAGCGTGCCTCCGAAGAGAGTTGATGGGGCTTTGAAGTGTCGGTATCGGCCTGTAATGATATAGGAATGAGTAGCTGTCTGTCTCAAATACCTTAACATTGTTCAGTAAAAACAACACGTTTCATTAATGATCACAGTTTGCTGCCCTTACCACCAGCTCATAATAAGTTTACATTCTACATACAAAATGAAATAATACAAATAGATGAATGTTCTCAAAAATAAAGATTCTATTTTATTGTGTCAGAGGTTGACCAACACGGGAGTTAGTGACATTGTCTCGATTGAAAACAAAAAGGCAAAACATTTTCAACTCAAAGAGTAATAGAGTGTAGTGTCTGAACATTGTCTCTTGCTACCAGTGCTCTCGGTAAGCTCATATTTTTCTGCAGCTCATTTCTCAACTCTGCCGCAGGTTCTCCAACGACTCCTAACGATGGCCTCCTGGGCCTCAGCACGTCAAGAGGAGCCTGGTCCTCATAGGCTCTGCATGGGAGCTTCTTCATGCGTCATTTGATTAATAGATTAATTTCTGGCTAACATGGCTGTGCACGTTGTTTTCTCTGGTGGGAGTCGATGGGCGAAGTGTTGATTAATGGAAGAGAGCATGCAAATGGTATTCCGTACTTCTAAAATCCATGACCTACTTTCTGCACTAGTTTAACAATCTGGGCACTTTCTAGGACCAAACACCCTTACACACCACAACCTCAATAATAGTCCACTGTCAGGCAAGGCAATATACAGTAATTCCCCTGACTGAACTTTGTTAGTGTAGTTATTTCGTAGGCGGTCTAACACATCGTATGCTCCCATGACAGAGGACTATATTAATAAGAGGCAGGGAGAGTCCCTGAGGTCTCCCACTGTGTTAGGTGAGTTGGATAATGAGGGCCAATTAGTGCACCATTTAATAAAAGAAAAAAGTTTTGTCTTTAATGTCATTGTTTTAAGTGTCAGTAATTTTGTTTAAACTCAGTTTTAGCACATATCCAAATGTAGTATGAGAATTAATTTTCATTTCTACTGTTTGCTGCTTTGTAAGTGAAGCACATTTCCCCCCTCAAACTCAGTTGATTTGTTCTGTACAATAGACATATTAATGAAACTATATGCTGATTTCTGAAAAGTAATCAAAACAACAGTAGGCATGCCAACATCTGGGTTTTTCAGCTGAGTAATTTGCCTGCCAATTGTTCTTTTTTTCATTTGCTTAAATGTGAAAATCTGCCATATTGCCAGCATTTTCTGTCACTTTCTTTGACTGAATGTCTAAAGAGATAGGCTTTGGATTTTTCGTTGCCAAGCACATTTGACCCTTTCAGAAGTCACTGCATGTTTGTTTTAGACCCTGATGATGCACTTCTACATTATGCCACAATCCTCGTTTTTCCCCCCTTCAAATCGGACACCTATTTGCCCTTGGTTTATGAAGTGATCATCAAACAGCGTTTTTTGTGTGTGAGTGGGAAAGATGGCGACTAATTCCCACTCTCATTACCATATCAATTATGTGTGTAGCTGCAACTGTAGCGACTTTAAAGAAAGCGATTCTGCCACGGTCATTGAATATTCGCGAAGACTGATGTGATTAAAGTGGAGGGCCGAGGGCTGCCGAGGGCAGGGACTAACCTTGGCCGCTTCGACTTCTGACCCTTTCCTGACTAAACCAATCAAACGTCCCACTGCCTCTGGTGGTCATAATCACACCACCGCTTGTTTTGGTCTCAGCCTGGAGCACGACAAGAGAAAGAGGTCCTTCGTGGATGCAGATGAGGGATTTGCTTTGAGCTGAAAGGTAAATAATCGATTTGACTATAAGAAAACACCAGTGTGGGTAGGTTGTGTTTAACACCCACTGCACCATGCTACTGCTACTGTATCTAACAGACCTTTGCTGAAAATGATGTGCACTGATTCAGCTTTTGAATAACAACTGGCTCTGTACACATATTAAACATTAATCTGACAAACGGTTCTGCTTTCTCCAAGTTCTCTGGGTGACAAGCTTCTCCTCACTGCAGTCTCTTCGGAGTTCCGCCATCAAAATCTTTTGAGTCAATAGGTCACTGGTAGTTTGTTTTTGTGGACACTTTCCCCATCTCTCTCTCTCTTTTCCCTCTGTCTCGCTTTCTCTTTCTTGTGTTCAGAGAACGCATTGAAGGTGTTTCTTTCTCTTGCTGCTGTTCACAGTCTCCGGACTGCCTTTCAACCATGAAACCTTGCCCACAGCGGACGCATGCTCCTGTGACTAAAGAGATGAACAAAGTTGTCTGTCAGCTTGCTGTCACTGATCACTCGTGAAACGGCATCCAGGCGCATCGACGGGGCCGTGGCGCTCTAACCCAGCTCCGGCTTGAAAGCACCGACTCCTTGCAAGAAGAAACACAGGCTTAAAAACCTTTAAAACCTCTCAGATGCTCCTCGGCAAGCATGGATCGGCAAGACAGAGATCGATGCAGCCCCCTCTCTCAAGAGAGCCCAGACATTTCTGGACTATGAGCTAATTAAAATTCCCTGGGCTCTTGCCTCTGACATCTGCAATATTATTTTAGATCTACCCAACCTGCTTTCAATGACCTTTTTATTAATATTTTTTCCTCGCCTGAGAAAATGCAATCTAAAATTGATTCTGTTTTTTTTTTTTTTTTTTTTTTTTTTTGCATTTCAAACTATAGCGAGCCAATGGAAGTGACACTATGGTAACCAGACAAACAATTACAGCACACACAAAAAAAAATGTAACTGCATACAGTGGAGCAATCTTTCTTTTTTGCAATCATTCTTTCTTAATTTATAGCAATGAGATAAGACACTATAATATTTTATCTTCCTAAAGTGACAGTATTTATACTAGGTTATTACTTAAATGTCACTATGACTGTAAATGAGTAACTCAGTATATGTGTGCAGGTATTTGTGTATAAATGATGAGTATGGCTTGTGCAGGTGGACTATGGGGTTTACATTGCATGAGGGTAAGAATGTTGTCATTGTTAGGGCATTTAACAGATAATGTATATATGTGTGTGGTGGCCAACATGGTTTTTGTTGGAGTCTGATGCAATCATGGCTGATGCAAACATGAAAGTAGGTCTCTCATAGGTCAAATGCACTTCAGGTTATAACATTTGTTCTTTAAATACAACAATCTGTCTATTTACGTGTCTGTCTGTCTACACTTCTGACATCAAAGTTGCTAGGATAGAAAAAACACCTCTGAAATAACTTTGCTTATATCCTAATATAGAAAAAAAATCCTCTGAAATAACTTTACTGATATGTATGACAAAGATTGGTCTAAGACTTCTGTACTAAAAGCCTCTGTGAATGTTTTCTATTCACACGGTGTGAAGAGCTGTTGTGGGACTGCTTGATGCAGCACTAGCGGAGGAAACCCAACTAACTGCTCATTAGACCAGGCCCCACTGAGTGAGTCTGGGGCCGGGCCGAGCTTCTCAGGAAGACTCGAGTGTCCTCACTGGCACACCAATCAGCATTTGGCCTGATTAATTTCATTACGCTGGAGTATTTATATGCAGAGCATTAATCATGTGAGGAGAAAGACCCGTTGGGACTTTACATGCATTCCACACAGATAGACTCACTCGTACACACACACACACACACACACACCCTCACACATACAGTATAATACATACATACATACATACACAACACACCTTCTGCTCTCATTTGCTGATGGACCTTCTTCGTACTGTAAAACTCCTTTATTACACTGAGGACGTTGCGAGCTCATCTATCACACGCGCTGGTCACACAGCTCTTCAAACCCGGTGATGTTACTTGCAGCGATTTCACTATTCTGAGCCCTTGTGTACGTGTGTGCCTGAGTGCCAAAAGCAGGTACCCTACCCCCTACAACCCCCACCATGTAAATACATGTCTCAAGGCTGCAGGCTTATGTGTGTCTCCTGCCCCGGGAGTGTTTTATGTTCCTTTATGACTATGCGCTTTGACTCAAGGCCGTGTTTATGACAGTGAATGTGCAATTCAAATCCAGAGAAGACATTTCCCATGACCTCTTATCAGAGTGTTGTATGATCTTTTCTCAGACGCTCAGAGCAAGAACGTGGCATTGCAGGATAGGGTTTGTGGGAGTTAATGGGTTTATCCATGATGAGGCCATCATCAACTAACATTTTTAATGTAAGGCCATTCATTTTTTCGGTAACACTTTACTTGACGGGTGCCTTCATAACACGTTCAAAGCAGCTGTCATAAACTGCACATGAAGCATTCATAACTGTTTCATGAGACATTCATACCAAACCTTTCATGAATGTGGAAGACTGAACAACGACAACTTGTCAAAATAAAAGTCCAGCAATCGCAAAGTAGCATTGCCGTTTTTGTTCCAAACCTCTTACCTGGTCACATCACATGAATGAATTTCCAGTCCAGTGCCAAAAAGACAGAACATAGTCAAGCAAATAATTTTTGTCCCTTAATGTTCATTTTTTTTGTAATGTAACCTTTGAAGATTATGTCTCATCTTTTGCTATACTGGGAATGTGGGTAAGCTGAATAGGCTAGTTTATTTCACAGTGAAAATTCAGTTACTATGAATACTTCACAACCCGTATTGTAAAGTGATGTGATGTAGACTTCATTAGATATTCACAACATATATCTGTTCTGGAGAAAGAAAAAAAAAAAAAAATTATTTGCTTGACCATGTTCTGTCTTTTTAGCACTGGACTAGTGCATTTACTCGTGATATGACCAGGTAAGAGGTTTGGAACAAAAACGACAATGCTGCTTTGCAATTGTTGGACTTTTATTTTGACAAGTTGTCGTTGTTCAGTCTTTCACCTTCATGAAAGGTTTGGTATGAATGTCTTATGAAACAGTTATGAATGCTTCATGTGCAGTTTATGACAGCTGCTATGAATGTGTTATGAACGCACTCGTCAAGTAAAGAGTTACCATTTTTTCTTATTTATGTATTAACTATTCATTGTTACACATGTTATTTTTTTCCACATTGCATGTTTACTTGAAAAGTATGTGAAAGCCAACACATTCAACCCAGACCATTCAGTTACTTCAACTGACACATATGGGAGAGCAAGAGTCAGCTATCTGTTCAGGGCTCCTTGGAAAGACAAAGTCAGTCACGATGCTCCATTGCTCTTGAGCCAAACATGCATCAGACTGCCAATGTCATACTACTCTCATTAGCCTGTACATGCACCTGCTGAAATATTGAGCATATTTTTTTCTTGGCAGTTTACACTCGACTAACATAGCTAATGTCTTTGAGAGAGGAAAGGAGGGTGAGAAAAAAAGGCTCAGCCTTTCTTCGCTTCCAAGTGAATGTGATAGGAGTCACAAGAGAAAAAAAAAACAGCAGCATTTACATTTTTTCCCAGATGGGAAAGCAAATGCTAAGGAAGTTTCACATCAAGCTGCCAAATGTGTCATCCGTGAGCACGCAGAAACAAGCTTGGTAATTGCGACGCGTTTCATTGCGGTGTCTGTATTAAGGTGAGGAAACAAATGGTTGTCAGAACAAACATGCATGTAAGTCTATCAGCTGGTGGGGAAAAGCGACAGTTGTACACATTTCATTGAACAAACACATCCAAACATCCAGCAATCGTGTACTTACAGAGTGATAGTGTAGTAAGTCTTCAGAAAGACTTCATGAACATGGAGAAAATTTGCATGTTTGTCAACTGACAAACAGAGCGGCTATGTCATAATTTTTTTTAATACTGTGGGTAATGTTTTTACTATGTAGGCTTCATGAAATGATAAGTTTTAAAACAAAATAACAATAACATCAACAATAACAACAACAAAAAATCTACAGACAATAATAAAGTTATGTAATGAAAATAATCATTTACAGCCACAGTATCAAGAGATGATTGTTAAAAAGGTATGAAATATATTTTATGGGTAAAGTTTTAATTTGAAAAGCATTTGATTCCCTAATATTAAATGATCCCATTATACCTGAGCAGCTGTGCTCATGACAGCAAAATGGCAGCAATAAGTTCTATCTACATACACTATTCTCCTCAGTTTTATTCTCATCACTCACTATTTTACAGTTACTCAAGGCAGCAGTGCCTTATTGGAGTGACAGATCATATAACCTAGTCTGCCTTCTTGTAGATTAACTTGAAATCATTTCCCACGGGTGGCTCCTGTGCTGCCAAATCCTGAAAGATGGGATGTCCAATCAACATGTCAGAAATGTCGGCATATTGATATTGTCTGAGCATATGTTAACTCCTTACTTCCGGTTCAGATTTAGAGTTTGCACAGACTGCTACTCTGCAGAAATGCTTGCACACACAGCAAGGGGCGGATGGCAAAAGACATAGAGTCGAAAGAGATGTTTCTCTCTTTTTTTTTTTACCCCATCCTGTCTTTTTTTCATTTCCTTTCTTTTTTTCTAAATCTGCCCAGATTTGCGTCTGTGCTGAGCAGATAACGGACAGATTGACCAATCAATTGTGTAGATGCAGTTAAACACACAGCGGAGCTGGTCAATAAGGAGATTAAGCCTCCAGGGAAGAGTGTCTACAGAATTAGCTTTTTCAACTCATTACAGACAGACAGCCGAGCGAAGCGGAGCTGAGCGCTGTGGTGGAGTGCAGTGCGGCTGACATCGGTCTGAAACAGCCCCGCATGCCTCATACCTGCAAAGGACAAACAAGTAACCCTACTACTAAGGGATAAGTAATCCCAACTCATTCAGCAAAACTATTTAATTTGATGCCAGGTGTGTGTGTGTGTCCATGCACTGTGCTGTACATATACTGTCCATGTACTGTATGTATTTTCTTTTCCAAAGTTTGGTATCCCAGCATATTCGTTGAATTTTAGAAGCAAGTTACATAACCAGCGCCACTGAGCTATGAACTCTTCTGCAGATGTTTTAGGCAGGAGATGCATGTGTGCTGTTGTTTCAGTTCTGTTTACGTTTGTGATAAACAAAATTCTTTTGGATTCTTTTTTTTCTTCAAACGTCAAAAGAAAAAAAACAACCACAACAAAAGAGAGAGAATCACTAATATATCTATCTATCTATC